>JAODJW010000045.1:6579975-6601796 GCA_026777045.1 Hyperopisus bebe
GTTTGTTATTTTAGCTTTAAAGCTGTAATTAACTGTGAAAACTGGCTGGGAGACAGACGCAGTCCAGGCTGGAGAGCGCTATGCCCCATCTTGCTGTAAACTGCAGAATCCGACTCAAGATAGACAGAGCAATTCTGTTTTTAAAGGAATCTAAGCAACCGTATGCTGATGACATTTAATTGAAGTGTCCCTCTCAGACCCAGGTAGGGTTTCACTTTCAATAAAGGCCCCCCAGCAAGGGGAGGGGGAATCAGTCCTGTGGTCTGAATTAAATTGTATTTCAGTCCAGATACGAATATATGGGACAAATCGCATCCTGTGTTGCTTCAACATGGGACTCAGCATGTTTTTTCTCAATAAGGGATGGATAGCACCTCTAGCCTGAAGAATGTAACAGCTGCTGGCAGCCCTCTCTTTCTTATTTTCACTTTAAATTCTTTCGTTCAGAAGTGTTTTATTACCACAATGTTTGTTTGTTTTGCCTTTTTCTATATGAAGTCCCTTTTCCATGATGTTGGTCTGAAGGTGAGTTCTCGAATGTGTTTTGACCATACACTGTTAGGCCACTTGAATGGTCAGTGTGTAACCTTTTCCTTTAGAGGGTGACTTTGTCCCATTCAGCAGACTTAAGGCCAAACTCACTGAGATACTGCACACTGTGTGATGTTGACATAAGACGCAAAGTCTGCAGCTGTATGTAATGAGCCCAGTTTGGTGGGGATTTCTTCAAAACCAATGGGAAGCACGTGTCTGAAGCAGTAAACAAGAGATACGCTATAGCTATGCTGTCATTTGTATTGGTTGTGTTTGGGGTTGTCCTAGGCTTCATCTGTAACTTTGCACACTTGCACTGAAACTTCGTTCAAAGCATGTTGAAGGCAGACTTTCTCATGTTAGATCAGTGTTTCCCAACCCAGTCCTCGGGGAACCCCGATCAGTCCACATTTTTGCTTCCTTTCAGTTCCCAGCGCACCTGTACCAGGTATTCGGTGTTCCTGATTGGCTGGGAGCTGGGAGGGAGCAAAAATGTGGACTGTCCAGGGTTCCCCTAGGACTGGGTTGGGAAACACTGTCTTAGATGCCAATGTTAGTGGACACTGATGCAGTACATCGAGGTTCTATATACTTATTCAAAGACTGCGTCCAGGTGGTGTTTACCAAAGTGTGGATGAAGTGCATGTCAAGTGCTTTCACTTGGCTTATTTGAGGAATACTGAGTTCTTACGGCAAGGTTGGTAATGTGTTGGTGTGGATTGGCTGGGATAAATCTGGTGTACTACAGAGCAAGTTATCCAAACCAGAGTGAACTAAACAGAGCCAGATTAACGGATCCTGTGTGCTGCAGTCAGCATTGAATGGTGCTATGGTGGATATTAACTCAGGAGACTCAGAGTTTGTTAATGAGAGTTATGTGTGCTCTCACATAAAAGGGGGGGGTGGAAGGGTGGGTGTCTGCATTGCCAAGTAAGACCCAGCTTTTAATCAGAGACTAATACCTCTTCGGTAGTCAGAATCAGAATCTGAAGACTTTATTAATCCCGGGGGAAATTGCTCACATTGCGACTGCACAATCACACATAGACACCAAGACAAGAACGATACAGTATAAGTATAAAAATAGGAATGAACTAAGACCAGAGGGTAATACCCCTTGGTAGTGGTGGACAAAGTGATAATTTATCATGATATCATTGACATTGCAATTGTAACCACAGTAAGAGTTTCAGAGTCATCAAAAGAAACGCGATACAGCATTACTTAATACCATTATCATAAAGACAGAACAAACTGGCAAACAACCATCAGGCAAAGTTTACATGTTCAGAGCCTGCAACACCACTACAAGAAAAACAGATTGATGTGAAACAAAGCAATTTCAGGCCACATAACATCTTAGTGCTGCCTGTATGTCTTACTTTCAATTATTTGACTCAGAAGATCTCAGTTTAGTGACTTGTGGGGTGTACTATCAATTGACTTTAACATACTCAAAGTTAACTAAAGCACAGTTAACAAACCCTGACTACTGCAATCAGCATTAAATGGTGCTACGATGCTGGATATCATTTCACATTAACTCAGGGTTTGTCTGTACATGTTTGCTTAATACAGTATCAGCATTGCAAACTAAAGATGCAATCTAAGAGCTGCCCTTTGATAGGTGTGAGGTCCTAATACCCACCCCGTTTGGAAAGCTATTGTCAGCACCCCTGTCCTTTGGCAGATTCAGCCTGATCCTGGCAAGTAAAGGGACTGGCGCCGAATATCGGTATCGGGACAGGAGCAATTCAGGTCATTCCATTTGTAACGGACTGAAAAGAAAATCAGTGTAATATCACCTATCCCATCTATTTAGTCAAAGGGTGGCTCTTATATTGGCTGTGTTTCTTGATGAAAGTGGTTCGGCAGGACTTCCACCTATTTTAAGCCAAAAGCCTGCACTTAAACCTCCTTGGACCCACCCCTAGGTATCTCTTATTATATAGGCTACATTTATTGGTGAAAAGGTGAGACTTATGACCTATTTAATCCTACGATTAAACCTGCTTGGAGCAGGTTAGGCATGCAGCGTAAATTACAATGGCAAAATACTCCCTTTAAAAATGAGTTACGATTCGTAGTGCGCAAAACTCGAAAGTTGGCCATGTGTAACCTTGCTATGGCGTAGTATACTCCTCTGGTGTTCTCCCACATGTAATCTTGCTATGGTATAGTATACTCCTCTGGTGTTCTCCCACATGTAACCTTGCTATGCCGTAGTATACTCCTCTGGTGTTCTCCTGTGATCCTCTTTATTCCCACGCCATTGAATGCTTGCTGCATGAGAATGCTGGGGAAACTCCTGAAAGAAATGTAGCCAGCTGAATGTGGACGTATGACAACTCACCTTTGACTGATTAATAAATGCTGTGTCGGTAACAATTATCAGACATGAACCAGAAACAATGGCCACTGTTAACCTCCTGCAAAGGACCATAATGCCATACTTTAAAGGTGTCATTCAGATAAATAAAGAAAAATGTCCCAGAAATGACTTGTTGCTTAATCAAATAATGACTACCTGCCAGCAGAAGGGGCAGAGCAGCGCTGTGGAACTGGAACTTTGGTTTTACGCCTTTTCCAGACAACTGACACATACAGGATGTGCAGAGTTTGTTCTCTTTCTACACACAATATACTGAAACTAAACTTTGGAGAGTTAAATTGGCAGGCACAACGTCAGTGGTTTTTGGATCCTTAGGAATGTCAGCCAGGCGGTATAAAGTGTAGAATTCATGTGTAATTTGCTGGATTGTTTAAACCTGGGGTCGTGCGTGATTCTTAAACCTGTTATCCAATTTGGATATAATGGATCCTTCTTTTTAGCTGTGTGTGGAAAGAGACAAATCAGGACAACTGGGAATCTCCAGACTTCATGCTGCCTCAAACTGCTTGAATTTTGTCGTAAGAAATAAATGTGACTGAAAAAAGCAGAAGGCTGGACGAATGATACAGGTGAAACAGAGCCAAAAGAGTAAAGGACTTAAACGCTGATGTGGATATTGATCAACCGATCACATTTCCAAAAAGATGCTGCGTTAATGTTTATAGTTTAGTTGCTTAATCTGCATTAATCACACTAGGGGTGTAACAGTACTGTTTTTCCATTGTTTGATATGCGTCATGGTTTTTATACCACGGTAAAGGGGCACCCAAACCAGTCCAGAAACATGCTGAGGTTAACTGGAATTACTAAATTGCCCATAGGAGTGCATGTGCGAGTGAATGGTGTGTGAGTGTGTCCTGTGATGGTTGGTGCCCCATCCTGGGTTGTTCCCTGCTTTGCACCCATAGTGTCTGGGATAGTCTCCAGACCCTCCCTGACCCTGAATAAGATAAGCGGTTGCAGAAGATGGATGGAATAACAACACCGTATTCAGAAAAATGGCAGCATGACTAACTAGGTCTAGGTTATGTCTCTACTATATGAAATTAAGGAGAGAAAAACATAAAAATCAAAAAAGTTTCTTAACTTCGATAACCTGTATGTGCTTTATCTATTGTATTTTACGTTAACGGTGTACATTGTATGTACAGTACCCGTACAGGCAATATTAAATAAAAAAATAATGAAGCGCATCATGCGGTGAGCTACCTGTCTATGCATTCTGTGTTAGCATTCTCTGTAAGCTTTGACAACCTCAAAGTGATTAGCCTCTATTTTAAACACTGTACATACCTGTAAAGGCAACATTAAATGTAAAAATAACACAGTGCAAGTGCAAAATGAAATTGATACCCTAATAAGATGCCTGTTTTTTTATGGTGAGGTTCTCTGTAAAAAGAGAACACACTCTCTCAAAAAGGCGACTGCTACAAATCTTATCTTTATAAAGAAAAATATTTTATTTGAGGACATCTGCAAAGTTAAGCGCATCAATGTTAAAAAGCAACCACAGGCAATCACAGCACAGTAAGTGTAGCTAGATATATACAGTAATAAATGTAACAAACACAACCCAAGATGTAGCAGACCCACATAAGGGGGGCAAAAATTGTATTGTGGTGAGTTACTTTAATAAGGAAGATGGCAACTCTTTGAAAATAAAAAACTCTTTATTAACAGCCGCTATCGGTTTAATACTAGCACGCAAACGGACACGGAAACCAACAGTTTGCATGACACACACAGTAATACGCTAATGAAATGCACTCATTCTATGGCAAACATTACACAGTAACAATGAACATAAATACACAAATTAGTTTATGCCATTTAAAGATGCGTGATGCAATGAAAGCATGCTGGCTGCTGACCAACGTCACGGTGTCACATTATGTCAGCCAATCGCTGACAGTGGGTGGGATCACTGCTCATGAAACATCATATTGCTGAAACGATGTTGATTATGCTTGAAGTGTGCAGCTACCTTTAGCCAGGAGGAGGATAATTTACACCATCTGCTGTTGGATAATGATATTTAAATTCTTTCAGTTTTTTGATGTATTTTTTGAGGAATAAAACATTGTGTTATATCGCAGCCGATACAGGGAAAATTCACAGGCATGTCGTAATATTGCAGTTCGCATGTGCGTATTGAACTGTCGGGGGTGTGCTGAATGGTCCAATGATACACTGTGTACCCTTACACTCCAGACAGGGAATAAATATGCTTTTGGGTCCAATTCTCTGCTGCCCCAGATGCTTTCTTGTTTAGAGGGTCTTTTTCAAACTTTGCACAGGCATTCTATGAGTGAAGAACTGGAAACAATCAAATACCAAGACAACTCTCTTTATAATTCAAGCACCACTGCTTAATGGTAACAAAGGGACGGTTGAACGCAGATGATGTTTAACCTTGTGAATGTGATAAATCAATAAGCATGCTCATCTTAACTAGTCTAGCATTATATGTTTACTCCCAAATTAAAATGCTATTTTAACTGTTTGTTTACTAATATTTGGTTTTCATAAATTAGAGATCGGGTACATTATACAGATTTTATGTACAGTCCACTATATGAGACAGTTTCTTTGCTAGCAAACTGGAGCTTGTGTGTGCATTCAAAAATAATTTGGGCTGCAGTAACTTTTGAAAATGCAGAAAAGCATTATGGGATCTGTATGACATTACATGGTAGCTACTTACAGGATAGTTATACATGATAGTTATGGGTTCCAGTCTCTGCCCTGGCCCTAAATGTGTGGAGTTCACATGATCTCCTCGTGTCTCACTGTTACGTCTGGGTTCACCGGTTGCCCCTTACAACCCAGAAACATACTAATTAAGGTGAATTGGAGTTGCCAGACCATGTGACTGCTGTGTGGCCTGCGATGGGCTGGCGCCCATCTAGGGTTGTTCCCTTCCGTCGCTTCTGGTTTTGGCTCTGGTCCCCCTGTCCCAGCATTGGATAAGCAAATATAGAAAATAGATGGATTTCTGCTACCTGAAGTGAGCATAACTGCTGCCTTTTTCATGATTTTGAGGAAAAATAATGTATTGTTAAGACATAATGTTAAACCAATATTAGCATGTGTATGACGTATCAGGCAGCCTAAATAAACTGCTGGGAAATCACGAACAGGTGGGAAGTACCTCAGTTTAGGTCACAACTGGAAATGGAATACTGCCGTTGCACTGCTGCCTTCAAATTAGCAATCGGGCTGACTATGACATTGTTTAGGCGTGACTTGTATATGTCGTGCAGACACTGGCTAGACATACGTGTGCTACCTGTGTTCTGTGTTGGGGGACCAGATAAAATCCACGTAAACAACAGCTGCTGAGTCCTCCTGGCTCTCCTGCTCGTAACTTTGGAACGACTGTGACGTTAAATGCCATGCTGCACACGGAGGGCTTAATGCTGCTGCGTTATTACAGTGTCCTTCTGCCAGACTGCGTAAGAGGACTGTTTTCCCTCTGTCTAGTTGAAGTTGTCCCTGAGATGTCCTGTCAACTCTGCGTTTTTTTCTGTGAGCTTTTGTTCATTTGCCATACGTCATTGCTTTGTATACAGGCCGTTGGTGCAGTAAAATTAATTTATTTGTTTGATTGTTTATTTATTTATCTGTCTATTTGTTTCATGAACAACGTTCCAGATTTTCACAGACTTGATGCTCAAATTGCAGAGGTGGTCTTGGGAAGCGGGCAGCCGGCAATGGGGGACCAGCACTGTGCCAATGCCAGACAACTCCCTAAGTCTGTCTCATTGGCTGCCAAGCTTTGTTTGTCAGACTCCATTCAGTGAGTTTTTGGCGTTCCCTTTGATCGGCGCCGGTTTCATGCCCGGCAGGACATTTCAGTTCTAATACCGGTAGCTTCAGAGCTTTTTGGAAAATCCTCGGTGGAGAACATAACAGCATGGTAAACGTTCCTCACGCAGAGCCCCTTTCGGGAAAACAAACGTTTCCTCTGTACTATGCGTCAGGCCCCCCAAGCTCAGGAAAACCGTGTGTAGGAAGCAAACTTTAGATTTCATCGTACAGGGTCATCTAATGAAAAACCAGAGAAACCTGCGGCAAGCAAACAGAACAGGTGAACTATGATGATATTTAAGAAGCATTTTGGTTCTGAGTAAGTAAGTAAATATGTATATATTTATTTAGAATGCACATTTGAAAAAATATGCTTTACTATACAATATTTGGTAACACTTTAGGGGGCACAATTAATATAGTAGTACACGCTTACTTAATGTATTAAT
Source organism: Hyperopisus bebe (assembly GCA_026777045.1). Classification (NCBI taxonomy): domain Eukaryota; kingdom Metazoa; phylum Chordata; class Actinopteri; order Osteoglossiformes; family Mormyridae; genus Hyperopisus; species Hyperopisus bebe. The sequence continues at coordinate 6,587,161 of JAODJW010000045.1, forward strand.
TAATCAGAAACTAAATATTTGTTACGTACTGTTCACTCATTCATAATTTGTCATTCATCATTAATCAATCATAATGGTTCATGCATTTCACACATGTGCGTGTCCCGCAGGCAGGTAGCTATGTTAACTGGTACCCCTAAGTTCCATAGTGTGTGGATGTGTCCTGCAATGGACTGGTTTCCCATCCAGGGTGTACCCCAGCCTTGTGCCCTGTGTTGCCTGGGATATGGGCTCCGAGCCGCCCGCCACAGTGCCTGCAATTTCACTTTTAAAAGCTGGCCTGCGGAGGAAATGAAACAGAGCCTCTGACTAAATGCCGAAACCGCAACTGTGCCTGTCAGTCACAGAGGTCAACTTGAAAGCGTCTATGTTAGGTTTGATTTCTCACCATAACTTAACTAAGAGTAACATATTTATGACCCTAGAATCAAGACGGTCCAGAGAGCCGTGAGTCATTAGAAAACTAACTTAACAGAATGTAAAGAAGACTTCATTTGTTTAGTAGGCAAATACTGTTGTGGAAATGAGCAGAAGAATTTATATGTTAGTCACCTTCATCCACTTTTAAGGTCATCGCATTTAAGACGGAAAAATGATAGCAAAATGAGAACATGAGAACAGGATGCTGCCAGGTGGCTGGGTTCAGAGTGCAACTGCCCTCCATGAAGTTCTGGAGGACTTCATTTCCAATTCGAGTCACCTTGACTTACTTCCGAAATGTCACTCAGTCAGAAGTAGCACATATAATGAGGACTGTGTGAGCACAATCCGGAACTTCCAGAAGAATCAGTCACTGTCCCACCTCTGGAAATTCCTAATTTTTATGGTAGGGTTGTGTGGCTCCTTTGGAATTGGCTTTCCCGCTAATCCCATTGTGAGACAGGCCTGCGGGGCGGGGTGGGAAACTATCTGTGGAGTTGGAGTCAGATGATCAGGAGTGTTTAGTTCATTCTAAAGCCTTTCCTTCAGCACTACCTGTGTTTGGTTTGCATTTTATTTTCATCATCCTCTGCTAAACCTCCACTCCCAACTCCTTACATGACATGTGCATACCTGAAATCAGTATTTTTTCCTTGTGTGGCTCTTTCCTAAAATTAAATTTTCGGTGTTATTTATGCTCATGGGGGTTTTACTTACATAAAAGTGTTCTGAAGGCAGAAAAAAATGATTGGTTTAGAAAGATATCTAATCAGATTGTAGAGGAGCCAGGTCTAAGCAGATAGAGGTGGAGGGACCAAGACATTTGATTGGTTGGTCTGACATCTGACCAAGATCTGATTGGTTATCACTCTGAACCAATCATTTTTCATTCTGCCCTTGGAACATTTCTGTTTAAGTAAAACTCCCTTGAGCATTATTTACCATACTTGGAGTGATTTTCAGGTCCATAAATGACCTTATGGTTTGTTTTAGAAGAACAGAATACACAAGTACTTATTATTTAAAGTATAAAAGCATGCATTTTAAAGCCTTGCAGCTGGAATCAAGGTATTATTAAAGGGCTCACTGAAATAGAACGTGCTGATCCAAAAGCTAACAGAGAAGAATAGTTTTTGTTAAGTAGCTTTGATGCAGACTTACAAAATTGGACTGAGGTGTTAGTTTCACAAGCTGATGCTAATTGGTCTGAAAGTGACAGAGATGTGATCCCTGCAGCTCAGACTCACGGCTGCGTCACAGACCACGAGTTGACGCCATTACACGGTCGTGACATCGATTGCCGTTCATTTCCCCTCACGCCCCCTTTTTCTTTATATAACAAATGTGACTGAGGATTGAGGTTACACTACGTCAGTGGACACATGAGGAGAATGTACTGTTATAATGATTAGTATCACACAGACATTCTGGCACATGATTATAGCCTAGTTAGATATTACAGTCTCATCTATAGCTAATGCAAAAGTGTGAACTTAGGCAACAGTCAGTGATAAGAGATTTATAGACTGGTTTTATCTTGCTTAATAAAGGCCAGCACTGTTCTCTGAGTAGAGGATCAGATGTTCCTGCTCCAGTTCGCTCAGGTCACGCACACCGGCTCACCTGCATAGATCGGGTGTGTCCTTCCCTCTTCCCAGGTGTGACTGTGACTCTTGACTGGCTGTCAGACATCGGGCTGTGGCTAAAAGCGTCGAATCAGGGTGCTCTTTTCAGGAAGGCTTCAAAGGGGCTTTGCCTCTGCATTCAGAGGCGCTGCCTTGAAAGGCAGGGCTTTGAAGGCGTCCAGGTGCTGCCTGAAAGTTCCTTTTCATTTTATCTTTTTGCTGGGGCTGAGGGGTGGGAATGCCCCCCCCCCCCCTTTGTCCAGACTGAGTGGAGCGCATCTCGGCCTCCAGAGTCGTGTCCCATTATTCAGTGGTTCAGAAAAAAAAAATAAAACGAATAATCAGTTTAAAAACTGTCTGAAGGGGGCACTTTATGTATATCGTGTTAAATCCCAGGTGGTGGGTGGGGTTAATTCAAAGTTTCTTGAACTTTCAATGCTGTATGAAACCAAATACAAGCAATTAGTATTTGTAGGAGCAGTAAAATTTTCTGGTAGCCGCTTGGTGTGGATGATGTATGCTTAATATTAACTATTGTCCATGCTTGGCCAATCTGTATTAAGTGGATAGTTTAATACTCAGTTGCTTGCTTGCTTTTCCAAGTTAACCTTTTATAAATCACGTATTTTAGAAGTTTAAGAGTTTGTAAGAAGTTTAAAAGATAATTTTAATATGTTACATGCCTTGGGTTTGTTAAATACTCTTTTTTGTGGTTATAATCAGAGTGGTGTCCCCCTTAGGTCACTGTCAAATCCCACTTTAGATAATGTAATTTAACTCTGGCATTAATAGTAAATGTGTCCCTTTCACAGTCAGTAGCACTTTTGTCCTTGATTTGCCTCGATTGTTTGGCATCATAAAGGACTGCACACATGTGCAGAGGAAATGAGGTGTGTTCCTTTCTCTCTCTCTGGGTGAAGGGTGAGCAGTGGGAAGGACTGTAAAAGAGCGTAAATAAGTGCTACCCTGTCTACTAATGTGGAAAACTCATTGTTTAATACGGAAACGGCCGCTGACACGTGTCTGTTAATGTGTCCATGGCAGAATGTGTGAGCCGTTCATTTCTGCCTGTAAAAGCCCATGTTTGTGACACCTCCTTCCAGGCAGCATGCCCTGTGACCTCGCCCAGGCAGACCGGGCTCTGCCCGCCATCCTCCCGCTGCTTATTCTGGGCAGGGTGATGGGCACAAGGGCCTAGGGCTGGGATACAGGGAAACACACACAGACACACACACATGCAGACAGACACACACAAACACACACAGATACATACAGGCACACAGACACATACAGACACACACACACACACATGCAGACAGACACACACAAACACACACACACACACACAGACAGACACACACAAACACATACAGACACACACAGGCACACACACACACACAGACACACACACACAGATATACAGACACACACAGACACACACACTTAGGCATACGCACACAGGCACACGCATGAACACACACACACACACACACAGGCACATACATACACAGCCACACACAAAGACACACAGATACACAGACACCCACAAAGACACACAAACACACAGACACGCAGATACACAGCCACACAATGACATACAGACACAGACAAACACAAAGACAAACAGACACACACATAAAGACACAGACACACACATACACAAACAGACACATTTGCATGTGCATGTATTCCTTACCAAGCTTTACTTCATTGAGAGAGATTTCCCATAATGGTGCAGAATAGATCTAGTGGAGATGAGATACAGTATCTCCATGGGCTAAAATGCCCCTGCTTCAGTCAGCTTTTTAATTAAGTGGTAAAACCTTTTTGCTTATTACGAGTTCTCATTTGTTTTGACTACATTAGGGATTAGAAATCATAATGGAATAAAGTAAGAGTCAATCTCAGAATGTCCCCACAATGGTACCAGCTTAGAACCACCTGCTGTAATGTGTTTATAACATTTTTCTCTGTTTTTATATCTGCTGTTTTTTTTTCTTTTTTATTTCTAAGTATTAAAAATATTATCAATAAATCGTAGTAACTCTCTTGTTAATGCATCTTAAGTTCTGTTAAAATGATTGCACTATACTCAGTTTTTCCCCTAGGTTTACAGCTTTGACAAAGATAGACCTGTTAAAACATAGACCTGTTAGAAGATAGACCTGTTCTATAGGAAGGTAACCTGGCGCTATATAGAAAATAAAATTAACTTGACCTTCAAGGGGGGGGGGCTGGAGGTGCCTTTGGGGTGGCAGGGCACCCCCCTAATATAGTGGTAGCGGAAACACTGATACTGCATTGACCCTTTACTGGGCAGTAAATATAGCCCATGTTGATTTGGTAGTAATGGGGTCCTACTAATTAGGACCAGCTGGAATCAAGGTATTATTAAAGGACTCACTGATATAAGGGGTTATGATCCACAGCCATAGCAAATAGGCCAACAAGAATGTGATGAGATGCGTGCAGCGGCTGTGAGTGAGTGCAGTTTGGCATTATGGTGACCGTGACCAGGAATGGCTGTCATGCTGTAGAGCAGGGGTCTCCAACTCCGGTCCTGGAGAGATACCGTCCGGTAGGTTTTCTATCCTACCTGGCTTCTGATGAGCCACACCTGTTCTCAGGTAAATACCAGGGCCAGGTGTGGCTCATCAGAAGCCAAGTGGGACAGAAAACCTACTGGATAGTAGCTCTCCAGGACCGGAGTTGGAGACCCCTGCTGTAGAGGATGAGCCCGCAAGACTTCATCACAGATAGCATGTGATGGAGGAATGTTTAAGCATTCTGCTAAAATAGTGAACACTCAGATGTTTGTGGAATCAGGATATAACTCTCTGTTCCTGAGAATTCAGCAGCACCATCTTCCCAAGGATCACATGCTTCATAATGAAGATTTAAGCTATTGACGTAAAATGCCCAACTGCTCCAAGCACAGCAGACCTCTGACTGCAAATAATGATGTTTACCTCTAAGCATTTGCTTATCCTTTGATATAGTCGCAAAATCTGACGCCGAATGTTTTTATGAGATAAACCGCCCAGCGGATAGCGATTAATCTTTAGCCAGTGGTGTTTATCTTAGCCACACCAGCTCGATCTCATCGAGACCCTTTTCCACGTCTGTGGCAGACGTGTTTGAACTCTTTGTTTCCCACTAAAGCACCTGCTCTTTCTACCTAGAGACAGAACCAGTACACTACCAGTACCACAGGCAGGTCAAAGTTGCTATTCCTTGAAAGGCTGAGCATCTGATCAACAGTAACAGGCCAGTGTTTGTTTACAAATAATATAGCATAATTCTCATTTATGAAAGTTACCATGGTGATTCTAAAGTAAAGTCCTTTTGCGTGGTGCTTCTTTTTCAGTAGTATTAGTGTATAATATGCTCCACACTCTTTGATGTCCTGCCAGGTAATTATTGGCTGGGAGTGTCCGATATTGCTACATGTGCCAAATTGGGCCTGTAAATGATACACTAACGCTGTCGCTATATTCTCTGAAGTGTTTCGCAGAATTAATAAAAACTGTCCAAATACAACCCTAATGTACCAGTCAGCACACTTTCAAAGTGTAAATGTGTAAGTATTGATGTGTGTAGCTTCCTGGCTATACTTGGTGTGCCGCCAGAGCAACGTATAGGAGATTTTTGGAAACCGTGCAGTCAGATATCTCACACCTCCTTTCTATGCTAATCTTGCTTTGCATTAATCTTATGGTCTTACCACCTAATTATCCTTTATTGTTTTTCAAACACTCCTCTGCAAATAATGGGTTTTTGCAAGTCTTGCTCCTTTGTTACTTTTAATACTCTAGTTAGAGTATTAGAATGTTTTCAAACAAATGGACAATTCTATTAATACATTTATATGAAACAAAATAAGGTAATTATATTGTTTACAGTCTTCATGATTTTTTTCCTTCAAGTGTGCAGATTTTTCAGGAAAAGGTCAGCCAGTTGAATCTGAGAGTTTGATTGTGAAAGAGTTCCTCTGATTGATGGAATTAATGAAGTATTTAATAGGCATAATTATGACTGTGAAAAATAAATTGTTTTCCAGAAAAATGTTTATTCTTTGTTTGTCCTAAAGTAAGTGCAGTTTTCCTTTTCTAATCACTTCATTTCTAATTTTCTCACTAAGAGAGTACTCTACTATGCCACATTTGGATAACACAAATGGGGGATAAAGGGTAATTATGTTCAGACAAGTGTAACATCTCCCAAGATGGACTGGCATTCCATCCAGGGTGTCCCCCAGCCTGAGAGAGGGAGCCTGGAGTCTGTCCCCATGAGTCTGACTGGATGGATGGATGGATAGGATCCATAAATCAACTTGGGATATAATGCAGGCATAGAGATGTCACTGCAGTGAATCAGTCATTCGTGCAGCTTTCAATATTTGGAATGATTGTCAGAGAGATGTAGGAGTGAGAGTCACACATTTCTATGTCTTTTTACCACATCTAGATAGATTATTTAGAATCTTTGGTTCCTCAACAAAGCCTCTGATATAACAGATCTGAAAATTACAGTACAGAGATATTTCTATTTTGCGGTGCCAAGAAGCTTGTACTTTAGACCTATTGTGTGGCTTTTATTTTTCGGTGATGAAAAGTCTATTCCATTCAAAATGCTCTCATTTGTCCTTGTGAACCCAGAAAAATATATTAATTTTTTGCTTTTTAAATCCAGCCTCCATTCTTCAGAATGAAACACCCTTTTCATTTTGTCAGGATGAACACTTGTTCAGTTACTACCCGCTATTAATCTACGCTCCCTTTTCTGCTTTTGGGGCTGGTTTGGTGGTTAAGCAAGCATTGTACAAATAAAATCATTTTAGAGGTCATTTTCTTTTTCTAGGGTGCACGGTGGTGCAGCGGGTTGGTCTGTCGCCTCATATCTCTGGGACTATAGGGTCTGAGTCTCCATGGTTGTGTGTGTGTGTGGAGCTTGCATGTTTTCCCCTTGCCGTTGTCGGGTTTCCTCTGGGAACTCCAGCCTCTCACCCCCCACAGTCCAAAAACATGTTGAGGTTAATTGAAGTTACTAAATTGCCCATAGGTGTGAATAGTGAGTGTGCCCTGTGATGGGTTGGCACCTCATCCTGGGTTGCTCCCTGCCTTGTGCCCGTAGCCTCTGGGATTGGCTCCAGATCCCCCACAAGCCTAAATAGGACAAGTGGTCACAGAAAATGGATGGGATGGGATGAGATGGATGGATTTTTTTTACTTTGTCATTCACAAATGTAAAAAATCCAGACCTTTTTTAATGATGGGTGATATTTACAGTGAGCTTCTGGACTCTGATTGAATTTTCATCATGCTTTTAAAGATTCATGGCAAAACTGCACACTATAAACAGGTAAAGGTGGGAAAGTTCTATTTTAATGTGAATAGAACAGTAAAGAAATGCAGTTTGGAAATATTAAATGTATCCTATGATACATCTGTAGGGGCTGGAGTTGAGATGAAAAAAAAAACACAAACGATATGTAGACTGAATGCATTATAATTTCTCTTAACTTTCAGTGCAAACTGTAGGAGAAATGTATTTTGATGATGTAAGGGGGTGAAATTTTTCCTAGAAGAGCAGGCTAGCTGTCTGTTCAAGGTTCACGAAAAAAATTCCCACTAGAAATATAGAAATCCATCTGTTTATGAATAAAATTAAATTATACCAATTTATTTTGGTCTAGTACTCTCAGACTCAAAATTTCTAACCTTAACCCATCCAAATCAGGTTATAAATTATGCAGCGAGTGAGTATAGTTTTAATTTGCCTTGGATAAAAACAACAGATGACCAGTGTTCTAATAATAATCACTGGTCTTTTATTATTGTGTTTTAATATAACATATCCTGAGAAGGAAAGCAGTATGTTTGTCTTGCAAGGTTGCTGTTTAACAGAGCATGGAATTTGCAAGGTGAATAAGAATGTAAATTTGCCAGGAGAAGTAAGGATATTGTTATAACCCTGTTGTATGTGTGTGTGTGTGTTTGTGTGTTTTTGCTGAGTCATTCCCTAGTATTCAGTTTTCTTTTCAGTGAGGAACAGTTTTTGCATAATTAACAAATGAATGCTTCTCCAAATCAATATGGCTTTCATTTTGCCTGAAAAACCAGTTTGTCCTTATGTGACCTGCAGACAGCAGTTTTATTTAGTCTTTAGTCTGTCCTGCTGTTCTGCTTGATTAAAATGGCACATCTGCCTTCAAGCCCTTCGGAGGACACAGTCTGTTTTTAAAGAATGCACCCATCTCCCCGGACTGAAATTAGTCTATCCCTCTATCCATCTTCTACTGGCTTATCAAGTACAGGGTATGGGGTCTGGGGGCCCGGAGCATATGAACACACTGCCCTCGACCCAGCCTCCAAACACTGGGGCTTCTCAGTTATACATCCATCTCTCTGTTTCCTTATGACACTCTGGGCCAGAGCGGAGGGATTCCATGTGACTGTCGAGCTGTAACGATCTCTTCCTGCGGCCCTGTAAGTAGCAGGACTGGCTGCCTGAACCTGCAAGCCCTGGGCAGTACTGGGAATTTCTTGTTTTTTGCCATTGGCACACAATTTGCACATGAACCCACGCAAATAATATAGAGCTCCTGCTTAGTTATTCCTACCTAAGTTACAGGGGGTCCTGACATTAGTGATGTTTGTTTTCATTTTGATTTAATACAAAAAGCCTCATGAACAGTAGATGAATAAAGTGCTCAAAGGCGGGTGAATAACATGGTCACTATCTTTTTCTAAATGCATTTTAGGGCTGCCACTAATGACTTTTTTTCTATAGATTAATCTATCGACCATTTTATCAGTTGGTCGATTAATCTAAACAATTCATTTTCCTCCAGAAAATCAACTTGACCGTTTAAGTTAATTTTGACGACAACAAACTGTATGCAGTTGCAGCACTTTAGGCTTTTCGGCACTATATGAACATCATTGTCGCCCATAATTAGGTAAGCAGATTGGTAGTTTGCCTAAAAATATTGAGATGCATATTGTGATGCCCAAAAGTTAGTAATCTGTATAAATTTGGCGTATCCTCATGCTTAATAAATTAAGTTAGTGGAGCACGCCACTTGCGACATAATCGATAAGCAGTGAAGTCGTGATGAAGGAAGAGACAGATCAGCAGCCACAGCATCTTTTAAAGAAGATACTGTGGTTAAACAAGGTAAAATATGTTGGTGGTGTGACAGTAATTTCGTCGATTAAAGTTTCATTTTTATTTCTGCTCATGAATTATGTTCTTTAAGTGTCCGTTTTTGTTTCAGTTTTAATTTACAATAATAACACTGTTCCCAGCAAGTCCAACGCACACAAACGCACACTGGCACCATCAATCAACGTAGAATAATCCCATATTTTAGCCAAAACATTTCCTCAAACACGTATTCAATGGAGATTCTAACTTAATAAACATGAATAGACAACAGGGTGGTTTGGTATTCTAGAACAGCGCCTGTGTGTTTTCTGTTGCAGTGCTCATGCGTAGCGCTAGCGTGCATAGCGCGTGGTGTGCCATCGCACGTACGTTGCATGGTATAAAACCACCTTTTTCTTCTGTGATAATTCGAACTACAGTACTACCATTACACACTAATATTAAAGGAAAACATTAGTTACAATGAATTAAAGCATTTTCGAAATCATCAAGGTAATTTTACGCAAATAATAAGCGTCAACATCGACTACGTGGACTTATCGCAGCCGCCCTAATGTATTTCATATCTTTCTACCAGTTCACGCTCTGCGATGCCAATTAAAGGTGACAGGAAAGGCAGCCCAGCTACACCTGTACTGTGCCCCTACCTAAGCTTATATTCCATTTTACTGAGATCCCCTTGTCCCCAGAGTCCCAGATACACGGGCACCGCAGTCGTGCAGTGAACCTTTGGTTTGATGTGGCAAAAGGCAGGGAGCTCAGTGAGTTTCTTAGTATAGGGGGAACAAACGGCCTTCATCCAGCTTAGGTACTTGACAGGTGCTGGTTCCACCTCTTCAACTAAACATCCAAAACTTTTTATCCCATATTGTGAGCCTGGACAGACTGCCAGTCAATTGAAGGGAACACTGTGGCACTCACTATGTGCATTATACAGACACTAATGCACACGTGAACCCGAGTGTGCAAGGAGCTGCAGATCGGGCTAGTGACAGTGGTGTGGATAAACTAGGTGATCTTTTTAACTCTTCAACAAGGAGTTATGTCCTCATTTCCCTGCCACTCAACTTCCACACTGATGAGCTCTGATTCCAGAGCTTACAGTAGCCTACATGATTTACATATACATTTTTAAAATATTACCATATACTGTAAACTGAAAAGAAATGTCTAGAAGGTGTGGCGGTGTGAAAAAACAGATACTGCCCAAGCCTACTTTAGAAAATAGAAGGAATGGGGAGCACTTGATGGAACCTCACAGACATGCAGAGAACATACAAACCCCACACACTGAGAACGTGGCCGGGATTTAGAAACCCCTCCCTGGAAGTGTGAGGCACCAATTATCACCATGCCCTCCTTTAGCTTAAAATTTCAGATATAAACTTGAGGTCATAATCATAGAAGTAATTGAGAAGGAACATCCTTTCAAAATTGATAGGTCAAACAAAAGGCTTGTAACATGTGATCAGTAATTACTGGATACATGAAGCTCTGGATGCACAATGGAAGGGATTGTCACATGCTGTCAGTGACTGACTGGTTAAACCACTTCCTGGCAGTCGAGTTATTGATTTCCATTGGATTAAACCAGTTTGATTGACACAAAACTCCTGCCATTTCCTCATACTCATGCATGTGAACATGCAGAACATACTCATTAGCTTGCTATAATCACAATTGTTAATTAAACTTAAAGTGATTACGGAATAATCAATATTAAGGTATAATACTGATCGGGGCCCTTTTAACCAATCGCAGACAAAGCCTTCACATCAGGGTTGGCAACCATTTGTAAATTTACAGGCAGCCTGTACTAAATTTACCCTGTCCATAAACCAGTAAATAAATAAATAATGTCAGTAAAAACAGACTGTCTTGTTAGTAAAATCACAAATTTCCAGTTGGCAACCCTGCTTCACATAAAGCCTAGCGGTGCTGGCCATACTCATTAAAGGTGCTGTATCAAAGACAAGACAAGTGGAAAAAAAACTAGTGCAAAACCAAGCTTCTAGGAGGTTAAGCAGGATGGTAGAAATTTGATCTCTGAATGGACTTCTTCCAGAATTGGGAATATGTGCAGATAGTCTAGCAGGTCTGAACTGCTGCTGGTACAGACATACAGTAAGGTCTGCTTATCCTGGAATCTCCCTGTTAAGCAGGATGTGACAGATATGACTCAAACACTTGCAACTCAGAAAATCTTCCCAGAGTTAACTCACATCCTCACTCACAGGGATTAACTCACATCCTCGTCACGTTTGCTAAATCCATGAGGAGTTTCTGTGCAGGACGTTCAGTAAAAAGAAGCAGACTATGGAATGCAAATATTGTAAAGCATCGAAAGAAACATAACGGCAGGTATGTAGGCTAATGCTAGCGAACTTCTTGATAGCCAATGACTGGCTAAGTGAACTTTGACTTTGCTTATTGAGTGTTGTATGAAAGATTAATGAGAAATGTTAAGAAGTAATTTTTCAGTCAACGTCATGATTTTGAGGTATCCCTGCACTGTCAAATAGTTCAGCACTCACGGTAAAGTGGATTGGTGAATGCTGTTTTGAGGCAGTTCTGACAAGAGACCTTGTAGAGAGTATAGGGGCAGGGAACTATCTTGATGATTGATGTCTCTATTTTTGTTTCAACCAAGAATGTTCTGTAAATAGTTTGTCAAGAGTCAATAAATGGACAGTTTGAGTCCTTCAAACTGCCTTCAGGTATTTCGCTGGTGATCCCCTCAAAAACCTACACTTGGATAGGCCCTTCGGTCAGCTGGGAGTTTGTTTGAGAAGTTCATAAAACTCAGTCATCAAAGAGCTAATGTGTTTTCCCATCAATTAGCACCACATCATCAATGGCGTGAAGAGAGGTAACCCCCCCCCCCCCCATTGCTTTGATCAGTCCCCCCAGTGGCATTACTCACCAGCTGTTGGCCACCTCGCCCATTCAACAGCGGCACGTTGACAGTGGGTCAAACAAGGGGTTTTTGATCAAGATCAAATGCTAATAGGAATGACCAAATGCCAAGATGAAATGTTGTGGCCCCCTGGAAGCATTTTTTAGGCTGACACACAAATTGTGCAGTTATTACAGCCTAGGTTGAATCAAAGATGGTGTTTGGCAGGAAAGAAACGTAAGTTTTCGAGCCGACCCATTTCCTGAGTTGATTGATCTTTTAAAAGCCTCCAATTACCTGCTCAGAGATTTAGTTTTGTGCAACTGTCATGTGAAATTAATCTATTTTTCTCAAAGGCACCAAAGTTTTTAAGAGGACTAGAATGGAATGATTGGCTGTCACCATCTTGGTCTTTCTGGCTTCTCCTTCTTTGACAGCTTTGTGCCTTGACCACAGCACTCTTCCTCAGTCTTGCTCATCTTTAGCAGAAGGAGCTAAGATAATTTCACAGTATATTATATGTATTGTTTTTAGTTTGTGTTAATCACTAGTTATAGATAGGCTCTTTGGGAATGGCGGCCGTATTGGCATTTGGATGCCAGACGGCATTGGTAAAATGAAGCTTTAACATTGTCGTTTCAGTACTAAAGCACTTCATTCGTGTGTCTTTTCATATGTTTTGTAACCAATGGTCAGTTCCTCTGCTGGCATTTGTCCATCTGTCCATACAATCGTCCATCTTCCCAGATTTGTGGGAGGCCTGTTCCTAGGAAGCCCATCTGTTGTGATACAATAAAACCTTTTCCATATATTGTATAAAGAAATGTTTTGCACTAAATACATTTTGTTCATTTTGTCAGAACTGGTTGTGCTCATCCACTGCAGAGCCTCATTACCGGGCATATAGTTCCATGCGAAAATGTTTCTGGCCGGCACACTGATTATGCTCTCCATGAACTCGGTGGGAACTTCAAAATGGCACAGGAAAGAGGCCTTTTTAAAGTCTGTGTGGGAGTTGAAGCACTTGGTTGTCGATTATCCAGGTATAGTAGAGAGAAATTTTAGGTCGTATTGTTTCCCTTTGAAGTGCACTTATGGTTACATCTGTTCTTTTCAGTGCAAGACACTTGTCCAACCAACAGTGAATGTAATTGGTCATTTTAGTATGAAGTAAGGTGTAATACAAGTATCCAGCAGATAATTAAGAAAAGACATATACATTCAAAGACAATGAGATTTGTTGAGATTAGTTTGAAAGGGACTGAACTGGGGCCCACTTACCCAGTGAAAACCACATTTATTAAGTTTCTTGTTAGTTGATGTTATAATTGGGAATTGCCTGTTGTTACCCAAGTACCCAGAGCTTCTCAAGGTGACCTTCTGCTGTCACCTGTCTCCTTGTGCACTGTGATTGCAGACCTTCTGCTTGCTTGTGTTCATTCCCTGACCTTGTGCTCAGTGTTCATTGTGTGTGAAAATTCATCCCCTACAAGGGCGGAAGACCTTCATACCCCCGAAGGCAAAATATTTGAATTTTTTTGTGAAATGAATGGTGGAAAGCTGTCCTGTGCTCCTTTAATCAGATGTGCCAAAGTGAATGTTTTGCAGTGAGTGCTCACCATTGTGTGCTCCAGACATAGGACTGCAGTGTGCATTCAGGGATTTCAGTGCATTTCTTGCCATACCCGTCTCCCATATTCATCGTGCCCTGCAGTGTGCCTGGGGAGCAAAGACAGCAGACACTTTGGACAACGATGGAGGTCCTAGTGAATGGTACCAGAGCACTATTCTCTGGCTGCTGCAGTCTCCACCCATCTTCATTTCTCCAGGGAGTTTGGCAGCAAATCAGAGGGTGACGCTTTCATTTTGAGATTGCTCTCACCAATGCACAGCTGTGTTTCTTTCCAAAGTCAGGGGGCCTGTTTATCACCCCCAATGTATCCTAAACCCTGAGCTTACCACTATAATGCTAAACCCTCTTTTGAGTTAGTTTCGCAAAATGCTAATTGAATAAAGAATACATACCTGGGTTGGTAAGTCTTGTTTTTCTCCTGGGAAATTCCAGGTTTTCAGCATTACTCAGGGGTCTAATGCTCACCCCGACTCTTAGGGGTTCTAATGGCCTGGGTGAGGGATCAGGCAGGAGCCTGACAACAGGCTGTCTGATGGTTCCAGGTTGCTGTCATTTATTACTTATTTGTCAGCCAATGTGATGCTTTCTTTGTCATTGTTTGTCTCCAATCAGAAGTGACAGTAACATGACAGAGTGTTTTTTTTTATATAAACGTTACTCAAGCGAACGCCATGCCAATATAAAAAAGTATTTGTTTCCAGCAACTTGAGAACAAAATAAAATGCCTTTTTTCTGTTTTGTAGGGATCAAAAGGGAACATATGCAGTGAGCTTGTCTAACTGGAGAGAAAATATCGCTGGGGAAAAAAAACATGGAGGAATGAAAGACTGAGTTTGTGCGTTGATCATCCTGCGGGAATGCTTTGGCGAAGAAAGAGCACATCCAGGCATTT
>JAODJW010000045.1:6640347-6657102 GCA_026777045.1 Hyperopisus bebe
GTCAGGGGGGGCAGAGCCCCCCCCCCCCCCCAAATGGGCATGTGATTATGAAAGCACACCGTGGTTTAATGAGGCTGCCTTATTTGCAGCAGAATGGGCTCTGCACGCTGAAATGATTCTGCTGCCTAATCCGCTTCCTGGAGACAAGCATCTCTCTCTTTCAGCAGCTTGCTGGCATAGATAAATTCTGAGTAAGATGTGGGTATTTATTTGTAAAACTGTCATCCAAAGTGGTGTGAATTGCTGAGAGGTGCACTCTGTGACCATGTGTGTGTGTGTGTGTGTGTGAATGTATGTGTGTGGAGGGGTAAATCTGGCTATTCAATATTTTTTGTACGAGTTTTATTAAATGACATTTCTTAATAATCTGTTATAACTTTGAGACCTTTCCATTTCCTGTGATTATCCTTCGGTACATTTTCTTTTATTATCATGTCTATGACTCAGTTCAGGTTGGATGTGATGGATGAATGGATGGTTGGATGGATAATTATTATTATAAGAGTTGTATGGTGAATTTTCGATGTCAATTGTATTATGAAACTGACAAAAAGTCGACCACGTGTGTGGGTGCGTTGAAGGGGGAAAGGGGGGTTACCAGTTGCTCAGCTGGCATGCTGAGATTGACTGCTGTCACCATCACCGTGGTTAGTGAGGTTAATGATGGAGTCAGGCCAGTTACCGATATGCTAGACAACACGTTACCTAGTTACCTATTGCTTTTCAGTCTAATGCCTTGCAGGTAGAATTGCCGCGTGTAAACAGAAGCTTGTTTTGGGGATTGGACAGGGGGGAGGTCTATGCAGAGCTAAGAGAGGCATGAAATAAAGGAGTGAAGGAAATAAACACAGGATTGGCTGTCTGGGGAATAGCAGGACTGTTGGGGAGGGGTGGTGGAGGTGAGAAAGGAATAACTTGGTCAGTGCTTTGTCTTTATGAGATGGTTGTGGGGTACACCCCCCCGGCAATGCGTTACAATGCTTGAAGATGTTTGCCACAGGGACCTGTGTCATCTAGGGTGGGTCAATGGGTGGATGATCCTGTCGGGCTCCCTGCTTACAAAGGGACACGCGCCGCAGTCCAGGTCGACTCACCGGTGTCACCGGCTTCCGCAAGAGCTGTAAACTGCCCCAGATCTGGAAAAACACGATAAAATGTGAAGCATAACAACAGCGCAGGAAAGGTGCTGATACACCCACCCAAAAGCCACTCTGCCTAACCATAATACACAGCTGTATAAACAAGAAAAGAAGGAAGAATGTATACTTCCTTTATGAAACAATTTACTATAGAGATTGTGCAATCTTTCTCTCTCAAAGCCCCTATACTGTTTTGCTGTCATTGCACCTAAGTTGAGTATTTGCTAGTGCAGGTGACTCCATCTGCATGTATCTCTTGTGGAGCTGCCACAAGGCACCTCTGTGTCTCACAGCTTGCCGTTGTGACAGAGGCAGAGTGCTGCCCCATGCATGCTTAGCTCTGGCCTTGATCCGAATGTGCGCCTGGTATTGACCAGTTTACACAGCTGGATGTCTTAGCAGTGAGGTCTAGGTTAAGTTCCTTACTCAGGGGTACAGCAGCGGGACCAGACAGAGACTCGAATTAGGAGACTTTACCCCAGGATCACCACAGTACATGGTGCCCCTGAAGCCGCTACATCTTGTATTCACAGCAGAAGTGATGAGGTGTGGAATCTTATGGAACGCAAACTGGGAGCATCATGCCACATGGAGCAGTACCTCCCAGATTGGGTGGACATTGATGTAAGACAGAGGAAAACTGGTCGTGGAGTTCCAGTCTGCTTGTGTATGGATTCCAGAATGTCCTTCCCATAGAGTGTGTGAGAAACAGATGGAGTGTCAGCTCAGACCTCCAGAGCTTGTAAGTACTGTTTACTTACAGACTGAAGTGCAAATAGGTTATAACAAAGCGTAACATGCTGAGGTCGACTGACTGGGAACAAAGACGATGGAGATCTGGGTAAAGCAATTTGGCTATGCTGAATTCAATGACAGTCCTGAGTATGAATATGAGACCACTTTTTCTTTGTACTCTGTACATTTCTCATAGATGTAATCCCTGTCCATGTGTATTAGACGGGGCGGCCTGCTGACTCAGTGGTTAACACCATACCATCACACCTCTGAGATCGGAGGTTAAATTCCCGCCTCAGTCTCTGCATGTGAGGAGTCACCTGTGTTTGTCTGGATTGCTCCCCTTTCCTCCTGCAGTCAAAGTGTGTGTCCTGTGATTAACTGTAACACCATACATTTTAAGTTTCATTTACAAGCTATTAAAAAATCCAAGTACTATTTAATCATATTAAGTAAAAGTTACCTAACTTTTTGATCACTTTTTTTAGTTGTTTGCTTTAAAGTGGTAAAACAACATGACGATAAATGAATATGATGCATCTTTAAGATTTTGACCATACAGTAAATACATTTGAAAACTAATAAACTACAGTGTCATATTCATAGTGCCTGTACAGTATATACTCCCTAAATGAAGTTACTGTAAGCCATGCTGTTTTATATGTTTTTTGTTCTTACTTTCGCCTCCCGTTTCCCAAGTCCTGAATCGTTCACCTCAACCGCTGCAGTAAGCCTACTCACCTCTCTAGCTACTCAAAGCGCACGCTGCCCCCTCAGATCATCGGCTACAATTTAACAATAAACCCCAGCTGGGTGTAAACATAAGGATGACACATGGCGTCACGGTACCATTCATATTTCATTCTGACTTTCTGATCCGTTGTGAGCGGCAGTGTTGGAGCCGCCTTCAACTCGCCGCATATGGAGCCTGCGTGACTCCCTCCTCTCCCATCGTGAGCGTGGGTTTCCCCCCGGTACTCCTCCCGCAGACTGGTACGCACTATACATTTCCCGACTCCCTGCCATGGACTACGGTGAATGTACCCGGATTCCTCTTCAAGTAAACCAGTTCAGCTCATCGTGAACTTGTTTCTAACTCCTGCATTCTGTCGTGTGACCTTATAAGTGGGGCTTTATTCAGGAAGAAAATAAGCAAATTAAACAGAATCCCCAAGAATGGATCGCGTATCAAATTAATCGACCCATATCCTCTGTTTAAGATCGCGTGCACGCTATTTCCAACAGGTCCAGTAAACCACGCACCGTTATCCCCACAGCGCCCCCTAGCTGCGATCTAGCAATCCGTTTTCGTAGCCTGACGTTCTGCCGCCCAGCGAAATTGACAGCCGCTAACAACTTCTCCTAGGTAATTTGTCCATTTGCGAAGCGGACATCTGGTAACAGCTTTTCAGAGGTAATTTGTCTATTTGCGAACCTGACAGCTGTTAACTTTTCTGAGGTAATCTGTCCACTTGCGAGCTTGGCAGCTGGTAACTACTCTGAGGTAATTTGTCCATTTGCAAATTTGCCAGTTGGTAACAACTTTTCTTAGGTAATTCGTACACTTCTGCACCTTTTCTCACAATGCTGTGCCATATGCGAATGAAGAAGAAAAAACGTTTCACGAAATTATTAGAAATTACTTCTGAAAGCATTTTTAAAAAATGATATATTGATGGTATGTAAACAGTCGACGTTAAAACTCGGCGAGTGGGTGGGTGGTAGCTGGGAGGCGGGGGAAGTTAACCCGTTATATTGATCGGCGGGCCCAATTTAATTATTATTTAAATGCGTCTTTCTCTAATTGGAGCAGGAAACCATGTCACAGAAGTTACAGGGCTAAAATATGATTAAAATATTAGGCACAACCCCAAGAGTTAGTAGGCTATGTATGTTAACACAGCTGATGTCTGTCTGACTAAATAACACATTTCCCTCATGATTTGTTATTAACTCTACACTTGTAAAACAGCTTGTCACACAATCAAGTTTCAACATTTGAGAAACCATTTTTAATATAAACATTTTTTAAAGGTATAACTTCTACATAATTCTATATCAATTCAGTTTTCTGCGATGGGCTGGCACCCCATCCTGGGTTGTTCCCTGCCTTGTGCCATAGTCCCTAGGATAGACTCCAGATGCCCCATGACCTGGAATAGGACAAGTGGCTACAGAAAATGGATGGATAATCTGTCTGGCCTCCTACCGTGTCATAAGCACTATGTGTGGTCCATGTCCGACCCCTGTGTTTACACTCCTATACTTACTCTGCACCATACCCCTGTAATTGTGAAAATACCGCCCCACTATGCATCTTATGTTGTACCATGGTACCAGGGGAACAACGTCTTGTACCACTGTATACTTGTGTATGGCTGGCACGACAATAAAGTCACAAGATTTTGGAGTGTGTCCGTGGGGATTTTTGCCATATTTATCCAGAAGAGCATTTGTGAGGTCAGACACTGATGTTGGATGTGAAGGCCTGGCTCACAATCTCGATTCTAATTTATCCCAAAGGTGTTTGATGGGGTTGAGGTCAGGATTTCATACGGACCAATCAAGTTCATCCACTCCAAACTCACCCAACCGTGTTTTTATGGACCTTGCTTTGTGGCCTGGGGCACAGTAACTCTGAGAACAGAGAAGGAATTCCCCAAATTGTTCCCACAAAAATGGGATGTACAGAATTGTCCAAAATGTCTTGATATGCATGCTCTTCTGGATGGAAGGGCAAAAATTCCCACATATACACTCTAAAATATTGTGAAAAGCCTTCCTAGAAGAGTGGCAACTGTTGCAGTTGCGAAGGAGGAACCAGTTCTATATTGATGCCTATGAATTTAAATTGGGATGTCATAAAAATTCCTGTGGGTGTAATGGCCATGTGGTCCAATACTTTTGTCAATATAGTGCATGTCTTTGTTCCATGTTTGATAGTCAACATCACTTAGAGCCA
This sequence comes from Hyperopisus bebe, assembly GCA_026777045.1. NCBI lineage: Eukaryota > Metazoa > Chordata > Actinopteri > Osteoglossiformes > Mormyridae > Hyperopisus > Hyperopisus bebe. Next base: position 6,645,184 of record JAODJW010000045.1, read on the forward strand.
ATGAAATTTGGGGGAAGGGAGACTAATCTGATTTCAGGGGACACCCTGACCACCCCATTGACTTTACCACTGCTAGGGAGTATCTGGGAGGAATTAAGGTTTCTTTTGCTCCCTACTATGAGTCAGCATTCAGGATAAGGTTTTAAACAGCACACAGTATTGTCCCTCGGCACATTGCCTGTAGCTTGGTGAGGTTAATTATGTAGCACAAAGCATGATCTTGATTGCTGTGGAACGCAGGTTTATTTTAATCTCACCAAGCTCTAATTGCACTGTGGTTAACGCCCTTCAGAGATTTAATTATTGACAATTTACAGACAACCATGAAAAAAACACATGGTAAATACATGGCTTTTTTTTTTGTTTACTTGCGTGGCGGAGAGCAATTAATATCCCATGAAAATTCGATTTCCTGCTTTATGAAGGACCATGTGCATCCTGGGTGAGGGGATGAGGCTTCCGTTTCATTTAACTGAACTCTGGGGTTTGGTTAATGGATTTAAATGCAATATACCTGAAAGCACAACAAGGCTGCATTTGCCCTTACCTGTTAAAAGACTTCAGGTTTTTCTGCTCAAATAATTTGCAGAATGCAATGTTCCCCTTGGATCAAGAGGTTTGGTGTGGGGGCAAAAGAGAGTGCTAGTCTGACGTCAGTTTCTAGGCAGTTTATTAGCATTTCCGGACGTCTGGTTCCCTTGGCAAAAAGCCTGTGAGAAAGGTGAATGGGATTTCAGAAAACTGGTCTGTGGTTAAATCAAGTATGAAAAAAACCTTCTTGTTTTGTTTTATGAGAAATCATTTGTAACTAGTGGCATTTTGACAATTTGGGAAAATTTGTATGTTGCCAACATTTTGCTAAAGGAAGTGACTAACCGAACTACAATGGGCCAGTTTTCCAACATGACTCTAACTGTTGCTGATCTGAGACCAGTTTTGCTGGACCTGCTTTTTCCTGAAGGAAGCCTATTGAAAGAATTCTTTAGCTACATCGCTGTACATCTTAGTTGTTTTTTATCTTTGTAATCTTAATTATTGTACACTGCTCAAAAAAATTAAAGGCACACTCCTTCGTCAGAGTATAGCATCAAGTCAATTAAACTTCTCGGATACTGATCTGGTCACTTAAGCCAGAGCTCTACAAAATGACCTCCAGCAGGCCTCTGGTGTGAATGTCTCTGACCAAACAATCAGAAACAGATTTCATGAGGGTGGCCTGAGGGCCCAACGTCTTCTAGTGGGCCCTGTGCTCACTGCCCGGCACCGTGGAGCTGGATTGGCAATTTGCCATAGAATACCAGAATTGGAAGGTCCACCACTGGCACCCTGTGCTTTTCACAGATGAGAGCAGGTTCACCCTGAGCACATGTGACAAATGTGAAAGGGTCTGGAAAAGCCGTGGAGAATGTTATGCTACCTGTAACATTGTTCAGCATGACTGGTTTGGTGGTGGGTCAGTGATGGTCTGGGGAGGCTTATCCATGGAGGGACACACAGACCTCTACAGGCTAAACAACGGCACTTTTATTCTTTTATTTTATTTTTATTTATTCTTTTATTTGTCAAGGGACAAAGAAGGATCATGGTTATTTATAATTGCCCATTTCTGTCACATTGTGAAATTTATCCTGTAGCTTCACAGCATTATTTGAGGTTTTAAAGTATGGAAAACAAAGCCTGTGGTTTACATACAGCTGAAGCCTCTCCCTTAAAATGCAGGAAGTAGTATCATGGGAGACTTGGTGTACTCTTCGGTGTATAAAATGGAATTGCACAGAGGAGACAGTGTGACACAGGAAATCCTCAGTGTTATGCAGGAAATTTAATTCTACTGATAATGAGGATCTTTAGGACAGTAATAGGCGGCAGCAGATATTAGACCTAATGAACATTAGGGGAAGATGGTGGCACAGGAGGTAGTGCTATCATTTGGCAACTGGAGAGTTGTGGGTTTGAGTCCTGGTTTTTCTTGAACTCAGCAAAGTGTCCTTGAGCAAAACACTGAACCCCAAATTACTCCCAGCGTGCAAGTTGGTGCCTTGCATGGCAGCCTTTGCCACCAGTGTATGATTGGGTGAATGTGAGGCATGAATTGTAAAGCGCTTTGAGTATTTGTACTGTAGGAGTAGAAAAGCGCTACATACTGTAAATGCAGTCCCCTTACCATATAACATCAAAGCTTTAGGTTTGTTAGTTCTTAAACTGGAGATTCATTTGGTTTAAACTCATATGGGAATGTAGAATATGTCATTGTAATGCAGCCAGTGAAAATGTACCTTGTTAAAAATACACAGGCGTAAGACATTCCTGTTTTTATCAAAGGACAAGAGACAAGGGTTAGTTAGTGGGACTTTGGTCTTTTTTGTGTATTATAAATGGAGAAAGTAGGGAACAACTGGCCCACCACGGAGGGTAATACCAAATTAAATCTCTCAGAGCAGAAGCGAGCAGAGCTGTGGAGGAAAGCGGGGCTGCTGCTTGTGCAGAAATTAGAGTCTCTTGTCATATTGCCACGGTGACTGATTGGTCTACGCCGGCAAGCTAAATGAATCTTGGTTTTAATGCGACTGTTGCCTGCTTAGAGCTGCATGGATTCCTCTAAGTACATTCACCTCTCTGGTGGGACCATACTGAGACAGGGAGCTGCTAGCACAGGTTTAAATACCTTCTGTATACCCTAAAGATGTGAACTAGGGCTGTCACTACTGATTATATTAATAATCAAGTTATTGTTTAAATGTAATGTAATGTAATATTTTATATAATTAATATTTATTGCAATTGGCAGAAAGCAGGAACAAACCGTGGACAGGGGCTAGCCCATTGCAGGGTGCACACTCACTCAATCACACATGCATTGAAACAGGCACATCCAATTCACTTAAGTTGCATTTTTCTTGGTCAGTGGGAGGAAACTGGAGGATCTTCCATGAAATTTGGCATGACAGATGTTGCATAAACCCATGCATACACGGGGTGAACATGTAAACTCCCCACACACAAAGCTGCTGTGTGCCACAACCACAATACCCACTGTGCCGCCCTCATTATCTAGGCTTGCATGATATTAATATTATCACATCACAAGGACGGTGATAGTCAGCTGGGTTGAGACCAGTCACATTAAAACATTTCTACTGTCAAAGGAAACAAAACTTAGCAAGCTTTGCAATTTTATGATGGTTCCTTTTTAATATCACCTAGTATATGTTAAGGAAAAAATCTAAAGTTTACCACCACTGCTTTTGCGTGAGTTCTGCATGCACTATCTGAGCCAGTGATAATTATTCTCGTCCATGCTGTTTAGCGTATAGATAGTGTGGCATGAGGAAGAAAAAACACCAACAAATTAGTTAAGAAAATACATTAATCTTCCACTGTTGGGAAATAAGTTGGATTCCATAGAGAAGATATTGAACAAAAGCAAATGATTTGTGACACTGATTTGTGTCTGTTGGCACCACTAACTCATTCGACAGACTCTATTGGTAGATAGGTTCTATTTGGCTGTAGTTAATTTTCACCTTCTAAATATCACAAAAACTTCAAATATCGCAATGTGAACTTACATGGTTACTATGTGCACTGGTTATTACATGGGTATACTTACATGGTTTTTATGTGACGTGATGCAGCTAAAGTTAAACAATGGGCTAGCCTTTGCGTTAGCAGCGATTCTATTGAGATACATCGTAGAAAGTAAATTAAGCAAATAAATTGTGAAAGTGTTGATGAAAACAGGTTAGGTTATTCCTAGAGGTTAAATGGCATATGGTTAACCTCGAATTTTTGAGTGAGTCTGGTTAACCTGAATGTCTTCTTTTAAGATGTACATTAACGCCGCGGTCTGAAAAGATTGCAAAATGTGGAACAGTATGCATTCTCATTGTTCCTTTGTCCTTTGAGGGGTATAACAAATAATGTTTTTTCACTGCTCTATTGTCTCTTGAGAATTAGGCTAAAACGTCATAATCCCTCTCATTCGAGAGAGTATATGTTACTTTACAGTACTCTATATTAATATATAATGTACTTCAATTATTGCTGTATTTAGGGCTGTCACGATCATGAAATTTTAAAATGAAAATAATTGCAATTAAAGATTTAATTGTCCTTTTCTGTTCATTTTTTAACACTATCATAGTTATCATAGTTTAATAATACATATGCACCTTATGAAAAACTGAATATTGAATACTGGAACACACTGTAGCTCTGGGCGAATCGAGGCATCGCGAGCGCAACGAAGAACGTGGGGACTTGGTTGTCGGGAGAGCACACGCTCTTTATTCTAGTCCTGAATAAATCTTCAACAGAAACACAACCAGCTCTGAACCTAAATGCACATTAGCGGAAACGGAAGCTGGTCAGACGCTGCATTGTAAGATGCACACATGGTGGGGGATTTATACAAGCCAAGAACACGCGAACTTTAAAAACAAAAATTGTACCGGGCAGATATGACATTAACAAATCAGTTAAACGCCTCGAGGTAAACAGTTGGTGTTGTCACTACCTGATCCCTAGCACCTACCCAATTTTACTATGCCCATCTGCACCGCCCGATCTGTTCATCCTGCCATTTTACAGCACCCATATTGTCTACATTTAGAGCAAACTAAGACCGACAACTTTTTGGAATCAAGGTAGTGCCGGGTAAATAAAACCGAAAGAAGATAAAATCCATTTTTACTGGGATACCTTAAACCTGACAAATTATCCGCCTATGCAACAAATCTGGCTTCGTGAAACATAATACAGACCCCTCTTGTTAATGATTCCATCCTTCCATCCATCCATTCTCCAACCCGCACACTCACACACCATTTACACCTACGGGCAATTCAGTATCCCCAATTAGCCCCAGCATGTCTTTGGACTGTAGTGGGGGGGAAACCGGAGCACCCGGAGGAAACCCCACGACGACACGGGGAGAACATGCAAACTCCACACACATGTAACCCAGGTGGAGACTCGAACCGGGATCCTAAAGGTGTGAGGCAACAGTGCCAACCACTGCATCACCAAGCCGTCCCGTTAATGATTCCGTTAACTTTAAAAACAATCCATTTTCTTTGCTTATCATTTTGTGTGCTCACTCCGGTCATCTATTTCCAGGTTTTGGATCAACACTTATTACCTAAATATCCCATATCTGAAATGTTAGTTTGTATTTCTATCAGTTGATACTGCTGCTATCCAGCGACATGGTATTTTGCTATGCATATAGCTTTGGTTCACTCTAAACTGAAATATGAAGTTTGGTGTATTTTGCGTTTGTTTCACCCATATTTATATCCAGGGGCGCAAATACCCTGTACGCAAGTACGAATTCGCCGTATAGGCAAAAGCCTATTTATTTTATGTCCATTCGTGCTCTCATGACAAGAAATCACTGGTCCTTTTGGCCTTTATACGCGAAAGAGGTAAAAATTAGCCCGTAAAGGTTAAAATTCACGGTAATTTCTTACCGTAACAGTGCGACGGCACACAAAATACGCGTTTGTGCTGCAACAAGAAATTGCCGCGTGTATCACCGGCGAATGCGTACCTGCGTACTAGTTATGTCCACTCGTTTATAGCGCGCCAAATCAGTGGGATCATTGACATGGACAGATTAACATACATTTCTCTAGTTCTTTGTCCTACTGACATAATATACCGACTTTATTGCAGTATAATAGTGGCAACCCACCGTAAAGAGACCCATAAAACGCACTCAGACAGTAGTGCAGGTGCTATGCAGAACTTTTATTAAACATGATTATGCGCAGACATGCGAGGTACAAATTGTGCTGGTGGGACAAATTCAGAAGCGCATTTATATGGGGTCTGTAGATGATTTGTTATTGTCCACGGTAGGTCTTGGAACTTACAACCTGCAGATATTGGGGGGCTAGTGCAGTTGCATTGCAGTCATTCTATTGTGATATTTAACTTCTCATTCTTAGTAATCACAGATAACTTATAACATGTAAAGTGTTTCCACACAACTAAGACTTTAGCTCTGTATTATATTTGGCCCTCATTTTAATAGCTGCTTTAAAAAATTGTGTAATTGAGTTTAATCAAGTAATCGTAACATCTAGTGTGCACAAGTTCAAAAGTCAGCCAAGATGGCGGAAGATTGGCTTGGGGGGGCGATAGATGACACTTGATGTGAACCTTAGCCAGGGGACTTTGGGAGCAGACCTGTGGAGGTAGGGGATATGTTATTTCAGGCATTTTTTTCTTTCTTAAATCTAGTTTTGCATTTACAAGGCTTCACTTTATGGACTGTAATACATATACATTATGTTCACTTGTTAGCAGAGTGAATTTAAACTGTAGTCTAAGCAAATGTGTGTTTTAAAATGCTTAAGCTTATGATAATATTTGTCTCACAAATATTAAGCCTATTTATTGTATTAGTTAAGATGTGTAAGCCTTAGTTAATGTATGTTGCATAACGCTTAAGAAGCCTGAGCTGATGTACTGTGTGTCTCATAATGCTTAAGTCTAAGTTAATCTCTGCCTCATGATTTCTTGGATCAATCTTCGCATATGTTGTAAAACTGCACCCCCACTGACGGGGGTATTTGTCAGTTACTTGCATTTTTGCTGCCTAAAACTTCTCATAACATTAACAAAAAGCAATTTAACTTTAAAATAAAGTGAATGACGCTGGCCAAAGGAGACTAGGACAGCGCTACATTTTGCCTGTGAATTGGTTAATTAACTTAGCAATGCACTGGATGGCAATATCCCAGGTCTCTTGCATGATATTCCTTCCACTCCTGTAGCCTGTAGCCAGTTTCTCCTGGAAAAATCTGGAACATTTGTGATTACTGGGCCTGCCAGGCCATAATAGCATTGGCTAATGTGGATTGTAACTGTCAGTTCTCTCCAGAGACGAATCAGAAATAAAACAGGCACCAAGATAAAACATCTTAATTGACTTTGGTACTTTTATTTTTATTTGTATTGGCAGTAGAATTGTAGGAAACCATTATGGTTATTAAATTTATTGCCTCCTAGATGCATGTTTGGACTCAGTTTAATTTCCTGTTGCTTGTCAAATAAAACGGTGTATGTATAATCATGTTTTTATCTGTAGTAATTATAAGGACCATGTCATTAGCATTAGGATGTGCCCTGTTAGGGGCGCTGTGGCATGAGCATTTTGCTTAAGGATGGGTCCTGTCTAACATTAGCTAGCATTTTACTTTCTTGCAAACACATGGGGATATGAACATCTTAGAAGCTTTCAAGATTAGCCTTAAAAAAAAGGCATCCGTGTCACGGCTGATTGGTTAGCTTTCCGTGTTTTTTTTTATCAACAGTTAAATCCTGCAGCAGCCAAGCCTTCAGGAAGCATCAGAGCAGTAGTTTTCTTTCATCTGTCATATTTGAGAGGAGGGAGGCATGTAGTAGAGAATAGCATCCGACCACCTGCGTGAAAGAGCAGGTGGTTGTCGACTGTAGAGCAGGATGGTCTCGGGGAGCCCTGCTAGTCACATGCTGCAGTTTGAGTACTTCTTTTGTCTTCCATTTGCTTTTTTCCCCCCTCAAGTATGCCCGTTGACAAATGTACTCATAACAGGTGAAAAGCAATCAATGACAGGATCTTGCCACACCCACCACCTCCCAATTTGTATGGATGTCAACTAAGCTATGCCTCAATAGCCTTAGTGTATATCAGGAGCATTCAAGACAGTGGTGGAGAACCTGTTCCATGCAGGGCAGGTGTGGGTGCGGGTTTTTGAGATTTCCTCTCAATTAGCTAATAACAATGGGATGCCAGAACTGGCGTTGAGAAGCATTGTTTTATTATTGGCTGATTGAGAGGTTATCCCAAAAACCCGCACCACATCGGCCCTCCATGGAATTCATGCAATCAAATCCAGCTAATACAACCCCCTCAATAATCATGTTTTCCCCTAAATGGGTGGAGATCTCAGCTCCACCCAATGTTCAAACCAAACGCCCTTGGGTACAGCGGTGAAAGACTGCCATCAATCTGTCAGTGGTTCTTAACTCAGAAGCATGTTGACTCAGAGGAACCAGTAACAGGAAATGTTTCATCATTCACCTTCTGGAAGGATGGTGTCTTATACATCTTGGGCTAGGTACCGAAGTTCGGTGCTGACCGAAATGCTCTTATCCTATTGAGGATCGGAAAATGAATCATCTTTCGGTACTAAATCCTAATACCCAAAAAGTAAATCTCAGCATCTGTGAGCTAAAAAGCATGCAGCATACTTGTGTAAAAATTAAAGTTGCTGGTGATTGACTGTCTAATGTAACACTTCAGAAATATGGAGGCTGGAAGGAAAATCGCATGATCAGAGACAAAATTGGGAACTGGTTCGCGTGTGAGTGTTGTAGTTTTTGTTTGTCGCGTGGTGTAAAAAATGCCTAAGAAATCAAAATCACCCATTCAGTGGCATTTTGCAACCATTTTTGGAAACCATGCGACTAGCAAATATTCCCCTCATTTATGCCCAAATATGCCTGCCATATTGTGGCTTACCACATCATTGAATATCCCTTTTAACACCCGCATGTGTGTGTGAGTGAGATCAGCGGAACTCGGTCCGATTGCAGGTCCTCAGAGGCACTACTGGAGGCGCTCACAGTGAGAAACTTGCTGATTGCTTCACCACAAGCACCGGCGATAACTTGGAAGTTACGTGGAAGTGCTGAAAAAGAAACAGAGCAGATGGAATTATTTTTCTACCTCAATAATAAGACTGAATACCTTTTTGCTTGCGTCTCCATATATTGCTGGTGCCAGCGAGGAAATGTGTGAGCGCCTATTAGCAAGATAACGTTCAGTGAAAAATGAAAGATCAATCTGCTAGCCAGATTTATTTATGAATTATAAACATGTCGCGGTCATATAAGTAAGTTATTGGTTATATAAGTAAAATATAAATAAAAGGCTGTGTTGATCCCCCAGTCTAAATCGTAACCAATAACTAACAAAATGACTTGCTAAAATAAAAGATTTGTGCTGTAAAGTTTAATGTATTTTTGTTGATGCTGAAATTGATGTAAAAACATATTGATATCGAAAAAAGTATTGTTCAGGAACCGGTATCAAAATCAAAGTATCGTTATGGTACTGGTATTGGAGAAATTTGATCAATGCCCTGCCCTGTATACACCATATAAATAAATATTAAAACTCAGGGGGGGGTTAATATGTTCCATCTGTGGTTTACCACAGTGAGCAGGCAGAGTTTTGAAGTTCAGTCTGGCCAGAAAGCACACTCTAAGTGGGGACGTCCAAAGCAGCCATTCGCACATTCTGATGGCCAGTTTTTTAGGCAGAACTTTGGCTCCCAGTTGCTTGTAAGAAAGTGCACCAGGAAGGCTGGGGACTTACAGGTTCATGTGGAATAACAGGTGCTTCTTCTGAAGAACATTTGGAATTGGCAGATGCTGAGTTCTAGTAGAGGAGATGCTGGTTTTGAAGGGCTTCAAACTACGTTTGTCTCCAATTGCTTTGGGCAGGGCAAGATTCTGTGTGTACACATTCATAGCATTGTCACCTATATAGTGCCCTCCATAATGTTTGGGACAAAGACACATTTTCCCTTGACTTATCCCTCTGCTCTGCAGTTCACAATTTCAAATCAAACGATTTGGATGTGATTAAAGTGCACATTCCACTGATGTCTCTAATGGTTTTATTCTTGTTTTTCATACTCATAGTAGCTTCTTTCACTTTCATTGACACAGCTCTCCTCATGTTGAACAATGGCTATTAGACTCCAAATGGTAGAAGTAAGCCTACGCATCTTATGCCTGCATTAATGAAGCAATGAAACACACCTGAGTAATCACAAACACCTGTGAAGCCAAATGTCCCACGTGGTAGGTAGTGATTCAAGAACTCGGATAGCTGGGACTGAGAAGGATGCATGATGGAATGAAGGTAACTTCCTGTCTGTTCCTGGGTGGGACTGATAACCAGCTTTGTGATACCTTTGAGTCAAATTCAAAGATTTACACTTCACTGTGGAAGGTGAATCAACGAGGCTTCCTGCCAGGGTACAGTATGTACAGTGTTCTGGGTCGGTTCCGTTCTGACGTAAACAGGGCCTGGGTTTCCTCTATATTATCCGGAGCCAAGTTGTTTCCATCTGTGACCCACCCCTCCCTGCTCTCTTTAGGATCCTTTGGAGGGTGTGGTATACAGCTCAGGATCATGGGGTGGGGGCTTCTGTTGGCAATCCTAATACCCCCAGTCTATTTAAAAACATAATAAACTGAAATATCTGTGGTCAAATTGAAGTATGCTCCATTTAATCTGCCATTTTCAATATGTGTTACACATTTTACTAAAATGAGAAACCCTCTTTTTGCTGTTTTATAAAAACTTCATATGCCTGTTATGAGTGTGTTTTTTTTCAGTACTTAGCAGACTTTTATACAATTTACATGTTTCAGATGATCTGTTGTGTTTAAGACGTGTTAAATTAATGCTGCTGCTTTTTCTGTTTGTTTAGATGATATAATCCTTTTCAGTGTGTAATATCGGATAATATTTTGAATGTTTTCATAATATTCTAATGCTCTTGTTTCCTTTTTTCCTGAACCTTCCATGGATCAGGTGAGTGAATTTTTTAATGACCATCAATCATTACAGATCAGTCTAACCTGTTGTATGTCCCATGACAATCATTAATATAGTAATGATGTCCGATTCATGAACAAATTATTCTTTTAAACTGGTTCTTTTCAAAACTTTTGTGACATTGTGCATTGATATTGGATTTTAAAAATCTAAAAGTATTTGACAAAATTATGTATAAAAACGCATAGCGACTTTTTAAAAGTCACATTTGCTTTTCGTAGACTGTCTGTAGCTGTATGGCCTTCAGTACCTCTCTGCCCTTGCGAGCAGCTTTTGCAGAGGCTATAGGCAGACACTATATATAAACGAAAGCCTAAAGACTACATATTCTATATGTTAATGCATGTTAATAGATGAAAGACAAAAGCACAAAACTGTGGGACGGTATGTTACAGTAAATTAAAATCAAACTGAAAAAATCTCTCACTGTGGGATTGTGGGTGATCGTCTCCCATGGTCGGTCTCAGTCGGTGTCCCTCACTTGTATAGTCAAAATTTAGTACAAAAACGCCATCCGAATAAGGCCGTAGCAGTGCGAGCGATGAATCTGTTTAACAACAGTGCAATGTCACATTTCCACAAAATCGAAAAGGAGGCAAAAGCGGCTGTCATTGGATAGGTTCCTTGTTAAAGTCGTAAGAAAAAAAAAAGTCATACAAAAAGAAAACAATTCCAGTGAACCAACATATAGCAGTGATTCCGTTAGTTATATAGTGAAAGTCGTCCTACAAAATAACCCTCCTCTTCTCTCTCTCGTCTCCCTCACACCATCCACAATTCTTTTCAAAGGTAAAGTGTGGATTAATTTGTTTTATGTATTTTTACTTTATATTTTGCATTAATCATTTTTATATGAATATTTTTGGGTTGTGGAACAAATCATCTGAGTTTCCATTATTTCTTATGGGAAAAATCACTTTGATATACGAGTGCTTTGGATTACAAGCATGTTTACTGAACAAATTATGCTCGCAAACCAAGGTACCACTGTATGTGGTATTTTATTACTTTCGTTGTGTCTGACACTTATATGACACTAGGCCATTAAGATGTGTAGAAAGCCAGTCATTTTGCCATTTTTGATTGAAAATGAGTGAATATGTGAGCCGCTGTAAAATAGTATGTTAGTACAACCCCAAATCAGAAAACGTTGGGACGGTATGTTAAATTAAAATCAAACTAAAAACTGAAAACAGTACTTTGTTAAATTATCTTTTACCTGTATTACATTAAAAACAATACAACAGCACATTATTTAATGTGTTCCTCATGAATTTTATTGTTTTTCTCAAAAT
>JAODJW010000045.1:6657202-6670417 GCA_026777045.1 Hyperopisus bebe
TGAGAAAAACAATAAAATTCATGAGGAACACATTAAATAATGTGCTGTTGTATTGTTTTAAATGTAATACAGGTCAAGGATAATTTAACAAAGTACTGTTTTCAGTTTGATTTTAATTTACTGTAACATACCGTCCCAACTTTTTCTGATTTGGGGTTGTATATTTACCTTTGATACTTGCGGCACACATTATGTTTGATCATCAAAAATATCATTTGTGTCTGTTTTTTGCCCACTTGTTGCCTCCGTGTTTTGATCAATTATGTTTTTTTTTTAAATTTATCACATTCACTCTAAAGGTGTAGTATTTTCCCCCGAAAATCATATTCCAGTTGGAGCATCAATGGCTGGGAATGGTAGAAAAATCAATAAGTTCAAGCAGAGGCTTTTTATAATTGGGTGTTCTGGGTGTTACAGCTGTGAGTGCTCAATACAGACTGGGCTTCATGCAGGATTACAATCCAGGCTTTGTTTAAATAGCCCTCACAACTTTGTAATGACTGTTCTCCATTTTCGTAGGAGAGAAATTGTAAAGTGGTCATAGACCCTAATTAATCTTGTAACCCATAACAGCTTTTAGTGGAATTTTATGGTTTGCTTGTATCCCAGGGAAATCTATAATTAGACTGTATTAAAAACATAATTGTTTTAGCCTGAAGTATAGACCTGATGGCAATACGATGTGAGAGTAAGGACTCAGAGGTTGTGGGTCTTGTGCTAAGGCATATGGGTGGTTTGGTTCACCACATAATTTTTTAGGGTCTCAAAGAGCAAGAAACAGGAAAAGGGCCCAGGACTGAGTCAAAAACAAAAAAGCTGAGAAAAGTGAGAGAGTAACACTTCACATGGTCAAGATGTCATTTCTGAACCATTTAAGAAGGTATCACAATGGTTCTGCACAGCTTAGAGCTGCATATTTGTGGTTCTGTGCACGTTTGTCATTGGTGTATCCATGTGGAGCTGTGAAATCACTTCTCCATGCGGTTAACAACCAGCAAAACAACCTGGAATTTATTCACTGGGACCAGGGATCCGCTAGAAGGAAAAAGCCAAGACTAATCCTGCAGGCTGGACTGCTGTTCTGTCAAGAGTATTCTAGGCTGTTAGCATGTTTAAGAAGCTACAGTATAGTCATAGTGGTGTTATAAAAAAAAGAAAAGAAAAAACCTGTTTGCTGGTAGTAGGGTTTTTTGGGGGAAGTGAAGCATATGACGTTCAGTCCTGTGCTGTGCTCTAAAGCTCAGTTTTGTGCAAGCTGTCTTTCCCGGCTCCCCTGACAGCCGCCTGAGGCTGCTGAAGGCCGTGAGGACGCCTCATAGTCAGGAAGCCATCGCAGGGTGCTGGCTGTGCAGTCTGAGCGGAAGCTGTAACAGCCCTGACTGGCAGGTTTCACTCAGAAAAATGCCATCTGTGTTAAGGGGCCAGAATCTGTTTTTTCACAAATGGCAGCGTACCCCTCGGGGAGTAAAAACCAGCACACTGCATCTGTACTGGCTTGCGGATGCACAAAAAGTGGGGGACAGCTTCAGGTTTGTGACAAAGTAAGGTGCATTACGGCGAGGACAACGGAAACGTGGCGGCAACTGTCGTTATGATATTTACATTGAACACATATACAGAAGTTAATAAATCATAGGTGAACATGAAGAGTACATGCAAGCAACCAAAATTTTAATTAATGTTTACCCATAAAGAAATGTAGAAAACTAAGGGGTGTGCATGACTTGCCATCAACTCAAAATGCTGAACCCTGAAATTGCCTATTTTCATAGCTGCTAAGAAGATTAAGCAATAGTGAAATGACTCGAACCATGATGATATGCATGTGAAGGAATGCCAATGGAATCTGAGTGAACATGTACATATATTGGATGGTTGCTGCAAATGCTAGAGTGGTTTTAGGAGAGGTTTTGAAATTGTTCAGCTAACATGCTTTGAGAGACATAATAGCATAAGAGCACTTAAACACCATTTTCTTCAACTGGCTAAGACATGCACAGTACTGCTAGTACACACACGCACACACACACACTTTCTCTTATTTTTCATTTGACACTCCAAAAACCCCTATTCACAGGTAGGGCCAATCAATCATATAATCCTACATGACATAGGCGGCCACCTAGGGCATCATCTTATATAAAAAGGAATTTTCTAGTCTAAATATTCAATGTAGAAATAGAAATTAAATTCAAGTTCAAAAAAAATCTATTGTCCTGTTGGGGTAGCAAAATTAATAGTTAAAATGAATATTATCAAGGAAATAATCCCACAGTATGAGTTCAAATGCCTGTTATTTAAGAGAATAACAGCAACACCACCACCAACAACAACAATAATTATTATTATTATTGTTGCGGTGGGGGGTGGGGAGGGGTACCAACGATGAACCTTTCTGAGGGGTGGACTTCCAGTACTTCATGCTTAAGTAAATATTCTTCATACACTACTCCACTATTAACAAATATGAATTAGGTGAGCTTGCTGCCCATTAGTTAGCTTATATGCAGTCATGTTGATCTTCCTTTAACTGTAATGTGATGGATATATGGATGCATGCTAATATGTCGCTTTTGCAGTTCATTATTGAAAAATACATACCTTGATCCTTGTAACCTTGTATTTTCTTATTTATGTTTTACTCTTTAGTGAGCTGGTGGCATAATGTAGCTTGCTCTTCCCATTTTACCTTTTTATTTTCCACTTTTTTGACTATGATTTATTAACTTCTGTATATGTATCCAATGAAAATATCATAACGAGAGAGATCTCATAACTGCCTGTGGTTAATTAAATCACATAAATGGTTTACTTTTACAAATGCTTACCCACAAAGGGATTAGAACGGGGCTGGCCAATTTTATCATCAAAGGGCTGGTGTGTATGCAGGTTTTTGGGATAACCTTTAGGTCAGCTGTTCAAACCCAGGTGTGAGGACTGTTCAGCAACTCTAATTGGTAATCTAATTAGGGAATTGCAGCGGAAAACTGCATACCCAGTGGCCCTTTCTGGATAAAACTGCCCACCCCTGGATTAGAATCTGATTACACCGTAGTTTTTCCTAATTACCAGTTCACACACTTTTTATTTTACTGTTATTTATTTATTTAATTTTAAATATATTAAATAGGGAGACCTTAGCAGGGCTCCATACACTGTATGCTGTGACACATTACACCCGCGATCATTGTCAATATTTTCTGCCATTTGTGCCACAGAAGCCCTTCTGTTGGTTTCTATCACAGAAGGTAGTCTTCATTCCTCTCGCATTACCCTTTCAACAGTTTGTGCTTTTCCCCTCCTCAGACCACTCTCAGTAACTACTCCCCACAGCTGACCGAGAGCTCCACACGAACCTCGCTTTCAGAGGTGCTCTGACTCAGCCATCTGACCATGATGATTTCGCCCTTATCACAGTCATTCAGATGTTTATCTATGCCGTCTGCATTCAATACAGTACTTTGAATACGAGTACCCAATGTTACCTTACTGTGTAACATTCCTGACATGCACCATTTTTACAAGACAGTCAACATTATTCACTTCATTTGGGAATGGTCATGATCTTTTGGTTTGCTGGAGGAGTATCTGTAGCTACTGGAAAGTAAAACAATTAAAGTTTACCGTAAGTTTGCTGCTGCTGGAGGTTATATGGTTATGCTGCTGCATGAATTCCTGTATCCACTTAAATCATTTATCTTCAGATTCATGCTATGTCTTCATATGATACAGAATCTGAAAGGAACTGCATTGTGATTCTAGTAAGCCAGACATTTGTAAATAGAGACTGAGTGTCCAATGGCCTTTAACAAGTGTGAACATTGAATTGAAAGTGTAATGCTTGTTGCTGCTCCGTCTCACATTGACAGTGAGCTTGTCTGCTATGCTTTTGGTAGTCATAGTGGGATTGTCTTTTTTATACACACTGCAGTAACCCATGCACAAATGCATCAGCTGCTTACTGTATGCAGCAACACCTGCAGCCAAAATGGCATTAGCCTAATAAAAACATTATTCTTTTTGTTTCCTCTAAATGATGAAAAATACAAGCTTTTCGTTAAAGCAGGTATTGATGCTTACCGACATCTTGTCAGGAGAATAACATTCTTACTACTGGATAATATAGGCCCACACTGTTTTTGCTGAGATCCGTGCTGTTATGTAAATTCATTTTGTTTTAATGCACCAATCAATGGAGGAAACATTACTGTAGATTTGAATGATGCTGTTTATTACATTTGTAAAATAAGAAATGCACAATTTCAAAGACATGAAGCCAAGCCGTAAAAGGACTGTGATGTCAATGTTGTGTTTATTGATTAGAAATTAACAGGGCAGGAGGCCTTGATGCTGATAATGTCTGTATTTGCTGTAGTTCACAGAATGTCCTCTATAGTGAGTCTAGCATGCATGTGTAGTGACATGGGATTTGGAGGAAAGAACAGGGGTGATGATGGGTGGAAGTTTAACAAGAAAATGCTGTGATGAATAAGGATTGAGGTGGTAGTGGCAGTGGGTCACAGAGGGACTGTAACTGATAGCTCAGCTGGGCCAGGCACTGGCAAAACCTCTCAGGTTTGTCAGTAAAAAATGTGTGACCTGGATGGGCTCAGTACCTGTCTCAGTCCTTGAGTAAATGTATTGCAATGTCAAGACAAATCAAAAAGCTCATAATTACTGCCTGAATCACCCTTTTGCACCATAACAGAGATGACTATGGAAATGCCGACTGTGTCTGGTTTAAGCAAAAGCAACCTGCCCCCCAGTGCCAGTCTTCAGTGAATGGTATTTAAAACAGTCCTCTGCTGTACTTATGCGATATACAGGCATAAGGCAGAAATAACTAATTAAAGATATTATGTAAAAATGTCAGCTTAGACTGATTTTTGATTTTTGCGTTAATGGGTCAAGCAAAAATCCAGGGTACTAAAAAAAATATATACAATACACTGTTTGTAAAAGCCTTGCGGTGCCCTTTCTTTTAACACAGAATATCCAATTATGGCAAAATGGCACAATCCTTTATTTTTTGGGACTGATGGCAGGGAAATTGTGGCTTTTATTAGTGACTCAGAAGACAAGCCTTCAAAACAGAGAGTTCCCGTTAATAGGGGGGCCACAGCAACCGGAGGAAGGCAGGGTGTACAATGAGGGGGAAGTGCTGAAAGATAAACATCGACTGGGGGCCCTACTCTTGTATGTTTAATGTGTTTGTTTTTGCTCCTGTGTATTAAATCACTCATTTTGTTTATTGTCCAAGCATAGTCAAAACACGTGGGTAAGCGTGTTGCTGAGATCAAATTTGCTCATATGCGGCAGCGCTGGTGTTTTAAAGAAAATGGTGCTTCCCTCGGCACAGATTGTTCTGGAAGCCACTTCCTGTTTTGGTTTTGGTGCTTTCCGGGGATTTGGGCAATATTATTCTATTATGTTCTTTAATTTCCCAGCAGATTGTTAATATTTAGCACACGTATGCATTTATTCAGCAGGATGCTTTTAGTTTGAGTTAAGTACTCTCCTCAAGGGTAGACCAGCGTGTTTCTACCAGTTTTCACCCCTTAAAAATATGTTGGTTGCAGACCTTTGCCCTTAATCACCAAATACCACATGTGCGAAACCCTACACAAAAATGACCTGGGAGCCAAATTGAAAATATGGTGTCAGCATTCAGCCGAGCTTCCCTGGATCAGTTTTAACCAATATGTTCTGTGTTAAAGGCATCAGTTGAACTGCAATATACTGTATATAGTGTCAGCTTCTGTTAATCTGAACAATTTTCTTGAATTCAAACAGGTAATGAGTGCTTAGTTGGAAGCTTAATTGTTTATTTATTCCCAGTTCAAGTGTATATTAAGATGATCATCAGCAAAATTTGTTGTAGATATAACATCAAGTTCTTGGTCTTGATTACCCATGCAGAATCTTTCAGAAAAAGAGGATTAATTGAAATGAAAGGATTAATTATATGTGTATTACAGCAGTTGTGACTGTCATGTTGTCATAGGCATGTCATAGGCACGGAACAAACAGGTCCTGTCGGGAACATAATTGCAGTAAACATTGGCTTTGATGAAACAGTATTAGATTACTACAAATGTCAGTACAACTATAATAGCTCATGTAAACAATGAGAACATAACAACAGAGAAACTCAAGCAATTAAATTTAAATATATTAAGCAGATAACTGAAATATTCAACAGATATTACAATGTAATTTGTTTACAATATTTCTTCAGCTTTTAAAGTTGGATTAAGAAGAGCATGAGCAGTTTAAATTTAGTCTCCACGTTATATGTCATTACAGTGTCAAAAAGCAACATCAGAAGCTTGGTGACAGGATGTTGGAAAGAAGTGGCTGCACGTCCTGTAATAAAGTTTCTGGAAACACTGCCCTACATGAGATTGCACAGAAAATATTACAGCATTCCGTTGCCTAGTGGCTCCCATTCTGGAAGAGTCATCCTTCCTCTCACATTATTGACACATATTCACAGTTTGCCTTTGGTAATTTTTTAAAAGGTGTTGGAATACAGAGGGAACAAACATGCTAGGAACAAACATGGTAGGAACTGGCGTCATCATGAAACTGTGCTGGAAACATCACATCCTTCCTGTCTTTCTTATATTATTATTATTATTATTATTATTATTATTATTATTATTATTATTATTATTATTATTATTATATTACTTCAGCTCTCTTTTGAATATGGTCGAAAACCTTCCCTGCTAATGAGTCACAGTCATCATTGGGTTTCCATTCTTCTGTGGCTTGTTGACAGTGCACTTTATCCAAGGAATAAAAGAGCAAGGTTTGGCTCAGTGGCTAATGAGGTCAGTGGGTTGAGCGGTGCGGGAAACTGGCCTCTCGTACCCATGTCACAGGCTACCCAGCAGGGGGGTCAGCTAATTTGCTCTAACTCTATTAAGAGGTCGGCTCTGACCTGACAAAGCAGCAGTTGGGGGGATGTTTTACTGAACTTGTAAACTCTACAAATTACAAGCCCCGTTCCTTATTAACAGAGTGCGCCTGATAAACACGTCCACTGCGTTAATTATGGCAGCTGACACAGAAGTCTGATTCCACCCTTCTATTTCCAGCGTCTGTTACTTATTTGGATGCCATTGCATCCATAGTATGTCCGTCGTTTTGGCAAATCCTCGCATGTTACTACCGATCAATTCATGATACCTGATGGATTATACCTGATCAAAAAACACAAACAGCTCACTTAAATATTTCACAGATTCTATGGGGCTAAGTCTTCTAAGTCACTGCCATCCAGCATCGAGCACTTCGAGAACATTGCCAACACCCCCATGAATCCATCCAACTTCATACAGCTTACCCAGAACAGGGTTATTAGTCTGTATCACAGGACACTGAGACCTGAAACACAGGATACAAGGCAGGGGACACTGGACAGGGTGCCTGTCCATCACTGGGCACAAGGCTGGGGACAATATGTCTTGTTCCTTTGAAGTGTACAGGGAAATGCGTAGCATGGGGCTGTTTATGGGGTCAAGGCAGCATTATTTCTGAGGGTAGGGCACAATGTATTGCATAATATAAGTCAGCCTCTTCATCAGGCCATAATGTCTAATCAGGACACATTGGGCAGGTTACAGGGGGAATACAGTATTTCTGGCATAATTGGCCGTGCTGTTGCTCAGTTTCTTCTTGATGGCTTCCCACAGACTGTCCTTTACGCAGTATGGGAGTGAGTCTCTTACCATCTCTTTTCTGTCCTAGCAAATATTCAACAGTGGTTTATCAGACAGTTTCAGTGACATCTTTGGCAACCGCTCTCCTTGAAATGTTTGTCAAAAAGCCACCAGCGCTGCTGGCCTCGTGCCCCAACAGTGACACTGGGTGTTCTCGGTTTACACCTGAGTGCTCTGTAAGGTCAGCTGAAACGTAATTACTAGAGGCTAGAGACGGACTGAGCCTGCTAATCCTGCAATGCGATACTCCATGTAGGTAACATCAAAGTGGATACCTGCTATTGTGGTGACAGGTTCTAAAAACCCAGACAGATGAACACAAGATTTCACAGCATTGTTCCTTTGTGACACAGGCCTCTCCTAATTAGACATCCATAATACACTTGCACTTAGTGAGGTGAGCCATTAAGGGTGAATGAATATCAGTAAGTTTAGAGAGACGACCGAATCACAATGCAGAGATGTGTAATTATCTTTGATTAGCAATATCTAGAAGGAGATGGTACAGTAATTACTCATTGTGCCACATGTGACATACACCTAGTCAAAGGTGAACCTTCATCTCTCAGAACCAGACACACAGCATATCAACGTTTTTTTTTATTACTTCTTCATCACAGACGGAATTCTCAGCTTATAAAAAGAGCATTTCGGTCCCATCACAAGATTTTGAGTTATTTATTTGTACGTGAATCTTGTCCAATTCGCAGTGTCGCTCTCTTTGTGTCCAGTTCTGTTCTAAAGCACATTTTATTTGTAAAATCCTGGAAGTGGAAATCCATTGTTATTCATCTGGAATCTCAATTATAGGCTATCTCTGTGCCTGAAATCCACATTTCAACAATCCTTGCATCTAGGTTTAATGTAATAGGAATAGTCTTTACTAAGTGTATTGGATTTCTTTCCTTTCTTGGTAGATATGTGAATCTCCTTCTGTCTTAAATAGCAGTGTACTGAGGCTGAATTTTTAACCTGTAAACGAACTTCTTCAAAAATATGCCTTTTTTCTTCCTAGTACCTTATAAAGCGTGTAATGTCTTATATAGCTTTCTCTCTCTCTCTTCAAGATCATGAGTCTGGCATAGTTTTGTTCTATGTGTCTGCTTTTTTATTTATGACAGTTTTCTCAAAATCAGTTTGTTTTCTTTGTTGTTGCTTTTATTAGACCCCAGTGAGCTTCAAGCTCAACCCTGAGCTCTCAAAAAACAGACAGCTTACATGTGACCTTTGAGAGCCACGCAAAGCCAGGGGCATATACAAAGGTGGCAGCACAGGGACATATACAAACGCGGGAGCACAGGGACATAACAAAGGTGGGAGCACAGGGACATATATAAAGGTGGGAGCACAGGGGCATATATAAAGGTAGGAGCATAGGGACACATGCAAAGGTCGGAGCATAGGGGCATTTACAAAGGCCGGAGCACAGGGACATATACAAAGGCGGCAGCACAGGGGCATATACAAAGGCAGGAGTACAAGGACATATACAAAGGCAGGCGCACAGGGGCATATACAAAGGCCGGAGCACAGGGGCTTATACAAAGGCAGACGCACAGGGGCATATACAAAGGTGGGAGCACAGGGACATATACAAACGCGGGAGCACATGCATATGTACCAAAAACTTCAGATTTATCAAACAGCATATGTACGACTGAGCATTAGGGCTATATTGCGGTAAAATAAAGAGAGATTTAGATAAGTTCATAATGTTACAAGAATGATGTTGTAGCTTAATATTTTGAGAATATAGTCATAATATTATGACTATAAAGTGAATTTTACGAGGGGAAAAAAGTCGCAATTTTACAATAACAGCCGTAATTTTATGAGAAAAAAAGTGTTATTTTGGGGTCGTGGCTTCAGGCTTTGTGGTCACATTTTCTTTAGGCAAGAACTAGAATAATCAAAATATTCAAATTAAAATTAGATAGTTTGAAATAAATTGAGATCACAAAAGTAAATTGTGTACATATTTTAGGGATTTCTTTAGATTGACTTAGAATTTCATGGGAATGTTAACCTAAATTGTATACATGATTTAATGCATAGGGCCCACTAAAAAAAAAAAAAAAATATCTGTTACAGTTCTCCAGACAGAGGTTTATTGTCATTCCAAGAACATGAGGGTAAGCATGTAAAGTGGGCAGTGGTGGCTTAATGGTTAGGAAGGCACACTTGCAATTGAAAAATTGCAGGTTCAAATCCATGACCAGCAACGCAGCACTGAGGTACCTTGAGCAAGGTACTGCTCCCGAGCACTGTTCCCCGGGTGCTGAATTAGCTGCCCCCTGCTATATCACAATGTCAGATATGGGTTAATTGCAGAGGACACATTTTGTTGTCGTGCACTGTGTGCTGTGGTGTGTCAACAATGATCACTAATTTCTAATTCTAAAAAAAAAAATTCTGAAGGAACGAAATTAAGTAGTGAGGTCCTGTAAACAGCACTGTCATCTAAAACCAAATGTTGGTTCTAGTAAAAAACATCAGTTGCAAGTGATTTTAAAAGTACAGATGAGTATTAAATACAGTAGTGTTGTGGTTTGGGTATAATATAAATACTTCTTACTGTTATGAAATGTTGGTGAAAGTGCAAAAGAGAAACAAATAGAATATACATATTTACCCATATAAAATATATGAATAATATAAATGATATTTTAAGACGTTGACATTGAGACACATTGATACACAAAGAAATAAAGGTGACCACTTGGTGTAGATTGACGTGTAAGTGGAATGTGCAGTAAAGGAGTAGGTGTAGTTTCAGAGACACATGTCACATTTAGGATCAGAGCATTTAGGTAAAAACCCATTTATTGGCTTTCACATTTCCAACAGCCTCCTTTCTGGTTAAGTATGCACCTAGTTTCCCTAGTTGTCAACAAGGACGATTTCATGGTACCTGACAGAGTGAGTCATTCAAATTCACCACAAATCACTGACTTATTCTCCCCACTTTAGTGTCATTAAGCGACATTTAAAAAGTGGCAGCAGCTGATAATAACATCTCGATGAACTTTACATGTTAACACTCTTTGCAAACTTTGAAATGTTAATATATTTCCCATTACACTCCCTTCACAATGGCTTTTGTAGAACAGAATGTTTTCGGTTTTGTGATGGTCGACATTTATCTGGTTAATTTGACGTTTTTATTCACAGAAGCAGTTTTTTAAAGGCACTTTAAAGTTTTTAGAGTCTTCAGGGTTAAGTATCACATTGTAGTCTGGTTTTCTCAGTTTTTTTTTTTTTTTTTGCTCTTTGTACACTACACAGGTTTTCCTTGATTAATTTGATTAATTAATCCCCAATGTCACTGCATTAATTGAAACCATATTCAGGCCAGGTGAGGTTGGGAGCATGCTCTGGTCCAGTGCGTCGCTGGACTCAAGACATGACGAAACACTTCTGGGTCCCAGTTGGTGACCCACCAGGCTGACACTGACAGTCCAGTCCCACCCTCCAGGAATAGCCATCTATCTGCTGCAGCCAGGTGTTGCATGGGCATCCCCTTGGCCTGGTCCAGCCGCATGGGCCCTCAGCAATGGGGATCCTGAGTGCCGGATCACCCTCTGGGAAACGCACCATGTGGCTATAGTGCCGTAACTGATGCTTCCTCACAATGCAAGTAATGTGCCTCATTTGGGACTCCCTGTGCAACCGCTTGTATGACACAAAGTCAAACCAGTGCTTCCCAAGGATTCTCTGTGCTTCCCAAGGATTCTCTGAAGAGACGTTCTACCAAAGGAGTACAGTCTTTGTCTCAGATCGCTGGATAGTGTCCAGGTCTCGCAGTCATACAGCAAAACGGAGCACCTGGACTCTAAAGACACATCCCTTTCCAGCGACCTCATGAACCCCCATGCTCTCTCACTCTGTCTACTGACTTCACTGGAAGAGTCATGAATGTCACTGCCAAGTTAAGTGAATCTCTCAGTGAGGTTGACATTCTCTCCACAGACAGACACTGATGACTGTACCCAAGAGGTCATTAAAGGCCTGGATCTTGGTTTTTATCCCGCACACTTGCAAACCCAGACACTCAGACTCCTCTCTCGTTCTCTCAAGAGCTCTAATCAGAGTCTTCATTGACTTTGCGAAGATCACTGCATCATCGACAGTCAAGATCAGTGAATCTTTCCTCACTAACAGATGCCTTACAGTCACTGAATCCCACGACCCTGCCTAACACCCAGTCCATGCAAACATTGAACAGAGTAGGAGCAATAACATACCCCTGACAAACCCCAGACTCAACTGGGAAGAGTATAGAGGTTCTGCCACCACTCTGCACAGCACCCACAGTACCAATGTACTGGCCGACCATGATGTTCAGCAGCTTCGGGGATCACACAGAGTCTCAGGATGTCCCACAGGGCAGCTCAATCAAACACTTTATGAAAATTGATGAAGGCTGCCAAGAAACTCTGCTGATATTCGTGTTTGTGCTTGATAATAACCCTCAGTGCCAGGACGCGGTAGACTTCTTAGGCGTAAAACCAGATTGCTCCAATTGCTGATAGGTCTGCAAGTGATCATGGATCTCCGGCGGTTTTGACCCTTCTGGGGATGAGGCTCCTGAGGACTTTCCGTCATCCCCTTCATGATTCGTGCAGCCTTACTGTGGGCAGCTGCAGAAGAGCTGCTCCCACAGAGAGCGGAAAAGACTTGCCTGCTTTGTCAGAGCTGTGTGAATTTTTTACGGTGACTGGAGTGCGAGTTCCACCAACAACCCCCAAATTTTTTCAGGGAAAGTTGGAGGACTGCTTGCAGGGCCAGATGCAGTTTAACGTCATGCCCAGGCACCCTGCCCAATTGGTCCACTATTGATGATGACCTTAATATAATTAAATATATGTAACTTACATAATACAACATCCTTACATAAACTAATAGTCAGTATTGTCAGTAATAGTCAGTATTGTCGACTCATTAGCTTGTTTATCTTCCAGTCTTTTAATTATGTCAAGTTTAATGTCCAAAGTAATCACTTTTCTTTTTTTCCATCCACCTTTGTGGCATCACTCTTATTCTTAGACATTCTTATGTGGGCAAGTATTTTTCTTAAGTTTAAACAAAACAATTGGTTTGCAATAGACTTAATAAACACATGTGCTTTCAACGCACTGACTGCATGTGTTGATCAAGGAGGTTGCCATTATGTCTGCCTCCTGTTACGAAACTAATGTATTGATAAATGGGAGTTTTGGCATTGTGTTAATCATTTTTTTCTGTGCATTTAAAAGGATGGTCGCAATTAATTTTACCATGTTCAACAAAACTTGCGTCAAACAAAATTGCAGTAATTAATCAAGGGATATGTGTACTATTTGTTGGAGTAGGCAGTATTATAGTATACTGTAGGGGTAACAAATATCTCAAAAAATTATGTGCAATATTTAAATGTAAAAATCAGAATAAATGATAATGTAAATTTATTCCATACCTCCTCATAACACTTTGATTAATTGTTCACACT
>JAODJW010000045.1:6670517-6682245 GCA_026777045.1 Hyperopisus bebe
GCGGGGGGGGGGGGGGGGGGGGGGGGGGGGGGTGCACTGTTTAAAACAGTAGTTTGACAAGCCCTGGCCACGTACAGTATCATCATTATAACTGACTTTTACGTAGATTGATAACTTTGCCTACCATATAAGGATCACTGGCAGATATCAGCATTAGATTACTTGTCTGATATTGCCCATTACTGATATCAGGTCCCAGAAATCCAGCTCTTCTGTACTGCAGATTACTCAGACCCCCCATGTGATGCAGGTGCGGGCTGGGGTCCAGGGCCAAGGCTTTCAGGTCCCGTGGGTCACCCTGTAACCTCATGCCCTGAACTGATCCTCTGTGACAGGTCATGCGTGGGATACTGTTCGTACTATGACCCTGACACATGGTCACAGGACTTTGGTGTTCCTCAAACTGAAATTCTGAGCCTAATTTAAACAAGAGTGCTCACTGTACTGCTCAGTAGTTTTTTGCAGGTGGTAAATGCATGTTTTTTTCTAGTTTCCTTTGATAGTAATCTCAAAATTGGACTGATGGAATTATAATTTGCTCCTTCATTTGAATGAGATCATTGAACTACTAATTTATTCACTCAATATGAAATAATGGACCAATGATAAAATTTGACCTAATTTAGATATAAATGTAATATGAGTTAGGCCTGCATGATGTGCAACAATATCAGAATTGTATGCTATGTACATGCAATTTTCACACCCCAAGAAATGCAATATTCAGCTGAGTTAAGATTAGGTATCTAATTTTACATGACATCTTACTCCCTAGACATTATACCATGGTACATGGTATTTTCATGGTATTTTCAAAAGTAATGCTATTATGGTATTTTGAAATCTTGGCAATTAAATCTGAAAATAACTGAATGAATGAATGAATGAATGAATGAATGAATGAATGAATAAGTAAATAAATTTAATTTTGCCAAATCACAGTATCCCATGATTCTACCCAAGTCTTGTCCTTGCTGTCTGGCTCACTCACTGCTGACTGACTCACTGTCTGACAGCATGATACATTTTTGAAAAAGTGAGGATGAGATAGCAGACAAGAACTGGCCACCAAAAGACATTTGTGTTCCGCTGTGGAGATATGGAGATATTTTGGATTCCACAGAGATGAGATTAAGCAACAGGAAGTAATGTGTCAGCGCTGCTTTGTGTCGGCATAACTTGTGGCAAATGCCATCAACTTATTTGATATCCTCTGCTAGTAGATAAGTTCTATTTGGCTATAGTTTATTTTAGGTACATTTGAACTCCTTTTTGCTTCATAAATATGGCAAAAAATTGACATAGACATATTATAATTTCTGTGATGGGTTGGCGCCCCATTCTGAGTTCTTCCCTGCCTTGGTCTCTGGGATAGGCTCTGGACACCCTGCAACCCTAAATAGGACAAGTGGTTACAAAAAATGGATGTGTAACACCCCTATATACACTAATGTTACCAAGAGAGCTTCCTTTGATTTTTTTTTCCCTTTTCTCTACAGTACTTACATTGTCTTGGGTTCCTAATCAGTGCTTCCAATTGTTCTATAAAAGCTACAGCCATAATATAGCAAATGGATTCTTTAGAAAAGTAATATACTGTGCATGTACGTACATGTACCATACCAAATCTGTAGGTGTATAATACTCAAAGAAACAGAAACTTGCCCGGTCACTTCCTAATAATGGATCAACCACATAAATACAAACATTAACTATGGTCATGCAATTGGTGAACATGCATAACACAACAAAACAATAATCAGTAGTACTGTACATTGCAAACTATTTATTCATTTTTCCCAATTGTACACAAAAGCATTTGAATCAGGAGAATACAAGTAGTTTGTTTCACAAATCCCTTCAACCGAATCGAAAAAAGTAAAATAAAATACACAATAGCCAGTAGATCAAAATAAATAAAATAGATTTTCTGACATGGTGCAGACCTGTTCCGAAGCTCAGACTTGGTGTACCTGAAAATAAAGAGGCTGCTTCAGTCTTGTGAGCTACAAGAACAACAGAAAGAAAAACCGACACACTCACACGGTGTCTGGGATGTGCCGCCTCCACTCCCACTCTTAGCAGGTACTGGAGTCCTGGAATCCTGGCGTCTTCCAGTGTGGGGTCGGTTGCGAGGTCTGATGCAATACTCCGCTTCAGGTCTCTTCACTGTGTGTTCTTCCTGATGATTATGCTCATTGTTCGCTGTACTAGTGCCCTTCCAACTAAGTCTTTCGGTGAACACACCAACCGCTACCTGTGAGTGAGCTAGTGCAACTTCATGGGACTTTTCTGTGCCCCTCCCTCCTCTACTCATGTTTGACCAGCTTTATTGAGTGTAAATCACAACGTGCTTGTAGAACAACAACTGAACACCAAATATCCACATAACACAGAACCCTTACACAGCAACAATTGAACCACCAAGTCCTTGCATAAGACAACTTCCCTACAGCAACAATTGAACCAACAAATACTCTTATAAAACAAATGCCATATGGTATGCTATATAGCAGCAGCTAATAATAATCAACAGCAAATACAATAATGCAACAGCGGTCATGAATACATATTCCTACCTTTAGAAGTTTTTCTTCTTAATTTTCCTGACAGAGATGTTCTTTGTAAGGCTAGTAAAATCCAATTTGCGAGGAATATCACTTTCAGTGGATATCAGAGACAGGTGATTCAATTTACTTTGGTCCATTGTGGATCACAGTCTTTTTAGCAAGTCCCAGGTTTGAAAAACTGCCATTGGTTACAAAGTCAGAAACACAAGTGTTGTATCAACATTTGTAAACTCAAACTGTTAATTTCCTTCCTCTTATAAGTTTCAGCAGTGACCTTGCTGAAGTGTCCTGGATTTCTTTAATAAATTCTCTTTAATAAATTGAACTTGTCTCGGCCTGATCACTCACACTCCAGTTCTGTTGATTTGTCTGCTTCTTTTTTCCTTTTTTTGTGCCTCTGCATGTCCACTTTGTAGTTTTTGGACACAGTTGGAGACATGTTTATTGCATCAATCTCAAATTTTTCAAAATCATGGTGTAGGCTGGTTGTATAGCCCCTCAATCAGCTGACCAAATGAACAGTATTACATTGCCGGTCCTTCAATGCCACGCTCTTCCTCAGAGTGAGCTGAATGTGAGGCATGAACATTACCGCTGTCGGTAGCTCCATCAACCATGACATTATTAGATGCTAACAATTCATGACAGTGCTGTATTTCTGTATTATTATCATCCAGTTTATTCAACGATTCAGTAGCCTTGAAATATCCTGTCAATTTAGCAGTCTTTTTAAGGAGATTTTGGTCACGGTGTTCTCTCAGTCGTCGTGCTTTCCGTTTTTGTGCTCCACTATCATATTTTCTTTCCACCATTTCCTAACATTACTATGCTGTTATAGATGGTTCTGGCGAGAATGGTGAATGTCGTATAATTTGAAAACCAATTGATATTTTTAACTTTGTCATATGTACCCAATCAGTTGCTTAGTACTTTATGTCCTGGCACATGTGGGGCCCCTAGGTTGTAGCCTATAAAGCCTGTGCGTTAATCTACGCCTGCTAACATGCACACCTTATAATAATACAACACATAGTGTTATCACAAAGTACATATACAAATGAGAATTTATTATTCTTTAAAACTCATATCACAAAACTCTACATTCAACACATAAACATAATTAGCAGAAATATAAAACATATTTAGTAACTAGGTTACTCAGCTAAATGGATGGATGGATATTTGTAATGTTTCCAGAATATGAATTTTGATATATGTGTGTGTATGTGGGTGTGTATTAGCGGTCCATTGATATGGGTTTTTCAATGGCTGATGCCGTGTTTTTTTTCTTGGAGGGGGCATTTGCAAATGAGTAACGGAACTGCTTAACTTTAAATATTCATTTAACATTAATAACATACAAAAACTGAAACAACTCTAAATGTTAATTACACTTTAAACAAGGGCATGCAGCATTTTAAAAGTACAAAAAAATAATAACTTGAGACCTGCGTTTCATGATTCAGTTTCTGACAAAAGTAACCAGACAATATGTTTAAAAATTTAGATCGTTTCGGCTTTGTGGTGATGTTATTCATTGAGTGAAGCTGATGTAGGCAAGAGTTCTAACCTTTTACTACTGTAGGAGCTGATAAACCTCACTCCAGCACTGACAAAGTGTTGTGCATGGCTGTGTGTCAGTCACGCTGCTATGCGTAGCCACATGTCGCCATCACTACAGGTATATTGACCTTGCAGTCTGTAGGATCGATGTTGCTTGCTGTAAAATACCTAAAAATCAGGCTTTTTTTCTGACTGGATTAGTTGACCTCTAGTGTGTATTGGGGCTGGGCGATATGATGTTAATGGTCATCGACGATATCAGAGAAGTAACCTGGTGTTGATCTGACAGTGACTAACTGGCAATTATCGGCTTTGGGATATAGGCTTAAGCTACACATAAAGTGATTATTAAGATTTGTGGTTTGGGTTTCAGTTCAGTTTTTCATCCTATATTCCTGATGCAGTTTTTTTTTAAACACATTGGTATTATTTTTTAACTACTTGTATGACGTGCAAAGGTATCAGTCTATACAGACATCGGTTATAATGGTCGTACTTGTCTAGTTTGTGAACCACTGTGTTAGATGGTTTTAGATGGTCTCTGACATGTTTTTAAATCATAATTAAATCAGGCCTGCTGGCTTGCTCATTAAAATATTGCATATTATTTTTAGCCATTGCTCAGGAATGTTTTCCTTGTGTTGCGCAGGTTTGCTCTGGGTACTCTCGATTCCTCCCACTGTCTGAAGACATGCAGTTAGGCTAATTGGTGTCTCCACAGTGTATGATTTTGCGTGTGAGCTTTTGCTTTTTTTCATAAGTGAACACTGCTTTTCTCATTAATGTCACATATAATGTATTTTATCGCGTTTAATGCCCTTATACTCAGTGGAAGGAAATAATAATCTTTGATTGATGTGCTCCGTAAGCAAGCAATCCAGTAAGGTTACTAGGGGTTTGATTTATGAAGACCTTTGGATAATAAAAGTGTGTACATCCTGCTCATGATGATAAACGTAGCACATCGTGACCATAAATGGATTTGTGAAAGGATAATTGTCTGCCCCAAATTGAAATAATAAGTAAATGTCACAGCTGGCTGATATGAATGTGTCCAATTTGGGTGCAGCCAAAATTGGAGCTACAGTAAGAAGTGTTTTAATTTCTTCAAAAGCTTTCTGCTAAACAGAGGTGCACTCAAATTTGACTTCTGCATGCAAAAACATTGTCAAAGGAGCTGCAACAGCAGAAATATTCCAACAAAATCTGATAGTAGCCCACGATTCCTAAAAACCTCATGCATTCCTCTGGTGGTGGCTCACACCTTGGCACATACTGGACTGACTTCACCTCCCATTCTATCAGTTTAAATTTTATGATTTGCTTGGCCTTTTTGCTCAGATATGAACAAGTGTCACCATATTCATTATATGGTACATATCAATTCCAGTGCGTGGTACACTACTTCTGCTTGCTATCAAATGCAGGAAGGGGGCACATGGAAATCGTCACATGGAAGTCTTCTTCACAGGCCTCACATCATTTTTACTTTCTGTCTGGCTGTACTTTGTGGGGCGGTTTCATCCAATCTGTCTTATTTTTATTCATCGCTGCATCACCGTCACGCAGCCCCCTTTGCCAAAATCCCAGCATATATAGAACCTTCTCAGTGTCGCCCTCATCTCTCCCCAGGTTGTCCTGCTGCTAATGTGAGCATGTCACTTCCATGCCTTCTAAAGCCTCCACTTCTCTGCTTCTCACTCCATCCATCTGCTGAAGCCGCTGCTGTTTATCTCTCACTTCAGCTACTGCAGCTACCACCTGTCTACCTCAGCTGCCAATGACATCCTGGCTCTCTAAATAATCTATAACTCCACTTCCCTGCCGCTTTCCTGCACCTCAGCCAGTGGCTGCGGCTGATGGATGACGTTGAATTTGTGCGAGTTTCTGCAGTTTCTCAGGGTCATGCCTTGCTCTGCGTGCTTCTCAAAGGGCATAGCCATCATGGGGATTATACTGTAGTTTGGGCCCCCACAGTGGAGCAGGAGCTGAAAGATGGACGAGGAATCTGCACAGACAGTATATAAAGGTCCACATGGGAGTCAACATTCGAAGGCGAGTAAAAATAGCAAAATCCTCCTATTGCATCCTATCTAAAGTCTAAAGATGAAATGTTAAAGAAGGAAAAATGTAAAAGTTTTAAAATTAATTCTGTCAAATCTAAATTATTATTAGGAAATTTATGATTAGGTACCCTCTGCGATACCATTCAATCCTAAAACGGCTTTACTTAAAGTCACCAAGAATAGATTTGTGTCTAAACAACGTGACATATTTTAAGCATTGGTGCTGTGTTAAGATGCACAGTGACTGGGGACAGAAACTCCTCTAATGTCTGTGAAAAGAAAATGAGATGTGAAAACTTCCTTGAACACTGTTGCCAGTGAAGACCCTCAGAAATGAGCAGTCAGGCGCCTTGATCCCTTGAACAACGGTTGTCATCATCATCATCATCATCATCATCATCATTATTATTATTATTATTAAATGCAAAAACATTAATAGTACTGTATGCATTTTTGATGCTGCTTAATAATTAAGACTGGGGTACATTTCCTGAAACCCAGTGCAACCTGACCATCCCCCCTCCATGTCCTCAGCCTTCAGAATATTATGGAGACAGGAAATTGTATCTAACTGTGACTTCAGGTGGCGTATTTTCAAGTGTTTCAGGCAGTGTTCCTAGATTCATTACTATTAAAATTTGTGAGCCATTTTCATGAGGCATGAAACATATATCGACAAGATAAACTGTGTTTAACAGTCTTTTGCAGAGTTATATGCTTCTCATATGATTCTTTATTCTAGAATTAAATTAATCCATATCACATTAACTGAAGATCATGACCATAAACAAGATGTGCCTCTCAGGAAATATCAATAGTTTGGAATCCACCTGTCGTGATGCAAAAAAGGAAACACTCGAGGGCGGGCATCAGGAGAACAAAAGGAGGCTTTACTGAACCAAAGTGGGAGCAGGGAAACAAACATGACCGCAAGAGGTCAAAACGGGAAGACTAGCACAGGGAAGGGCACAGGCAACAAGAGGACTGACGTCAATGACCAGACTGGGGAACACAGAACTGGGAAGCACTTATATACCAAAATTAAAAGGGGCTGACACGATGCAGGTGAGGATGGTTAGTACAGTAGGGTTGGGGATAATGAGAAAGACGCACCTGGGGAGAATTAGGAGGGATCCAGAGGACCGGCAGTGACCCCTGCTGGTCATACCGGGGGATGAAGAGGACAGGTTGTGACACTATCAAATAAAGCTAAATTTGGTTAACAAATTACAGGAATAATATTTAAATACCCAGCCACTCTTTGTGGAAGGTGGAGCAGCTGTTACATTTTTTTTAGATCATTCATAAGTCAGGTGGTCCTTTTACGTTATAGGGAAGATCTATGGACAGGGACATTCTAAACAATGTGGATGTGTTTTGTTAGCATAAAAAGCCCTCCCACTAAAGCTGTCCACTGTATTTTCCAATCTGTCCAGTAAGCTGGCAGTCTTCATTAGATTGTTAAACTAAAGAATTATCTGCTACTCTATGGCAAGAAGTAATATCTTAAAAAAACGTTCTGCAAGTTAAATTATCCTGATTTAAATTAATTAAAACATGCTGTGAGTACTACACCACATTTAATAGGATATACTCAATATTGCTCTTAATCAAATATAATTGACCCAGTACCCAAGTTGTGTATGTTTTTTGCATATGTTTTTTCTTCCAATTTCTAGTCTGTGGACACACATTTCTGCCTTAAGTCTTCTGGTATTTTTATTTACTCTTTGAGAACTTTCCATGAAATTTCCATGAAAATTACCCAGTTCTAAAAAAAAAACATAAATTAATTATCTATCCACATTAATTTGTGAATCAAAATACCATCAAACGCTGGCATTTTAAGTGTAGATGTTAATCTAGATGCCTTCACATACAGCCTGTAGATCTTACAAAGAAAATTGTTGTATTTGTTCTCCATAGGATTAATCTTCTTATAATTTCTTCAGATTGCTTCTAGGCTAATTAGAGCTACAGTGTGTAAATAACATGAGCTTACCTCCACACCATTGCCTAATTGCACTAATAAATTGGGTGGTGTTATTTGCTTATCATTTTTTACAGCCGGCAGTGATTATGTTTCACAGTGTGCCATGATAAAATGAAATTCGGTTTGCAAAACTGATGACTTATGAGGCCTTTTGCTTAGATTATTCTGCAGGCTATGCTTTTTGTGGTGTGAGATGTTTTGATTGCCTTGACCCCACTGCTCTTACCAAAAACCCTGATGTCAGTAGAAACCTCTGTCAAGAAATGCTGGTTTATATTTATACTTAGATCTGTAAAGACTTACCCAGCGGATCTCACCAAAACTTGCTTGGAAACGATGAGACCAGGATTCCGTACAGTTTCTCAGGCTTCTGACAGTGTTCCTTAGCTTGTTGCTTTCCAGCTTGGCAATGCAGAATAAGAGGAGTAAAAATTCCTTCCTTGTGAGGCATGTGTGCATGACCTATACCATTACCTACAGACTTCATGAAAGTGTGTCTGTGCTCATTCCCTTCCCAGATGACCCTGGGAGCCCAGAGTCAAAAGGTGAGCCCCCAACTTCCTCACAAGTGACTACTGAAGGCACCTTGCAGATCTTTATTATGTTTTGATCAACTGGAGACCAACATCTGTTATTGCCCTCGACAGTCAATGATGATCTGATCTTTTTTGGTTTTGCTTAAGTAGAACAATAACAAGAAAATGGTGCTTCCCCAGCTCTATGATAAATGTAGGTAGCCTTGGGCAAGTTTCTCTCAAGTGGCTAGGAGTTATTCTCTAAAGAATTAGGCTTCTATGTGAAAATCAAAGGTAACACAGTATGTGTGTGAGAATCCAAGATTCACCACTGTTAATTCAGGTCCTACAGAACATGAGCGCAATATAAAGACCTTTTACAGGAAGTGTTTCTTCGACTGAAATTGTCCATAGAAAACTGAAGAGATACACATTGTAGTTGCAATAGTATTGTGCAATCATCATCTAGTTGCATTGTCAGTCATAGTATTGGAGTGCTCCAAGCACATGTATGCAAGCAAGTCAACTAGGACTTAATTCTCACAATGATCATATTCAGTACATTGCAAATGGTGATGCGAAATAAGATTATGCTAAATGTTATATGAGCAAAATAATAAAAAATGACATGAAGACAAACCAAACATCACAGGATGTGACCCATATATATCAAAAGCAAAATGATTGCTATCTGCCCACTGTCATTTATGATTATATTGTTAACTATTTGATTTTTCAAGAAGGGTCTTGCTGCAGATCCACTGTAATGCACACCCACTGATTGACCTGGAGTCCACTGTGGGGCCAGTAGCATTTTATTGTTTATACAATATGATGGACTTTTTGTATCTGCTACATTTTAATCTATAATGTGATGCCAATCCCAATGGATGGATGTATATTTGTACGGCCGTGGTCAAAAGTTTTGAGAATGACACAAGTATTCGTTTTCACAAAGTTTGCTCCTTCAGTGTTTGTAGAATTTTTTTGTCAGATGTTTCCATGGTATACTGAAGTGTAATTATAAGCATTTTATAAGTGTCAAAGGCTTTTATTGACTATTACATTAAGTTTATGCAAAGAGTCAACATTTCCAGTGTTGGCCCTTCTTTTTCAAGACCTCTGCAATTTGCGCTGGCATGCTGTCAATCAACTTCTTGGCCAAATCCTGATTGATGGCAGCCCATTCTTGCATAATCAATGCTTGGAGTTTGTCAGAATTTATGGGTTTTTGTTTGTCCACCCACCTCTTCGGGATTGATCAGAAGTTCACAATGGGATAAAGGTCTGGGGAGTTTCCTGGCCATGGACCCAAAATGTTGATATTTTGTTCCCCGAGCCACTTAGTTATCACTTTTGCCTTATGGCACGGGGCTCCATCATGTGGGAGAAGGCATTGTTCATCACCAAACAGTTCTTGGATGGTTGAGAGGTTGCTCTTGGGGGATGTTTTGGTACCATTCTTTATTCATGGCTGTGTTCTTAGGCAAAATTATGAGTGAGCCTATTCCCTTGGCTGAGAAGCAACCCCACACATGAATGGTCTTAGGATACATTACTGTTGGCATGACACAGGACTGATGGTAGCGCTCACCCTTTCTTCTTCAGACAATCATTTTTCCAGCTGCCCCAATCAATCAGAAAAGGGATTCATCAGTGAAATGACTTTACCCGAGTCCTCAGCAGTCCAATCCCTGTACATTTTGCAGAATATCAGTCTGTCCCTGATGTTTTTCTTGGGGAGAAGGTGGCTTCTTTGCTGCAGAAGACTTTGTGAAAACTAATATTTGTGTCATTCTCAAAACTGGCCACGGCTTTATAGCGCAGGGAGTTTAAGTCTCGGTAAAGCATTTTTACGGTCATAGGAAAAAATAAAATAGCAAGTTTTGTATTTTTAATGATTATTCTTTTTCAAGATTATCTAGTGTATATTTAAAAATCAGTTTAAAGTTTACCTCCACTGCTTTGCATGAATGCTGCATGCGTTTTCTGAGACAATCATAATCATTTTCATCCTTGCTGTTTAAATCACTCCTAGACGGGTTCATGAGAAATTTATGTTGAACGCCACCTTTTTTTGTGTCATAAATACCCCAGTATTTATTACAACAAAATCTCATTATCACTAATTTTATTCATTTTTACGTCTGTGACGTACAGTAATAGGTCCACCTGATAAAGCCCAATACTAACAGTCTGAAATGAGCCATATCACCACCTATTGTACCGGAGTTGGACATACTTCAGTCAATAAATCTATTCCCCTCCCATACATGTATACTGGGACAAGGACAGTAGTGCGATTAAATGGCGTAGTTGAGCTATAACCATAACTCGACTTAGCTGTGCACGTAAACGTACTGACTGTTAGCCAGGGTGCTCCTTTGGTGACCCTTTGTGTTCCTTTTGTGACTTTTGGTGTTTTGTTAACTTTGAGATGTGAAGTGACTTAATGAATTTTCCTTTTTGTGGATTGCTATAAATACTTTTTAAGTGATTGGTTTACCTCTTACTTTACACTGTAAAAAAAATCTGTTAAATTTACGGTAAATTACTGGCAGCTGTGGTTGCCAGAATTTTACCGTAAAAATTACAGTAGTACTGTTTAATGTTATATGGTACATATTATTATTCTGTATAATAAAAGGTTTAAATCCATATTTTTCCAGACATTTTCATATTAAAATATTATGCTTTTGTAATGTGGAAATAACAGTTAAAAACCGTAAAAACTGCAAATTGTAGCTATAAAATGTACATTTAAGGTATTTTTACTGTATTTTTTATGGGCATTTTTAAAAATGTACAAGCAGGAAGAAGCTACTGTACAAAACGCATAAACATTTCATAATGATGCCAGTTTTTATATTTGTAACAACAAAATGAGATGTAGCTTAACTGGTGACGGATTCACTTTAATTTTTAATGTTTTGATTACAGTAACAGTACACACTGTGTCACATAGCATGAGACAGTTTGTGGAGACCTGAGTGACTTTTCATCTTCTGAAGTTTGCAATAG
>JAODJW010000045.1:6687212-6704517 GCA_026777045.1 Hyperopisus bebe
GGAATACGAGTTCCCAGGGCAAATGGAACGCACCAAAACTGCCCGAAATGGGTTGACAGAGACATTTCAGGGATTTTTCTGTCATTCTGCGCTGCAGATAGGTTAATTGCGTTAAAAATTTTAAATCAGATTAATCATGATGATGGATTAATCCACATTAACCTGTTAATTTTGACAGCCCTAGTATAAATAAATATTATATGCCAGCAGTAGATGGATTGTAATGCTCTTTGCAGAAAAAATAACGTTTGGCTCTCACCAACTGAATTTCGAAAGTTGTATAAATAACAAAAAAATAAAAAATAAAAGAATAGTGTTGTTATTCACAGTTAAAACAAAGGCTGTTATGTTTTGATGAAATCAAGGCCTTTGGCTGCTTCCTTCATCCCTTAAGTGTTTAAAAGCTCCCTATTGACAAACAGAAATCAAACTGAAAAATTGCACAGCGCTGACATGAAACATGACATTCAGGAAGCGCTTAGCACCAAGGACACCCCTGCCCTCCCCTTACCTCTCCCCAGCACTTGACCAAGCGAGTCGCTGCCAAATCTGCTTTTATGTCTCTTTGCTGACAGGCTGATAGTTAAGGGTTCTTAATTGCTTCCATTAAAATCACAAATACGCTTTGAGAAGCTGTGTGTAATTAAGGCTTTCTGAGTCATCTTCACCAGCGCTGTTTCCGAAGATGGCCTAACCAGACGGGCTGGGGGACATGGTAGCCTGAGTTCCCTATGTCCTGTAACAGTACAGACATGCTGCATGACCTTTGACCCCTTTGGTGTTCACAAACACACACTTCCTCTCCTTAGACTCATTATGTATATTTACATGCTATTGTGATTCAGCATTTATTTTTTTACATTCTTCATTCTACAGTTTTGCATTGTGCATTTCACAAACAAATATCCATAGATTACAGTCTTATGAATGATTTAATAATTAATGTATTGTGGTCATAATGGTTGTCATTCATCATAGGGTTCTAGTCTATGTGACATTAGATAGTATGTGATAATTACAGTAGGCCTTCAGAGCTTTTACTGTACTTTGCTGGAAACAGTTTAGCAAGCTGTATTGAGAAGGTAATGTCCTTCCAAACATCTCTGAAGCGACTCATTCATTTAAACCAGATCAATGTCACTCCCAATTGTAGTTTTTAAATTAGCAGACCCTGATAACATCTTTTGGTCATCATGACAGGCACGGGGGCAAAGGGAGTGTCTGTCCATGGGACAGAGGAGGTGGCTGAAAAACCACTTGACTAACGCCTCTCCCTCGGACAGCCTTCACTCGCACCACGTAGCCCCTGCCCCTAATCCTGAAAGACCACACACATCCCCTCCACATTGTTTAAGGGCCCTGTGGATCCGGGGGGGGGGGGGGGGCACTAATGACCCAAGCTCCATCTGATCAGCACAGCCCAGTTTTTTAGTCCAAGTGGAGCCTGATTGCAAGGGGATAAGTAGCCAGAAGGTCGAAAATTAAAGGGATTATTTCTAGGCAGGGTAATTAATACTTTTACTATTAATTTCACCTGAAAATTAATCTGCTTGATTTGCTTAGACTGCAGAATATGAGTGTAAACATTGCATTACCCTGATATATACATTGTGGTATCAATTTCAATTGCAGTATTACCAATTAAGCAATTTAGTTGTTGTGTTTATGACACAGAGAATATCTTCCTTATGCATAGCAGTTAACCAAGCACATCTGAGTGTTCTTTCTTGTGCAGAAAGTAGTTTGAAGTGCTTTTTCCTCTTTGGTTGCTAATGGACTGCGACGAATTGACACCCCATCTTGGGATATTTCCTGCCTTTTACCCATAACTTCTGGGACAGGCTTCCTGCCACTGCAACCCTGTATAGCACAAGCAGGCATAGAACATGGACGGATGGATGGTTGCTAAAGGCTACTTTGAAAAATGCCATGAAGAAACTTATTTTTGATCAACACCTATACCTTCTCAGATCTGAAGATTCCAGTCATGTGACAGAATGTTAGTAATATGTTGTCACTTTCAATTCCATGTAGTTGTTGTCTGTGTGACGTTAATGGCTTTCCAGGTCCTCTGAATGGAAGTGCAATGGATGAGCTGTTGGCCATATGACACACAGCAGTACAGGGCGGGTCTTTTGTTCCTTACAACACTGCCAATTCTGACCACATGGACATGTTTCCAGATGAATCATCTCAGTGTGCCTAACCTTTCAAGTCAGGTCTGTAATTGAGAATTCTAATTCCCCTAAAAAACAATGCTTCAATTGTTTCGGCCGTTGATTGTCCCTCCAACATAGTAAAGCAGTTTTCTGTCATGCTGGACAAAAGAGGCTTACACTGTGTGGAATGATTGGCGTCTTACTTGCGGTTGGTATTTAGGAGTCTGGTTGGAGACTATGAGAATACATTATGCATCAGAAGACATTTTATTTTCTGTCCAGTAATGGGGTGCTATACATTTTCCACAGAAGGGCACATTGCTGTTCATCAGTATCCTTTGTCATTAAAGTAATCCTTCATAATTTAACTACGTAATAATGATTGTTTTTTTTTTTTTAGCTAGCATTAGCATTAGCGGTATTTAGAATGGATTTGTTCATTAGTTTGTTTACATTTTGCCCCCATGATCCTGCATCCACATTCATAATAGCTGCCCCCATCCCCCCACCATTGTCATTGCGTAGCAGAGTACGATTCCCAGTGACTTTATTGCAGGTAATGCTGTTACTGGAGGGGAGAGCCGATGCCTGAAATTCCTGGCTGGCAACAAATCAAACACCGCTGGTAGCATTTCTGAAATTCTGTTTACAGTGGCCTTCACTCACTGCAATCATCTTGGCACCAAAGGGGCATGAAGTGACAAAAATATGAAATTACTGTAAGTGAACATCCATCCATCATCAAGCCATTTATTCTTATAAGTAACCGTATTTATTTAATTGAAGGATAACTCCAGTCAGTGGATTTGAATATCCGTGACCATGATGCTCTGCTGCAGTGAAAGTGGACAGCCGGGCTGAGTGATCTCCAGGGCATGGGACTGATGTGTGAGTGTGCCCCACAGCACGACAGGAAGAACTTGCCTTATAATAAACAGATGCCAGGGAAGCCATCCCTAGGTAAAGCTGAGACCTGCCATGCCAGCAGCATACAGGACGTACGGAAACTGCCGGCAGGATCCTCTGTAGGAGATCTGACTCCTTGTCAGCCATGTGGCAGCAGCAGGAGATGCGCCACAGCTCACCTGACACCTGCTAAGTACCTTGATGTTCTGCACATCAGTAATGTTCCTGCAGTCCCAGAGCTGCTGGAGGAAAAGATTTCCTTTTTAGTATGGAGATTTAAGCACGTTACCAGGTTGCTTTTTGTTCACTGATATGTGCAGCGTGACATCTATGGAAATGTAGCAATCGGCTAACCTAATAGTATGGACGTTTTATATTCACATCAGTGTCAAAGCATGAAGTGGCAAAACTGACTATTTCAAGGTTGAAATAAAATCTTTAACAATGTCCTGTCAGGAAAAGATTAAGCTAACAAATTTATAAAATGTGTTAGATGTGAAAATCTCATTGTCCTGTCTGATGGGACATTTGCACAGATGTTGTATATTATTAGCTACAGCTACTTCTGGAAGAGTGAGTGGAAAGTGCAGTCACGATCTGTAGGAGCTGTTATGGCTAACTAAAGTTAATCATTATTTACACAGCATGTTTTTTTCTGTCAAACATTACCAAGGGAAAGATGCTCAACAAGTCATGCACGTACAGTATTAGTAGGGTCAGAAAAAAACCACATATGTTTTTAGCTGTAAATGACCTGATCTGGAAACGCTTACTGTAAGACACTTGACATTGCTAAAAGAAAATGGCTGCCTTCTCAAATATTCTCTGTATCCATCTGAAGCATCCCCTGTATCTGCTTCAAACATCCTCTGTATCCTTTTCGGAGAGCATCCTGTACAGTTTAGGATCAAATTGGAGGCGTCTTACAGGATTTTGTCAATGCAGGGTAGGATGAATTTCATGCACGTCTGGATATAGAATCACAGAAAGCCGGTTTGGGTTTGCATCAGGCATACATTCAAGTAGAAGTTTAGACAGCAGCTATAAGTTGCTGAAGATTGTAAGGGGTAAAGGAGATTTTGTCAGTGTTCACAGTGTCCAATGCTGGGAAGGGTACTGAAGAAGACGGTCTGTCTGTTGGTTGAACTTTGTAGCAATACTGATTCTGTTCTGTTCACAAACACTGGATCAGCTCTTTACCCACACAAGGATATTGGAGGGTTCATCAGAGTTTGGCCAGCCAGTCTCCATGGGTTTTACGGACTTAGAAAAGGCATACGACTGTGTCCCTCGGGGGACCTGTGGGGGGTGCTTTGTGGGTATGGGGTAGGAAGGGCCTTTGGTACAAACCTTTGGGTCCCTGTATACTTGGAGCAAGAGTTTGGTTCACATTGCCAACAAAAAGTCAGATTTGTTCCTGGTGGGTGTTGGACTACACCAGGGCTGCCCTTTGTCAATAGTTCTGTTCATAACCTTCTTGGACAGGATTTGAAGGTACAGCCAAGAGGCAGAGGGAGTCCAGTTCAGTGACCTCAGGAACATGTCTTTGCTTTTTGTAGATGATGTGGTCCTGTTGCCTTTAATGGGCTGTGACCCACAGCATGTACTGGGATGGTTTGCGGCTGAATGTGAAGTGGCAGGGATGAGGATCAGCACCTCCAAATCTGAGGTCAGGGTTTTCAACCAGAAAAGGGTGGATTGCCCCGTCCATGTTCGGGCTGAGTTAAGTAACTCAGGGTCTTGTCCATGAGTGAGGGAAGAAGGGAGCAGGATATCGACAGGCAGATCAGTGCAGCATCAGCAGTTACTGTAGTTAGCTGTCTCGGATTCCTCCTGGAAGCCTCCATGGGGAGGTGTTTCAGGTGTGTCCAACTGGGAGGAGACCCCTGGGTACACCCAGGACATGCAGGAGAGATTATATCTCTCAGCTGGCTTGGGAACGCCTTGGTATTCCCCCAGAGGAGCTGGAGGAGGTGGCTGGTGAGAGGTAGGTCTGAGCATCTCTGCTTGGACTGCTTCTTCCGTAACCCAACCCCAGAGAAGAGGAAGAAGGGGGATGGGTGGGTGGATGGATGGATGGATGGAAGTACAGTAATACCAGTCCTGATCTAACCTGATTGTTGAGTTCAGAAGTTTGAATGATATTTCTTTGGAAAGAGCAAAGTTATGCAATTATGCCTTCAAGGTTGCCACTGATTAAGGCAAGGTGAGGAGAAATGTTATGTGTAAACAGAAAGGGGGACTAGTGAAGGATGCCACTACCTGGATTTTAAAGGTCTGAGCAGCATTGTTTGAGAGAATA
This sequence comes from Hyperopisus bebe, assembly GCA_026777045.1. Taxonomy (NCBI): domain Eukaryota; kingdom Metazoa; phylum Chordata; class Actinopteri; order Osteoglossiformes; family Mormyridae; genus Hyperopisus; species Hyperopisus bebe. The sequence goes on from JAODJW010000045.1 coordinate 6,692,580, forward strand.
GTTTTTACTTTAATTAACAGTGTAATGGACAATTTGAAGGTTAGTTATTAAACTTTGAACTGGAATTTAGGGGTAATTTCTCAATAACTGTGATGGCATGTCAGTGTCACAGTATTGGAATTCGATTCTTATTGCATACCCATGCCGGATTATTGCTACCAAGATTGAGATCAAAGATCTGAATTTAAGGGTTAGGAAACACAATGGGGTGATTGTCTGAGCTGGGATCAATGAAAAAATAGAACAGATTTCATCTTGCAGATCAGTAATTGGCTAATTCTAGCCGGAAGAAGTGGGCTGTTGATCTTCAGTGCTGTATGTTTCTTCATTTCGCACAACTACTGAGTGGGGGGTGGGAGGTTTGTTAAAGTAATCTTTGAGGGAATGCGTAGAGCAGAATGGGGTATCAGGTTAAGGAGATATTTTAGACGCTGCTCACTGGTGAGTTGTGTTTTAGAACAGGTCCTCAGGCGACTCATGTGGTCCTTGGGGGCATCCTGGTGCCCGCGGGCACCATGTTGGTGACCCCTGACCTAGAGATTTCTCACAGTCAAGCTGCTCTGAGCAGTACATATTGTTTGCTCTAATTGTGATGTGTTCTTAAATCTTATTCCCCCAGTGCTCATTCTTAGTGGATCACTGTACGATGCTTTTGTTGTTAGAGTTTATTTGTTTAACATTTTGTAGGAGGATGGCTTGATTTACTGAGTTGAGGGATTTCTCTCAAAGTTTTTAACCCCTTGCTCCTTTTGTGTACTTTAGCAGCACAACTTCAACCAGATTTGATGCAAAAACAAAAAACACTTTCTGAGCAATCAAAAATGTCGTGATCTGAATATGTATGATGCCCTGTATGGCAGGGTTTCCACTGACTGTTGGAAATGAACATGTGTGTTCTGGTTCTGCCTTGTTCAGAAATCATTATAAGGATCATTTGTTAACCTCATGGTCATTACTGGTCCCCAGCCTCTGGCTTGTAGGTGTGGTTAAAAATGAAATTTCAGTGACACAATTTAGTCAGTTGCTGTCATCCAGTATGCTGCTGTTTGCTGGTCCTTGACCACCCTGAGGGCCTGTGGAAGGAGGGCAGACCCTCCTTAAGCTAGGATCTGCATGTCTGCTCCACATGTCCATGACAGGAAAAACGTGTCCATCGACCATGGAGGCACCACGTCATGTCGATCGGTGAGAAGCCCCCTGTCTGTTTTTACTGATATTGAATAATGTTCAGGACCAGCTGTGAATATCCTTCATGCAGCATGGCTAACGTCATCCTGCTCGTTTAACTCTGCACACATCACCCTTTCATGAATGTAAAAATAAGAAACTGAATAGAGGAGCTCAGTCTCCATTAGGGGCCCATAAAGAAATTACTCATGGAGAACTGCTCATTACATAGTGATAATTCAGTGAACTCTCTCCAGATACCAGTGCTGAAAAGTGAACTGTTAGATTGCAATGCTTCGCATCTCTGCTCAATCCCTGTAAAGTTCAGTAAGCTCACTCCAACTCTGATTAGGTCCAAAGCTGCCTTTGTGTAGGGCTCTTCTGTTCAAATTTGGGAACATGATTCTTCAGGGAAAATTGAAATATGAAATTAGTCGGTGATTTTGGAGCATTGGATGAATGTGCAGAAGATTCAGTATCTTTCACTCTAACTCAGTGGTCACCAATTGCAAGATTCCAGTCCGCATCCCTCCAAAATGCAATTGAATCAAGACTATGCGATTGCTCCCCCAGTCCTGGTTGGCAGTTTTTTTCAGATGTACTGTAGTGGACCTTTGCTTTGTGTGGCTGATGGAATTTTTCCCTGGGGAAAAATAGTTGGGGACCCCCACTCTTAACTGTTTCTTAATGTTAATTCCTGCTGTCAGACCTCTACATCTTTTTTTTTTTCCAGCCAAGCCCTGACTTGAAATAGCAAGGCTGACAGACCAATCTGTTGATGTAATGAAGTGCTTATCCTGCAGTGGCCTTAGCTGTAGTTTCCCTCTTTGTGTCTCCCAGGCGATGTGGCCCCGTATTTCAAGACGGAGCCCAGCCTTTCTGAGATCCACCTGGAGGGGAACCGCCTTGTGTTGACCTGTCTGGCTGAGGGTAGCTGGCCCCTGGAATTTAAATGGATGCTCAACAACAGCGACATCACTTCCTTTTCCCCCCAATACAAGTAAGTGCCAACTTCCTGGGATGCCATCTCGATGGCACAGCGTCATGTTTCTTGGTTGTCACGGTAATAGGGAAAAATGCTAACATTAGTCAGACTTACAGCATTATGCATGTACAGTACAGATGAAACAAGTCCTTTGCCCAGACTATTTCAACTGAAATTTATATGATTGAATCGACTGCCCTTTATTGTGTAAGATTTGTGGGGTGTGCAATTACATTGATGGGTGCCAGGGGGGTTAATGCTGCCATAAATCCAAAGTGTCATGCTTGGTGAGATAAAAGCAACCGAATGACATTAATTTATAAATGAAACATCACACAGTATTTTCCCTTCTAATAAAGTCACTTCCTTCTCTATCATGACCTCAAATTCCTTCAGCTGTCCTCACAGGCCGTTGATTGCTCTCTCTGAGTTTATCTGTCTACTTCCCAGCCTAATACGTGCTGTATGGAAAGGAAACGTATAACCTGACTGAATTAAGACGTATTCCTCAAGGAATCATTCCGTCTCCTTAATTTACATTTCTGCTGGTTGCCATCCCAGTGTACTGTAACTTGTTCCGTCTGCTAGTGTCTGTGAGTGTAACACAGAGCAAATTGACTTTGAGTGTTTATTAATGGAGGTGTTGCAGTGGGATGCCCCTTGGCTTCACAGCCTGGGGTCGGTTCCCACTCCGTGCTCTCAGTGTCAGTGGTTTGCATTGTTGTCCTCTTCCAGTGGGGTTGGGAAAATTGGTGGCCCTAATTGACCATATGTGTGTGAGTGTGCACACCCCAATGGACTGGCAACCCCTCCAGGGTCTTTCCCTGCCTTGTGCCCTCTGCTTTCTACGATAGAACCCTGCATTGGATCAGCAGTATGGAGAATGGGGGATAATGGTGATAATATTTTTAATAATTTGTTAATTAATTATCATTAATACATGTTTTGGGGCAATCAGGCAGCATTTACCCAGCAGCCATTTTGTGTTGTGTCAGTGTTGTGTCACAGTGTTGCATAGCGTTTTTTTTTTTTGAATGTTGAATTTGAAAGATGAACCTGCATAATCTTTCAACATTGCCTTGATAACAAATGTTATTCCAGCATTAAATATAAGTGCTATGTCAACTTGATAAGCACTAGATACCCTCAAAATATCAGATTTAAATGCTACTTAAATAATGTAAATGACACATTTCTTTCATTCATTTTTATCCACTGAAAAACAACATAGGTTGTATGATAATTTCTAGGAATTGTGGCAGTGACTGGTGGGTCATTTTTTTTTAGTCAAAAAAGATTATAGTTTCACATAAAAAGGTAAATAAATATATACTTCCAGTCATAATATCAATTTAAAAATGAACAATGCCTTTTACTATTAAGCAAATTTTAGTTCCTGCAAACTTGACCTTCCCACCTATTTCTTTGAAACTAAATTGAAAAGTGTTATGAGAAACATTAATAAGCACATTTTAAATAAAAATATACATATATAAAGAGCATTTCTAGTTTGTTTCTGTCCACCTTTTATCCAACTTACTGCCTGCTGAAATGGGGAAAATATCCTATTGCTTTTCTAGGGTTGATCTGGGGTTACAGTCAGCAGTTGTGTGTTCTTCTCCTGTAAAACATAAAAGCTTGCTTTTAGGTTAGAAAACAAGGTTTTCAATATTATATTCTGTAGCTTATGTCTATCAAAATAAAACCAAAGGCACTGTTCCCAAAAAAGTAACTACATGGTACCCAATTTCTGCACATATTGCTTTGCTTTTGATACCCAAGGCCTTCACTGAGCAGGTGTCTGCTCTTCTGAAAAAGATAAAACTTTTTTTAGGTATAAACACACTACTCTGAATTCAGCATTTGGTTAACAAATCTAATGTATAATATGTGGAGACTTTCACAGTACTTTCTTTTAAACAAAACCACTTTCTTTCCCTCTAAAATATTACAATATTAATAACTTCAAGTATGATTTACCCTCAATTGCACAGTATTTTTTTGCAATCTTAAACTTGGGAGAAGGAGGTGGAAGTTATTTACCGGGAAAAGCATCTGAAACACTGTGGTTGTGCCAAATCATCAAATAGTATGACTGAAAATATCACAATATTTTCAAAGATGATCACAATATCGATATTTATCATGACCCGGAGATCTAATGGGATCAGGCTTGTTGGGAATTGGTACTGGTGTGGTGCTGAAGCGTCACCTGCTGCACAGCAGCACTCGGGTCCCAATTTGAGGTGGCCCATCTGGGTAGATGCATGGAATGTCTTCTTCCTCTGCTGTTGGAGGAGCTTCATAAACTGTGCTTTTCAATGGTGGGACTCTCTGAGGTACGAATACCGGGGAGTGGCCAGATCTCTGTAGCTGAGTACACCTATTATATGTCTGGTTGTCCTGATTGCTGCTATACTCAATGATTAGCTGTTGCTGCGGAGGATCAGCTCCTCTTGATGATGTCCGATGTCACTCCTTTCAAAGAGCGTATTATGAGGCTCAGGCTAAGGCACTCTCTGGGTGTCTTGTCTGTTGTCTCTGTGTTGTGTGATGTCTCAATGAGGGAGACATTTTATTTGCAAATTCTATTGGTTGTTTACCTCTGGTCATGGGCGACCATTGGCACTGACAAAACTGGCTTTATGGATTGTGTCAGTCCACAAGAGTATGGTGACCATGCTGAAAATGAATCCATGTACCTTTACTTCACGAAAGGTCAGTGGATCTTGATTCCAGTGCCCTAGCCACATCGTTGGACTTAATTCTCCAATACTGGTAGTGCGGTGAAAGAGATCGATCACGTACTCCTGGGCAGACGCTGGAGGCTCCTACAGAACTGCAGGATCTACAGGAGTCCCCAGTTTGTGAATTCTGACCACAGACTTGTTCTTGCTGCTCTGAAGATTCAGCTTAGGGCTAATACTGCTCTTAGGGCTGGGTAAGGTCCTTGCTAGGGTCATCTTCAATAGGATCCGTGATCACTTGCTGACCTATCAGCAATTGGAGCAGTCTGCTTTTACGCCTAAGAAGTCTACCATTGACCACATCCTGAATCTGAGGGTTCTCATCAAGCACAAACACGAATATCAGCAGAGTTTCTTGGCAGCCTTCATCAATTTTCATAAAGTGTTTGACTCAGTTGATTGAGCTGCCCTGTGGGACATCCTGAGACTCTGTGAGATCCCCGAAGCTGCTGAACATCATGGTCGGCCAGTACATTGGTACTGTGGGTGCTGTGCAGAGTGGTGGCAGAACCTCCGCATTCTTCCCTGTTGATTCTGGGGTTCAGGGGACTGTTCTTGCTCCTACTCTGTTTACTGCTTGTCTAGACTGGGTGTTGGGCAGGTTTGTGGGGTCCAGCAGTTGTGGGGCATCTGTTGGTGAAGAAAGATTCATTGATCTTGAACATTGTGATCTTCATGGAGTAAATGGAGGTTCTGCTTGGAGCTCTTGAGAGACTGAGCAAGGAGTCTTGAGTGCCTGGGCTTTTGAGTGTACTGGATAAATACCAAGATCTAGGCCTTTAATGATCTCTTGCGCACAGTCATCAGTAGTGTGTTTGTCTGCAGAACGAATGTCAAACACGTCAAGAGGTTCACTTACCTCTGCAGTGACGTTCATGTCTCTAGTGACTTCTCCTATGAAGTCAGCAGACAGATTAGGAGAACCTGGGGAGTCATGAGACCACACGAAAAGGGTCTGTGGAGCTCCCAATTACTTTGTGAGAGGACAAAGGTCCAAGTCTTTAGAGTCCAGTGACCTGAGAGAAAGGTTGGATTCCTTTGGTAGTGTGTTTCTTTGGAGAATTCCTGGGTACCACTGGTTTTAAATGGTAACTGGACTGCATTTATATAGCGCTTTTCTACTCTTACGAGTACTCAAAGCGCTTTACAATTTATGCCTCACATTCACCCATCCACACACACATTCACACCCCAGTGGCGAAGGCTGCCATGCAAGGCACCAACCTGCACACCGGGAGCAATTTGGGGTTCTGTGTCTTGCTCAAGGACACTTTGATGGGGACAGGAGGAACCAGGGCTCAAACCTGCAACCTTCCAGTTGCCGAACGATAGCACTACCTCCTGCGCCACCATCTTCCCCAACTTTAAGTTGAATGAGTGACTGCTCAGGGAGTTCCTGAATGAGGTACCGTACATTACCTGTATTCTGAGGGAGCGTTAGCTAAGGTACTACGGCCAGGTGACACGAAATCCTGAGGGTGATCGGGCTTGCAGGGTCCTCATTGCTGAGGACCCGAGCAGCTGGACCAGGCCAAGAGGATGCCCACATAACACCTGGCTACAGCAGAAAGACGGCCATTTCTGGAGGGTGGTACTGGACCATTTGTTGGCCTTGGGGCTTCCCCACTATGATCCTGAGTTGTTTCATCTTGTGATTATGCAGCAGCAGTGCATGCTCCCCTACATGACCTGACCTGTTGGTTTGATTAGGAAGGATTCAGCATGGGCAGGTGTGCTCAGGGGAGGGGGCACCATTCACCCAAGCACATATGGATCTCCCGGCGCTCTTCATCACACTCTGCCAAACTCCCCTCAACGCCATTTGCCAAAGAACCCCGGAGTCAAGATGTGCTAAACTTACTTACTGTAGGTGCTGTTAAAGTCACGTTACCATAAACAAAATTCATTACAATTCATTGGCATGATTAATGTCTGAAATGAGCGTTCAAATCTGTTTAAGCTAAGATAGAGGAATTTATTTAGATTTTGAAAGAGTTGAAGCACTTAATGAGTGTAATTCTGAAATAGGTATTTTTCAGCCTAATGAGAAATTAGGCTGAAGCTGGAAATATTTAAATGTGCCAGAAACCACTGGGAAAGGAAAACACTGAGCGCATGGGGTTTTAAATGTGTCTTGAATAATATGGGCAGTGTGTGTGTTTTTTATATCTGTTATCTGTGTTCTGCTGTTTTTGAAACATCCACATCATTTTTATGACCCCTAAATATATTACTTATGCTGTAATTTGCTGAAATGAGAAATGTTTGTTCAGTGTCACCTCACATCTACACGGTTGTGGATTTGAATCCCAGCCCCCTCTGCATGAAGAGTTTGCATGTTCACATGCGGTTCCTCCTCTGGCTGCAGTTTAAAATAGATATTAATCAGCGTCTGACGTCTGGGACCTTTGGGTTCTCTGTGAGCTGGCTGTGTGCTTTGTAAATGAAGCGCTCATCTGCGTTTATTTGCATACAGAAATGTTCATTTGCATTTCTTCTACTCAATATTTGTTTCTCATCCTAATCGTCCGTCTGATGCCCAAGGCATTTTAAGCACAGAGGGGTTTTTGCTACATACTTCTGTTGGCATGTGCCAGCAGGTTAGCATTTGTTGGGGCCCTGGTCCCACCATCCTTAGCAGTGTCTGTCAACTTCATGCACAGAAATGCTGGTGCCTTCCTGTGGCTGTTTGCCAACAGGCTAACATTCGTCAAGGTAAATGGGACCTGAATTCATCTGTGACAGGAATCTAAAGTAATATGCATTGTTTGCCTGTCCTAGTGACATTTCCTACAGCAACCTAACCAAACAACAGAGTATTAAAAAAATAATTCGGTAACACTTTACTTGAGGAGGCACAAATAATGTAGAATTATTATGCTATTACATATGTAATGATTAACCACAAATTAAGTAGATTACACTTCCACACTGATCTCATTTTCAATCGTCATTACTGAATAGTGACATGTCTTTTATTTCAACCAATTACTATACAGTGATCCCCCTATCGCGAAAGTTATCTTCCAGACCCATCAGCGATAGGTGAAAATCCGCGATGTAGAAGGACCATATGAATAAACATTTACAGTATTTATAGTTTAACCCTTAAAACACCCCTCCCACATGCTTTAAACACATGCAAAACTTATTAAAACACACTTTGTAAACACATATGATATGTGGACGTCGGGCTAAGGAGTAACATAATAATAATATGTAATGTGTGTGTGTGTATATATATATATATATATATATATATATATATTCTCAATTGAATGAGAAGGTGTGTCCAAACTTTTGCTAGTATACTTGGTTATGATTTGTACTTCAGTATTAACTGAGTTACTTCTTAGCATTTGTGTCCCTTCAAGTAAAGTGGTACCATAAATTTCTATCCCTGCATGAAACTACGTGCTAATTTTTAATGAGTTATGCTGGCCTCAAAAATGACCTGGTGAATATAAAGAAAGATTTCTTTTACTGACAGGTTTAAGGCTGATATTAATTTCAGAAAATGTAGTTCCCTGGAAAAAATATGCAAGGGTATTTGATGCATCTGGTTCCAGTGAATAAGAAAAGCAGGTGTGACGCAGCTTCTTCCCGTTTTTGTAATCTCTTCAGCCCTTCTGTGGATGTGTGTCCCCCCAACTCCCAGGTACACCATCCCATCTCTGCAGCGGTCTGACGTGGGGTCTTACCAGTGTGTGGTGAGGAACCGAATGGGGACGCTCATGCAGAGGAGGGCGGAAATCCAAGTAGCATGTGAGTGAAGCACCGCCCCCGTGTGGGCAGGAGGAGTCCTTACGGCCACCTGAACGTCGCCTTGCTGTTAGAGTCACCGTGCCGCTTTCTCTGGTGACATTTAGAGAGACGGCTCTTTATAGGGCCCCTGCCTGCTTTAAAAGCAGATGCACTCTTTTCAGGGAGGGTTCAGAAACCAGCACGTCAGGCCTGCCGCTGCCCTAGGCTGTCCTTTTACCCTTTTTACAAACGTCTGCTTTCTAAAATGCTTTAAAAACCATGTGAAATAGCGAAGCTTTTTCTTTAGCTTGGTGTTTTTTCCTTTTCTTCACTTTCCCTGTTTCATAACTGTCAAAACATAGGCTTTGTCAACCGTGCCTTTTCGGACCGCTGCCTGACTTCTTTCCTCCTCTTCCTCAGACATGGGGAACTTCGTGGAGACAGAGCAGCGAAAGACGGTGTCCCTGGGCCGGGCAGCTGTCATCAGCCCACCTGCCATCAGCTGTTTTCCGAGGCCTCAGGTCACTTGGTTCAGGGACGGCTACAAGATCATCCCCAGCGACCGTGTGTGAGTAGGATGGAACGGCCCTGCCCCTTTCACGCTCCCTTCCCCTGCCCTACCACTATCACAGAAAAAATCCTGTTATCAGTCTGAAGATTCAGTTTAATGGATTAACATGTCTTCCTAAGAAAAAATTGAAATACCGTAATTTGACCCCCACACAGACACTCACACACATTTTCCCTGTGTGAATTTCAGTTCTCATACTGTAAGTTAAATGGAGCTGTGTGCCATGTTCCTTTGCCACCTCACCTCACTTGTGTTCAGGTTGCTCCCGAAAGTGTTTGCATTGCACATGGGGAGCCTGGGGTGGGGGATGGGTGGTGCGTGGCCTGTTTGCAGCCAATCTGTCACTCGTGTGCATCTTCCTGTTCCTGCATCACATTTGTGATGGAGCTCAACTGTACAAATGCAGTAGAGCTGGCAGAAGTGTTAAAAGTCACTGACCACAGTTGCAAAGTCATCTTAAGATCAAGAGATTGAAAGAGAGGGAGAGCTGTCTAGTATGATCAAGAACGAAAGACAGCCTTGTCTAATATAAACCAGATTGAGAGAGAGCTCTATAGTGTGATGTGGATAGAAAGAGCTCTGTCTAGTGTGATCAGCACTGAGAGGACACCATCTACTATGAGAGGTCGAGAGTGTTGGGTCTCATGTGATTGATAATAAAATTCAGAGAGAAAGCTGGTAGAATCAATGTTAAAAGAGCATTGTCTAGTGAGATAGAGACTGACAATCAAATTTGCTGAATGGGGGGTTGGTTCTGTATGTCATTAAGATTTTAACGGCACTGCTACTCTTACCGATACTGCTTATCGATCCAGTAATTTGTCGGTACTCTTTTTTTTAAGAGAGATTTAAGAGAGAACAAGATACAAATTAATAACAGAATTAACATTGCTTATTTTCTCATATACAGTGGTACTTCAGTTCTCGAACTCATTAGAACTCGAATTTCTTAAAAGTCGAACCAACCAGTTCCTATTAAAAACCTATTAAATCCCTCATTCCCCAATCCTGCGTCTCTTTCGCCTGCTTCCCCGGTCCATGCCCCACTTGTTATAACACTCTTCTGGATTAAGAATAGCAAAAATGCAGTCAGAAACAGAGCTGGTGAAGAGAAATGTGCAAGAGAACTTTTTATGTACCAATAATACTGTAAATAAGGAAATTTATTTTCTTAATTTCTTAAGTACCTAAAACAGAACCGATAATGTTGGAGCTTAATGAGAATAACAATTAAGCTCTGGGGCCGATTAAATACTGGGTTTTGGTACCCATCCCTAGGTCTGAGGATAAAATTTGTCCAGCTGGGAAGGGGGAGCCAGGGGACATGATTGCTTGGTCTGGATTCAATTAAATGGAATCTGACCACTGATCTAGTATGATCAAGATGGAGAAACCACTGTGTGGTGTGTTAGAATTGACTGAGCTTTGTCTATTATCATGCAATTTGTGTCGGAGTTGTTTGGTAGGATTGACTGACCCAGTATGATCTTGGCGGCAGGCCAACTATTTGGTTTTGGTTGTTCACACCTTCTTTTGCTTACTCTATAAAGATCCATCCTTCTTCTGCTTGTTCTGTTCAGGGTCATTGGCCCTTACAGCATAGGGCATATGGCTGGAGTACAGGCTGGATGGGATGCCAGTCCATAGAGGTGCGCATATGTGCACACATTGACACATAGTCACGCACCACAGGCAGTTAGCCGAACTACATGTCTTTGGACAGGAATTCTTACCATGTCATTAGCACTTCCTCTAGGATTTTGTAAACTCCTCACCCTGGAGGTGTGAGGCAGTGCTACACACTGAGGGACCATGGCATCCCTCTATAAAGATCCATAAAGGTACTTTACAGAAGAATTTGAGTGTAAAATATGAGTAGCACCATAAAGAAAATGAGACCACATTTTTGGATAACTCCAGATCCAGAGGTCGCTTTAGCTGTGAAGTCAAAACAAATATGGTTTGATTCTTCACTGCATGTAACAGAATTGAAATGAAGTATCGTACCCATCCGTTTTATACTGTCTGTGTGGCATATATGGCAGCAAATGTAGCTTAAAAGCCAGGGCAGCAGTTAAATCTGGAACTCAGGACACAGGTGGTGGAGTGGCTGGAGACATGGGCTTGTAGCCTGTTGGTTGTCGTTTCAAGGTTTAATGTCACACTGATATACCCCCCGGTACTTTTTATTCAGCTAAAGCAGGGAAATAGTGTTGAGTTTGTGTTTTGACACGGCATCTCTCCTCCTCAACGGGGGACATTCAAGTCACACTCATTCCTGAATAAAACTCCTGATTTATGACCATCACATGGTGCCAGCTGGCCACATCCAGCCATCTCAGTCCCTCGCCCCCCAGTCCAAGCAGAGTCCTGCCCTTTTGGGAACTGGCTGTTTCAAGCGTTCACTGTCCTGACTGAAGGTGCGGGCGACTAATCAGTCGAGCACTCACTGTTACAGCCCCCCTCCCCCACATCACTTGGCAGACTCTCCAGCTGTACTGAGACAGGCCATTAAGGGTGTTTAACATGGAAAGGAATGGAGAGATTTAAGTGGCTTCTGCTTTGCTGTGTGTGTCTGATTGCCCTTTTAAGAAAAAGATGTGTTTCCTGAATGGGATTCACTTCCCATTTGAGGTCAGGGCTCAGAGGTTTAATACTACGCTGTGCTGTTTTTCAAGGTGGCTCCATCAAATCATGCTTTAAGAGTCTGCCTCTATACCACCC
>JAODJW010000045.1:6707985-6723342 GCA_026777045.1 Hyperopisus bebe
TATATATGTGAGTGGTCTGTATATCCACTGTGACTCAAGACATCATAACCTAAATGGTTTTGGACTGCTATACTTTTTCCATTATATAACTCTAATGGATGTAGGTTGCTATGGGCATCCATATTCTCTGCCACTTATCCAGTACACAATCAGACTACTGGTGAGGGAGATCTGGCTTTCTCCCCATGACACATGACAACAGCTGCTGAACCGGCCTCCTTGTTACACCCACATAGCAACACAGAAGCTGTGCTGGTACCACCAACATGAAAGATCTGGTGTCCAAAACAAGAAAGAAAATATATAGACCTTACCTGTCTTCTGTCATTTTTGGGAAATATTAGTTCTTGGGGCAAAAAAATGGATGAACTCTGAGCACTGAGCAGGAGATACTGAGAATACAAACTCCACCCCTGCCCCCCACAGCTGACACTACTACTACCACACCTCCTCCCAGACTGCCTGTTTCTGCTGATCAGTGAGCTGGAGAAACTCTATATAAGAACCTGATGCAAGGGATGCCCCAGTGATCTCCTTGGGGCCTCTAACATTTGTTTTCAATCTCTCTGAGTATCAAAAAGGTGCTGCAGACATGGAAGACCTCTTGCAGAGTCCAGGTCCCAAACAAAGAGGGTGGAAGGAGGCTGAAGTTGCAAGGACTACAGATTAGATTCTCTCATTTTACAGATTATATAGACCTTAGAGGGACCAGATCCCCAAACACTGACCATCTGGCTCAGCTGCAGTTTACATACAAGACAATATATAGGTGCGGATGATGCTTTGATTTACATGATTAACAGAGCCTCCTCCCAGCTGCAGAAGGCTGGCATCATAGTCTGGAAAATATTCTTTGACTTCTCCATCACCATCCTGCTGCTGTGACTTGGCAGTAGGCCCAGAGTGATGCAGGTGGATGCCCACACAATCTCCTGGATTATGGACAGGCAGCACTTCATTGCACAATGGACTTCAAGTCGAACACTACAGTAGAGTAAAGCTGTCTGCAGAAATTCTGTGGAAGTTGAGTCCATGTACAGGAAGCTAGTAGAGGATTTTGTCTTGTGATGTGGGGAGAACTGCCTGCAGCTGAACATCAGTCAGACAAAGAAGCTGCAAGAGGATTCCTGGCATACTACCCGGCTTCTGAGACCAGTGACCATCCAGGGAGCGAAGGTGCAAGTCAGACTTGTTCCTGGGGGTCCATTCAAATGCTGGCTGTTTTCTGTGTGGCAGCTGAAAAATCAATGACTCAGCTTTGTTTAACTCAATTAGCCTTTTCCATCCAGTTGTGGTTGTCAGTCCCCAAGGTTTGATTACGTCAAACCATCATCACTTGCGGTTCTTCAGCTGTTGATTACACAGAGTTGTGTTTGCTCACCCTTGGTTGTGATGGGGAGGGGGGGTTGGCTTCTATCCAGTTAGCTTGATACCGCCCAGAAGCTCCTGTAGATAAATAATGACCCTTTGGCAACATAGAAAGTTCTGGTTAGCCTCGGGTCCAGATCATGTTTCACAATAGTGATGGTTGCCCCTGAAAAGTATTTCTCAGTACATGATGATTCACAGTTTCTCACCACATTTATGTTAGTGTCACAGTTTCTCACCAAATACACTTGTGTCAGTTTCCCTTGGCTGCCTCCTAACTGCATGAATAAAATAATTAATTGAATAAACATGGAATCTTGAGAAAACTCTTCAACGCCATCCCCCTCCATTCTGCTCCTGGCATCTCACTGAAGAACGGAGTTGCATCATCTCAGAAAGCAGGGATATGGGAACATTTTAATGGCACCAGTTTGATGAAGAAGCTGAAATAAAAACAGGATCTCCAGTGCTGTGCAAGGAAGCTAATAAACAAGTGCGGGATGCTTGTGTTCCTTTCTTTACTTTTGTCAGGGCCAAATCAAAAACCCAGGATAGGGATAACGCTCTCCACTTTGTCTAGAGTGGCTCCTGCTTTTGAACTGTGTGTCCAGTTTGCCGAATGTGTTGAACCCTTTGCTTTGTACGTGAGGCTCTTTCTCGCTTCTGGGAACCCCTCTTGATCCGTCTGAAGGAGCACGCAAATCCACAGGCACATCAATGGACTGGGAGCCAGTCCAGGTAAAGACTCCACTGCCAGTACGTCAGGTTCTGCTGGCGTCTTGTGTACCTGAGCCATTGTAATATTAGTAGAAGGAGTATCTGCCAGATGTCAGCCAGAGTCTCACTAGGAGGTGGAAATGAGGCTGAGTCTATTCCTGTGTGCTATCAGTCACCTGGTAAAGATCTCAGTGATGTGCTGTGAGTGTGCAGCAAATGCTTTATGCACATTCTGCACAGCCATGCCTGATTATTGACCACCTGGAACCCAGGTGTATGGTCCATGATGCTGATTACATCACTCCTGCCATCATCGGAAGATCGAAGGTGTCTTGTTACCCACAATCAAAAAGGTGGGGGGGGGGCTGGCCGATCCATCTGGGCTAGATGAACAAGGGGCAAGGAGTTGGAATGGAGCAGCACAGAGGGTGATGCGTGGAGAGCAAAATATCATCTTTTTCGAGTGCAAATTCTCAACTCTGACAGCATCTGCATTAACTATTAATTACAATAATTATTTCTGGAGTCCATTTATCATGCAGATAAATGAGTGCATTATTCACACTCCTAAATAATTAATTTCGTGCAATTAGAAACCATTTCTTAAGGAAAATATGAGAAAAGGTCAATAATAATCAAACAAAACACTGTCAGGTTTTATAGCAACGAATGGTAAATTTAATCTCGGTTCCATCTGGATAACCGGGGATGCCGGAGCACTCTGATCAAGATAGTTCATGACAAAAAGCAGGCAAGCATCTCGAGCCAAAGCAGGGGAGTGAGACACATGATCAAAGCAAAAACGAAATCTGGGTTTGAGCTGCATGAAGTCGCACACAAAGGCCAATTTAATGGCACCTATTTATCTGGAGACTTGCTGTGAGACACAAGTGAACTAGGCCCTTTTAATGTGTCCTCCATATCACATTAAAAAATAAAACTGCAAGTTGTGATGGAGAAGTTATAGATAGATATTACTTCTTGCCTTGAGGAAAATGTTTTCATTTTAAACTGATTGTGCTGCCAAGAGACAGGGTCACTCTGCATTGGAGAGGGAGCACCAGTTTTGGTGTTTGACTCATTAATTGGTGTCTATTTGCACTGCTCTCATGTTCTCTCACCTGTTGTTACTTCTGACGTATTGCAGTATGACCTCATGGTCATGCCAATGTGCACCTTGTAACCTTGTAATTTCTTCAATGCGTACATATTAATTTGTCTTTTTTTTGTATATGCACCATAGTTTTATTATTATTTTCTTTTCTTAGTTTCCACTCTGTTGTCACTGGAGTAGCATACCCAATTACGTTATACACTGTAAGATGGCAATAAATGTTTCCTTATTGTTAAGTTATCACTTGATGTTCACAGGTGTTATTATTGCCTGCCTGACTTGTCTTTGGAGGGGAGAGGCTGCCTACAGGAAGCTCCACATTTTCAATCTTGAATCCTGTCCCACAGTTACTCAGCTGAGAATGTTGCTCCCATAACTCCAGGTTATTACGCATGGTAATCTATTTTACTGCAAAAGTCAATTGAGGATTTTGCAGGAAAGCCATTTAAGCCCTTCCTCAATTAGTTACCTGTTCTAATGATATCTTTTAAGCATCAGTTTGCACTGCGTTTACTTTGATTACACTACAGTATGTGTACTGTCTTTGTACCTTCTCTCTTTAACAGTATGTGCTTGTTCTTCTGTGAACTACATTCTTGCTGCTAGAAGTACCAGAATTTTCCCTGCCTACAGACCTCCCTTGTTATTTCGCATACATTGTACCGACGTCTCCCTTGTCCCTTTCCCTGTTTCCAGCTTTCTTGTCCGTGTCTTCCCCTAGCCACCTCAAGCACATCCAGTCTTACTGCCAGGCCAGTTTGCTTTATATTGAACATGTTTGCTGCTGGGGTCTGTGTTCTTGTAGTTTTAATATTCCGAATACTGCCACTCAGTCCCTGTACACTGTATACAACGTATAACATAATCTGATAATCTGTAATACACTGTAGTAGACTGTAGAATAATGATGCTTGGCCTTTTAAATAATAAATCACAGTGCAATAATAATGGCCCAGAAGGGAGAATGGGAATTTATTGGCAATGGTCATTTTTGACATGCTTTTTCTCTGTAGCATAAAATTGGAAAAATTTAGCATTTCATGTCTTTTTTTAACTTTTCTCCTTTGTTGTTTTATTAAGGATAGAAAGTGTTCAGTTTCCACTGACTGCCTTTGAAGCTCTGAAGTCGGTAAAGGGAAGTGGCCATTGTTGTAGAATAAAGGTTTTATGGGACCATGATGCACATAAAGCGGTATCAGGTCTCACCTGAGTCGTGTCACTGTACTTCGCTCGGAGTTGGAAGGCTCAGAAGTTGCAGCATGATAATTACATTGTTTTTGTTTTTGTACTCGGCAGTAAGGAGTAATTATATGGTCACGATAAAAATTGTAAATCACACCCATATCACACACTAAAAAGGGATTATTGTCATTTAAGAAAACCCTTTCCCAGTGGTATGGGGATAATTACACCGTGGGTGAGCATAATCATAAATTGTTGCGGATGAAGATGACTGCGAAGCTTCTGACTTTTGAGGATTATGACATGGATAGATGGTGTGTTCTCCCTCCCACCTGCTTTTCTGTTTTTTGAAAGCATTGTGTTAAGCCGTAAACTCCGGGTAGAGATGGCAGGATGGCCTTTACCTCTGAGACATTCCATGAAAACCAGAAACAGAATGCGTTCTCTGTATAGCTGTGGCCATTTCTGTCTTTATAAGACTCATGTCAGTATTCCATTGTAGCCATTCGCAATACACATTTCGTACCTGTGCTTAACGCAGACTAGGCATCTTATTGTTTCAAATGTCTCTGTTTCCACTACTTCTTCCATTTCCATGTCATAGGTTTTTGTTCACTGTGGCAACTAGGGAATATATAATCTAATATGACATGTGAAGTATTTGGTTTAGAGTTAAGTGATTAACAGCTAATTATGACACCTTAAAGAGATCATGTAGCATTGGTATTAACCGTTAAATGTTAAAATGTCGAGAAACTTCCTGTGGTACGAATACAAAGCACCTCACCATAAGGAAGACATGTGGATTCTCTGCCTATACAGTGTGATTCTCTTTCTCACTCCAGTCCTTATGGTTTTCCATTTTTGCATTTAGGGGATACATCTAATATCCCATTGACAGTAAAGCAAGTCACACATGGGAGGAAGAAATATTGGTTTTTAGTATTTGCACAGCAATAGCTGGATCAGCAAAAACAGCTGCTTAGTGTTAAAGGGGACAGAGAGAGACATGGGGGGTGAGTGAAGGCATGAGACTGACCTGTGGGGGCTGTGTTTATTGAATTAACCAGCAAACAGCTGTTTTTAGGCCTTATCATTGTTACAGTGTCTTGCAAAAGTGATGAGCCCCCTTAAAAAGATCAGATTTGCGTGAATTACAAATTATGTAGACATATATTCTTCTGGGGATTTTTTACTGCAAACTCATAGTCTCTTACAGTAAATTTCAAACAAAATCAATTATTTTTCAGCAAATCTTGACCAGCATTTTACAGTAGCTGGGATGATCTCATACCTTCTGCCAAATTATATAGCTCTTCTTGAGTATTTCCTTCTTTCTAGCCACCATCCCACAAAGGCCAGCAGTATGCACTGCTGCAGCATGCAGTATGCTCCTCACATGGTGGACTGGTGCACCTTTACTCCACTCTCAGCCACTCACCTCTGTACCTCCTTCAGAGTGACTATAGACCCCAGTTTGGCTTCGCTCCCATACTTTTTGTGTGGTTGGTGAGTCTTCAGGGATGGGCTGGTCTAGGCAAGTGCAGTATAACTTCCACTTTGTCAATATTGATCCAACTGTGCTTACTTGGGATGTTCAATCTCTTGGATATTATTTGTACCGCATTCTACATTTATGGCATTCAATTACTGTATTTCTAACTTCCTTATGTTCCTCAGTTCCTTCCTTATGTTCTTTAGTCTTTTTTTTTTGTTCCTTACTTTCAGACTGAGTCTTTCCAATGATAGTGAAACTGACAGTTGTGTTCTTAGTAAGGCTCTTTTTCCATCTGTATCTTTTTCCACTTTTATGTGGAGCTTCCAGAACACAGGGGTTGAATACATATGCAAGTAGCATTTTTCTGTGAAAGAATATGTGTCTGCATTTTGTGTAATTCAAGCAAATCTGATTAATTTGAATGGGGCTTAATACTTTTTCCAGGCACCCTATAGCACTCATTACAGCTAGAGGCCACATGGTAACTCTATTGGTGGCATTGTGGCTTCTGTGTTTATGGGTTTGATTCCCACCTACAGCTCGGTGTATCCTCCCCAGATTAGCGTAGGTTTTCACTAGTTACCATAATTTCACCACATTGTCCAAAATCTAGCATTATGGTTTACCAGTGCCTCTACATTGCATGATTATGAAGGTTTGCCCTGTGATGGACTGTGATCCCGTTGAAGGGGCCCCCTTGTCCGCCCCTGTGCATTCTGATTCTGGTGACCTTGTACTGAGTAAGTGGTTATGTAAACTGAATGGGTGCAGAAAGGCTGGACTGGTTTGCTCTGAAGTGTCAGTGTGTGTCTGTCACTGTGTTAGTGGCCTTTGCCCTGCAGGAATTAAGACATCTGTCACGGGTTAATGGCAGGCTGCGCTGAACATACACAAGTACAAACATGCTCAATTCATTGATAATGATGATTATCTGTTTCAGAACTATAGTGGTTTTCCTAAAAGAAGAATGAAAATAAGGTCCATTAAAAGGGTAAAGTGAGCATTTTAAAAACATAGTGTAGGATTCTTCCTAAACTATAACCTTTCTCTAAGTAGACTTCACATTCACTAGGAATAAGTATTGCTAGGTCTTAAATGTTATTTTGTTCTTCACTACTACATTGTTTTTAGATCTTTGATTTCAAGAAAATCACTTGTTCTTACCAAGGTTCTTGTTATTTTAATGTGGTCAAATGCAGGTAGGATGAATGGCATTCAAACTGCATTTGCAGATATTCTCACATCTCTCTCATTCTTTGGAATTAAGCTTGCTCTTTGAAGCCTGACTTGGAAATGTATGTTGATATGAATCTGCAGTTCATATGCAGTGAATAAAAAGAAGCAGATACTGCTTTCAGATCTTGGTAGAGGAATGAGTTTCACTAGAAGCACACATGACCAAACATATGCCATCTCATGGACCCAGTTCTTTGTAATAGACCATAATGCTTGCAAAGTTGAGGGTAACAGAGAGAAAGGGTAACTAGAAACAAGATGGATGAATTTGATCATCACAACAATGAACATGCCACTGGGAGACTTACTGAAAGGGATCTTGCATTGTTGTGAAGATAGTGATTCTGTAA
Source organism: Hyperopisus bebe (assembly GCA_026777045.1). Taxonomy (NCBI): domain Eukaryota; kingdom Metazoa; phylum Chordata; class Actinopteri; order Osteoglossiformes; family Mormyridae; genus Hyperopisus; species Hyperopisus bebe. The sequence continues at coordinate 6,715,451 of JAODJW010000045.1, forward strand.
GCTGTAATGAGTCTGTTATATGCTGTGCAGGTACTCTGTATCCATGGTTACTTGTACCAGTACTTGTACTTGTACTAGTAGTGGAGGGGTTGCCTTGTGAAGGATCTGGTAGAGCGTGTATTAAAGTCTTTTGCTCATGCTCCTGAGAGAACATAAGAACCATGTATTAAAAATGAAAGTTTACATCTGAATACTGACTGGCAGAGTGAAGCAAGGGGGGGGGATTAAAACGGAAGTTTCCAATCTCTTGTCTTAGCCCAGTGATGTCTATCCAGTGAATGTCTTAGTTTGATGGTTCCTGCTCCCTGACGTGGCTTAAACAGGCCTTGTTTGAGAGATGGGTGTGTTCCCATAGGCATACTGTTTGTTTGAGGTGTAGACACTATGATTATGTGACGCCATGTTCACCCACATTGTTTTCATGCAGGATCACAGTGGTTTTTATCTACTCCTGATCATCGTTCATAGACCCAGGGGAAAGGCAGCACTGAGCCATCATTCAGCGTGTCGTGGATGATCAGAGGGACTCCGGCCGTCTGGTCAATGCCACTCAGCCGTAGGGCAGGATCTGTGCCGCCCACAATGATTTATTTCATTTATGGTGGCCTGCTCTCTGAAGAGGGTGAGTTAGGTGAATGTCAGACTCTGCCTGAGTAAGCCTTTGAATGTCAAGTGAACGCCAACATAGCACTGGCACCTGCTTAACTGAAAGATGCAGTGGTTCCTGCCGACCGCCGCTGACCCGTGTGAGACTGTCCTCTAGTGCTGATCACCGCCCTTCTTATTGGACAAGAGGTCACTGGAGCTAACCCTAGTGCAGCCCGCTGCCAGATTGCCTTGCTGTCCAGTACGTGCATGAAATGTTCATCTAATCTCAATCTCACAACTGCTCGTTTTGGTGAAGGTCACTTCTGCAGCATGCTGAGAAGTCAGACTCAGTGGCATCGTTATGAGATGCTCAAACCATCTCCGCTGTCCTCTGAATCAGAAGGCTCAGGAGCTCTATTTCGAGGTCCCTCCGAATCTCCGATCTCCCCATCCTGTCATGGAGACTGAACCCTCTCGTACTGGGCTACCTCATGAACTATTGCCCAAAATGCTTATTTTGCAAAATGATGGGAATTTCAGATTTCATACCTTTTCAAGGGGCTGGAACCAGCAGAGCCTGACATATGTTGCCTAATAGATATGCGTGTTAATAAATGTGTTGTTTTGGCATGACCTCCTCCGACAGTATTATCATTTTGCTTTTACCTTAATACCCTTCCAGGACTAAGGAATGTGAGTAATGGGAGAGTGTGGACAGAGCATAGTCCATCTGAAAAGACTTACTGGGTGTGGGGGGGGGATTTCAGAGTTTTGTTTCGCAGACACAGTGCAGTTGAAAAATGGAAGAAAGGTGCCATTTTTTCTGGTAAAGTTATATTCCCAAGTTACTGAGAACATGGTTGTTTGATTATTCAGCATGCCGGCTGAGTTTTGTCAAAAAAAGCGGGGAGCAAACTGTGAGCTTTTTCAGCAGAAGGATGGGGAAAAAAAGGGAAAAAAATGTACTTGTGGAATAACACTGCCCCCTATTTGTCAAAACTCTTTACCCCCATGGCTGAGCTCCATTCTGACCCCCCCATTACCAAGACCCCCGCAAACTGCCTGTCCTGCCATTTATGTCCCATTAACTTACTGTCTGGAAGCCTGCCACACTGGCCCGGCTGACGGGGATGAAAGCAGACAGCGTGCAGGAGCATCCAGGATAAGATCACACTTTCCCTGACGCGCGTCAAGATTCCCACTGTGATCTGATCCTGTACAGAGCTGTTTATTTATCCGCAATGATCTTTGTAATCCGCATTCTTAACTAATCAATAGGAGGCCCTAAAATGAGGGGTATTGACAGCCAGGTCCAGCAATGCCGGGATTGCAGGGCTTGTGTACTTAGCTGCTGAGCTGGACCAGATATCTGTGTTTTTGGGTGAAGCATCAGTCAGTAGGCTTTCCAGAAAGTTCTGCTGCAGCTGTTCTTTATAAAGCATTTTGACAAGAAGTTTTGTCTGTCTGGAATGTACAGGGCTTTTTAAAATAATGGCTTCCTGACACTGTTGTGACAGTTGCTGATGTACAGTAGGAAACGAAGGTGTTTTAGTGCTGAACACTGGAGTGGAATGAGCCAAATTCTTGCTGTTCATGTCGGTGGGAAGGTACCTTGAGGTGCAGCAGAGAGCTCCTGGGCTGTCTGCCTGACCAGAGTTGCACTTCTCGAGATCTGGTCTTGGGTCTCCAGACTGCTCAACCTGAACACGATCTTGGCCATTTTGTCTTGGTCTTACTTTGGTCTTGGCCATAAGTCTCGAAATATTACAAAACACATTATCGGAATCGGTATGTAAATATACTTCTTTCCCCTCAATAAGTAGAAATTAATTTTCTTGTGCCATCCTCTTGTAGGATTGGTACTTAAAATGTATTACCTCTTCCAGCTGCCCCGGCCGTGTAATGCTATTGTACAGCTTCAGAGGGTGCAGCGGCGTCTTGTGCCTGCTTGTCTGTGTGAGTTCATCTCGAATGGATACATCTTCATCTGGAGAGCACTCCCAATCAGGGCCAACCAGAAGGTCCAGACCTCGGCAATTTTTTTACCTGTTTCTAAAAATAGAATTTGCAGCTAAATATTAACCTGAATTTAAAAAAAAAAACAGCAGTTGAAAATGTCTGTGGGCCAAGTGCATTCTTAATTCTGTTTGAATGTGTTATTAATAGTGTCTGCTGTGTGTGTGTGTGTGTGTGTGTGTGAGAGAGAGAGAGAGAGAGAACCAGAGCATTCAGTATCAGCATGATAGAGTATGCGTAACTCATGAACTGCACATATGCACTTCACTGACTGCGGGTCGAATTCATGTTGTGTGCGTGTGAACATGCTGCTTTGTGAAGGAGGGTACGCAGGCTGCATATCATTCAGTAAGACAGAACAATTATTATTTCTGAAAAAACATTCTAAAATGGTGACCTGCTATAGTATTTGGAGTAAAGTTAGTTGAATGAAACATGCTAAATATAAGCATAGGCTAGGCTACTCTGGCCATGTTAAAGGTAGGGTTTCTTTCATATTATGCCTAATGGGCTAAATTGGGCTAAGTAATATTTCACATTACATCATTAATAAAAAATAATAATGAACAGTTTATGAAGGGGACAGTATCAATAATGTCCATAGGAACACTTCCAAGCCAAACTTGATATCAAAACAACTGTATTTCGCTTTCATTTTTACCTTTATACAGTATATGGTTACAAATAACCTTAAATTACATGCTTCATACCCCTAATATTTTACTGCTCTGTGATGTTCTTATGATATAGACCTAAATTGATTCAGTAAGGCACATGTAATAACTTGCTGTAATGTAAACTATCAAGTAATTCATATGAACTCTCATTTAACACTGCCTATCCCCCAGGAAAGTCTTCTGTATGTAATGTGTGATTGACAAACCCACCACCCCCCTCTCTAACCCCCTCACCCCTGGATCCCAGACCTCACAATTTTTCAAACCCTGGCTACAGTCCTGCTCCCAGTCACCTCACACCACATCATGAACTGTTACGGTCCTTTCGAAGAGCTGATCACAAGGTATTTCCTTCACTCATCCATCATCAACTGCCCCCGTTACTCTGGACTGTTTTGGACATTCTTGGTGGTGTTTATTTTTTAGTGTTGATTGTTAGAGTTGTAATTTACTATCACTATTAGGGAGTTAGGGGAGGGCTTTGTGTATGTGATTTCGTTATATTCTGTGTTTTTTATGCATTTGCATTTTTGTTTAGAGCAAGTGAACATAAAGTTTTTCAATAATAGGATCTTTTGGAATTACTTAAATTAAAATATACAGTAGCCCCAATATGGGTGCGCTCTAAAAAATTCTAAAAAAAAAATCTAAATTCAGAATTTTCAAGTTTTGGTCTTGATTAAAAGTCTTGATCTTGTCTTGATCTTGAAACAAATGGTCTTGAACACCGCTGGTAAAGACTTTCTCTAAATCTCCATTGGTCTGAACACCCATGATGTTTATGAAATAAAGTTTAAAGGGGACATGAAACACTAGGCGTAGTTAACGTAAAAGATGGATTCGCACTAACAGTCCTTATAGGTTTGACACTTTCAGTAAACCTTGATTAAAAAATAAAAGTAATTCAAGTTACATTTTCCAAACAAGTGTACAGTAGCACCATCTTGTCCTCACATAGAATATATCACCATTAGGTTGGTTGGCTTGGAAATCCTGCATTAGCTCGCAACTTGCAACTGCTTTTGAAAAACAAAGTCAGTAACATTAAGCTCTGTAATATTAAACCAGTCTCATACTTCGCAATCTAGTCTCAGAGACATATGTTTCAAAGTAGAGATTTCACTCCCGTTAAATTGTTTTATTAGCCCTGGTTTGTTTTGGAGTGGGAATCCATCTTACAAATTATGCTAACTACATGTAGTGTTTCAGGTCAGCTTTTAAAAAAGTCTGTAATGTTCTATATGTAATGATCATTGGGATGTTTCAAAATATGAGAATCCATCAGAGTGAGCTGCATGTTAAAGTGTGGCTCTGCATGCATTTCACAGACCCAGCTCAAAAAAGCTGTTATTGTTTATATTATTCTGCGCTTCATAGGTATCAAAGGCTGTGTATGTAGCTACACAGACATGTTGTAGCCCTTCTGCGACCTGACTGTCACAAACAGTGAAATAAGCAAGCAAACAGCTGGCTGTACTTTTTAACATCTGGACACAGTAAGTGTCTGATCTAAAAGTCTAACAGCACTGATTCACTGAAGATGGACTGACTCCACACCCCATAAAACCAGTAATTAGCCCCATATCATCGGAAGGACTGACGGATCCAGAGGTTGCTGGTTTTGGCTTCCTTAGAGCTTGCAAAAAAGAAAATATAGCAAGTCAAGTTCAAAAACAGGTGGAAGTCAGTGGGATTTTTTTAGCATGGTTGATTTGCTTAGGAAACAACACAAAAATATGCTAACCCACATTTTGTCTTTGGGGGATGTGTGTAAGTGAGGTGGCTGAATGCAGATTAGACTGTCTACTTTTCTCGGGGTGAACATCCATAAGGCCCACTGCAGTTTCATTAATGAAAATCTGAATGGGGAATATGACCCCCAACAGCCCCCAGGAATACTCAAGCTCTTTGTGACTATTTCAAGCAAAAGGAGTCATATATTTGCAAGCTCCATGGTATTAATGCAGATGTGGTAGCATCCAACACACAGACACACATTCTTCATTCCTGGAGGAGGAGCACCTATGAACTTTACAAATTGGCTTTTGCTGTATCGCTGATGGAGACAGACAGGCTGCCGTCTCAGTTACACTGTTTTTTTTTTTTTTTTGCATTAAAATGAAATTACGGCAGATCAATTACCTGTATTGTGCGACAGCTTTCCAAGACACCTTGAGAAGCAGGTTCACAGATTAATGTATGATAGTGAGTTCACTTTATATCCATCATTAATCACTGTGTTGCTGCACAGATTTGTGCATTTCCCTTTTTTTTAACTGAGCTCCACACACCGTTATCCATCCCATTTTCTGTTTGTCAGGCACATAAAGGATGGATGGAAGTCCCTTCAAAGCCTGGCCACTTGTAAATGTTTTGGGACTTCTCATAAAACGTAAGTCTAAAATTAGATGTGGAGTAAGTCCATGTAATTATGACTGGAGACAGTTACTGGCAACATTGTATTAGGCTACTGAGATGCAGAATGTGATACGGGCAGCTTGGATCGCATGTCAGAAGTCAGATGTCAGAAGTCTGCACATTTACACTGTAGCTTAAATGTTTTTCCAAGTATTGGTGTGAGAATCTCAATTTTTTGTTACACTATAAACCAATTAGAGATACATGTAGTGAACTGCAATAACAACTGTCTGGCCATTAAAATATTAATTTGGCTTGTTTTCTTTCTTTCCCACTGTCTCAATGTGTGTGTGGAATTTGCATGTTCTCATATTTGTATTGCCGATAGTGTCAGCGTGTGTCCTGTGAAAGAATAGTATCTCCTGCAAATTGGACCACCTGTTTCTGCCTTGTTCTTAAAATCCAGACTCTCTGTGAACCTGCACTGGATAAGCATGATGGGTTTGGATGGATTGATGGATGGTCACCCCATTACTGTATTTATGCATTTTTGTAACTGATGGGATGAATGGCATTGAAGCTCATTGTATCTCTCAGCAGAATATGACTTTGTCCTGAGACATGTGGCCAGGTCCCATGGTCCTGGTGTTGGCACCTGCCAATGCTGGTGCTTTTCAGTCTGTAGAAGTCTTTCAGCTGCATTCTGCTGTGGAACTTTAGTTCGGATTACGTACCTGCTCCTTGTAGTCCTGGAATGTGAGTTATACTTTTATATGTAAGTTCTTTACCAGGAGGACCCAGCATTGTAGGACATGGCATACTGTGGACGGCCTTCTTTATGAGTGAATGTGAGTTCACAGCCTTGGCACAGTTGTGAAGTTTGTATCATTCTAATTCCATGGTTTGGTGAGATTTTTATTCTAAAAAGGGTTAAGTGATTTTATCTTCATACTGAAATAAATGAGATAAATGTGTGTTTTAGAACAGGTTATAACCTACTTAACCTCTTTATATGCATCTGATTTAGTAAGCAAAACCTTTTCTGATACTAATTTGATGAGTCAGGCTTTTGTGTAATGGGCTTGAAATGAACAGAGCCAAAATGTCTGTGGGAGGGAGAATTGTGGTGGTTTATTGTGAATTTCCACAGTTCAGCAAAATTGCCACTGGTGTTTCGGTCCACTGCCTTCTGTGAAAGGAGCTTGCTGCTTACGGATGGTGGACATTCTCCCAAATTACATAATTCTTGTTATTGTTTCCCTTCATTTAAAATAGAAAAATGCATCTGAATGCATTGAGCTGTAGGTCCGAATGACAGAATGTGGAGGAACATTTAGATCTTTTTCCTCCCCTGCCTGGCAAGTGGGGGAGTTAGTGTAGGAGTTAGTGAAGGAGTTAGTGAAGGAGTTAGTGGAATTGTTGCAAACCGTCCATCATGGAAATGGAAGCAAGCAACTCATCCGCTACTCAAACTGGAAGCTGGCCATTTTGGAATACATCTGATCAGTGGAATCTCCTTCTGTTTGTGTGAAATCGTATTGTATGTACACATTATTATTACATGTTTGATTTTCCATTAACTTTTATTTATTTACATTTTAGACTAATCACAGAGATTTTTTTCCTCCTGGTGAATATAGTAATGTCAAAAGTTGTTTAAAATGTGCATCATCCCCTAAAGAACAAGGTTTTAACTTTTGCTGCCAAATGTCTGCTTTCAAAGTAGGGTCATGGGAAGAACGCTACCGTTAATTTTGAAGTGTCACGTTACGTAAAGTGATTTTTTTTTCCCGTAGTAATCACCTGACCCATTCAATGGCACATTAGTGCACTCCATTAAAAGCATGATGTCACAAACACTCTGTGTGTTTGTTATTTCTTCATTAGGCTACTGGCTGCCTTGGCACTCAGCTTCCACTGTGTCTTATTTGCCATACGCCTGCTTTTACTATCAATGACTTTTGCTCCAAGTAGCATTTGTCTGGTTAATTCCTTGCTCTTCAATAGAGCGTAATGCAGGTTAAGGACCTTGCTCATGGGTACAATAGGGCCCTGTGGTTCCCCTCCCTCTGTTTATGGTTCTGCAATATTGATCAGCATGTTACAGTTTCCCATTTCTCTCATGTTATGGTACGTTGCCGTCTGGCAGCTTGAGAACCACCACAGCAGAGGACCTGGTCTGAAGGGGCACTTCGAGCTGATGCCCTGAAACAGGACACCTGTGTGAAAAGGCCCAGCTGATCAATCCCCCTT
>JAODJW010000045.1:6734725-6746961 GCA_026777045.1 Hyperopisus bebe
GGTCTTGGTCAGGTCTTGGTCTCGGATAAGGTGGTCTTGACTACAACACTACTAGAGGGTACAGAATGTTTTCAGTGCAACAAACTCACATATAAAGCACAAATAAATGTATTGTGAGTGAGTCATTTTAATAAGGGAGATGACAGCTCTTTTAAAAAGGAAGCTGCTCTCTTTATGAACAGCCATTATTACTGTAGTTTAATAGTAGCACTGATACAGACAGGAAAGCCAACAGTTTACACCACTCCCATGGTCATGTGATAACAAAATACATACATTACAAAGTAAGCATTACACAAGCACGACATTTACCATTAATATAAATACACTAACGTGTTAATTTATACTATTTAAAGATATGCACGGTGTGATGCAAAACATGCTGGTAGCTGCATAATTAACCCTGCTGACCAACCCCACATTTTAGCCAATCATGGACAGTGGGTGGGATCAGAACAAACAAAACAATTAGCCTCGGTGACTGTACACAGGTAGTGTGTCGAAATAGCGAAATCGGATGAGAGATTGTTGTTAAAACTACATTGATTTCATTTGAAGTATGCCACCACCTTTAACGCGGTTCATAGGTTTGGTTCGTAGAGGTCATCTAGAGTAGTGTTTGATTTGTGAAATAATGTGAATCTTATTGGGATTAGGACCCGTGTGTGAAATCCTACATGTTTCTAGGAATTCCCAGTGATCTTCTTTCAGGGTGTAGATTAGGCTAACAGAATGTATCGTTTCAGTGCTTGAAGTTTTCCCGTGGCACCAGGAGCTCAGATTTGTCCTGATAACTTCACAGCTCTTTTTCACCATAAATTCTTCTCATTTGATTACTGTGGGCCAGATGTTACTTTCTAGCTGCATACTATAAGTATTAAATTGCCTCAGGTTTATGCTATTGGTCTTGACCATGACATTAAGTGCTGTTTTTAATTGGCTCTTTCTTAAATGAATGTGTCCCTTGAGGGTTTATTTTATTAATGTGTGTTTTTGTGGTCTGATAGCTTGCCACTTGCAATCTGAATGGAATTCCAATGAGAAAAGTGAGAGGATAATTTTGCAAAGCTTCTGAATCCCTTGGGGGGTGTGTTTGTTTCCTCATTAGCAAATGCAGAGCTCCCTTGACCCTGTGTCTACAGAACAACTAGCAGACAGGAGGTGAGGGGTCATCTTCTGGATAACACTGTACTGGAATGTGAAACCATAAACCTTGGTCTGAGATTAAGTGATTTTGGTACCAAAAGAGGGAAAGGTATTATAGTACATATATATTGAAGTAATGCTTTATTCCAGGAATAGAAAGTATGAGAATGACGTATGTTTTCTGCTACTGGGGAATATTTTTAATAGAGCTGTCTCAATTACTTGATTAATTGATTATTAAAATTTGTCCTTCTCAATGACTTGGCAGTATGGCAGAAGGGAGATGGGGCATGCAGAGTTAGGGTCCAGATAAAGAGCAAAAGCATCATTCATGTGGAAGCAGCTCACATTAGAAGTGAATGAAAATGCAGTCATCTGTCAGTATTGCAAAGCAGAAATTAAATATGACCACAGCCTGACTGCAATGCAAATATATCTTAAAAGAAGACATTCAGGTCTGACAGACTCGCGCAGTAATGCGAGGTTAGCCATAGATATGTCACATTTAGTCTCTCGAAGTAGCCTAGCCTGTCTTTGTCATCACTTTGACTTAAATTACTTTGCTTATTTATGATTCCTGTATGGCAAAATAATTGCTGCTAAAACAAAGGTTAGTCCCTTGATGCTTAGCCTCATTATTTTACATGATGCAGTATACAGCATAATGACCAGTTAATACGAATTATATTTTGGTAATGTATTGTGTGCTTTGAGTAGGGCTGAACAATACTAGAAAAAGTTCATATATCAATATTTAGAGCTACAAATTATGTACTGTGCTATGTACTGTCAGAGTCGGTGGTGTTGCTGTGAGTTATGCCAACAGGCACAGAACAGTACCAACAAACTACTTGCTTTTGCTCAATATTTTCCCGATGGAATACAAAATATTTCCATGCAGTGGAATACGAATTACTTTTTGTGACCAGTTCTTGCTTGCTTTTCTCCACTTCACTCATTTTTTGTTTCATTTCCCACAAACATGCCACATGGCCTATGAATGAGTCCAACAGCAAGGATAAGAATGATTATGGTTGTCTTGGAGATCACATGCAATGCTCATGCAAAAATAGTGGCAGTAAACTTTAGACATTTTTTAAAACTATACTAGGTAATGTTAAAAAGGAACTATTATTAAAATGGCAAAGGTCGCTAAGTTTGGTTTCTTATGTCTAAATAAAAATGTTTTAGCACAACTGATTGATGACAATTACATGTCGATGTCATCATGCAGGCTTAGTGGCACAGTTGGTAGCGCTGTCGCTACACACCCCTAATTTGTGTGTGGACATTGCGCATACATCCTGTGACTTTTCGGCATATCCTCCAATTTCCTTATACTGTCAAAAACATTCTGCTGAAGTAAATTGAGGTGCCTAATTTGATTGTATGTCTGACTGACTGTATACCTTGCGGTGTGTGGTTGGCTCATCACTGGCACCAACTTCAATGTAGGTATATATTATATTATATTATATTATTTACACATAATTATTTCATGAATCATCAGATATATAATATAATTGATAGCAACAGCACAATTTTTTTATGTATTTAAGCCACATTGAAAAGTATAGCAGGTGTAACACTTCTAAAATGTTTCTAGGGTTCATATAACTGTGTGGGATGGAAAGAAAGGGTGAGTATGTAAGCTAAATAAATAAAAAAATGTTTGTACTCAGTTCAGTTTACATATTGTTTAACATGCATCATCTGTCAGTTACAGGGTATCACATCATCAGATTGTACATATGCAGTACTGTACAGGACACGCGGCTGTGGGGGGATTGATTGATAGATGGATATTTATACTAACAAGTGAGTTTTGTTTCTTGTAAGATGAGTGTTTTTTTAGTGTTGTGAAAGGTGTGAACGCAAGGCTAAAGTAGGCTCACGGACCCGATATTCTCAAAGGTATTATCATAAAAGAAGCTCCTTCATTATTTTTTGTGACTTTAAATATGCTATCTCTTGAATTATTTAACACCTCTATAAAATGAGTTACATTTACATTTTTATGGGTTGCAGAGAATATATGGCACTGATTAAACCTTTGGATGTGTCTCTGATATCTTTAGCACTTTGGGATGATGTTTTTCCCCTTTTCTCCCAGGTAATACCCGCTCCAGCATGGATGGCAATAGAGCTCTAATTTCAAAACTCACTATAGATTTCCTTGTTTGACTGAAGTCGGGACTTCAAATAGCCAGCCAAAGGTCATTCGATCTCCTTGTTAAATAATTACAGGCCATGTGACAATGTAGAAACTCTATGTAACGATGTTCTCAGGGAAATCCAGTTGGGCCTAGCTGTGGTACCCTTTATGGGGGAACTTGACCTGTGGTGCTTTGTTAGTTAAATAGGTATTAAGCTGTATGAATGTGCTAAATGAGGTGTGTAATTTGCCATGAATGAACTCACCTGATAGCCAGCCTCAGTAATACTAACATCAATAAAACAACATGCTGTGGGATATAACGTGCCGGCCTTGTCCTCTGCTCATTAGTTCATTCCGGTGCGGACGTCCTGAACACCTCTGCGTGTTAAGAACTCTCTGTTTCCTCGAATTTCTTCGGTGTGTTAAACACCCTGTGTATCCTTAACACCCTCCGTGTGTTAAGGTAGATTTATACTTCTGTGCCTACTGTACTTCCTACTTAGCCGCATATCCATGTACACAACACTGCAGCCTGTAGGTACATTTCTGGGGCGGTACATGTCAGGCTGTAGACTACACACCTACGCGGCTACCTATGCTGCACATTCTACGCAGAAGTATAAATCAGCATTTAAGCACTATCTCTATTCTGAATTTCTTCTCTGTCTTCTGCACATCAACTGTGTGTTAAACACCCTATGTTTCCTTAACACCCTCAGTGTGTTAAGCACGCTCTATTCTCTGGGCGCACTCTGTGACTGCTGTATGGTGGCAGGTCAGTTCATCCTACCTGGCTTCTGCCGTCGGCAGCTGTCCTCGCACCCATCTGTGTCTCCTCTTCCCTGTCATGAAAGGCCTGGCTTGGCACCGTATCTCTGCAAGCAGTAACATGTGGGGAGATTAATCTGCACTCCAGCAAAGCCTTTATATTTCTGCAGCCCAAGACCATTAAACAAATTGTTACCTTTTATGATGATCTTCTGTAGCTACGCCTCATTTAGGGTTTGCATAGAAAACTAGTTTGAGTACTCAAAAATCTAATTATTTCTTTGTCCTTTTTTGTTACTCTGGGTTATATATAATACACATTGTCAGCATTTTCAGCTCTCCCAGTTCAGATCTTGTAATTACAGACAGGTTGCCCCAAAAATGCAGCAGTGCCACATAATGATAAGAAAATAAGGAGTTTTTTCTAAAATGGTCCCCACAATATCAAAATAACAGGTTTTTATCACATTGTGTGGAACATCTGGTCCTCACAACGTAATATAAACCTAATCCACACACACACACACACACACACACACACACACACACACACACACACACACACACATACTCTCTATTATAGACTGGTACAGACCCTGTCCTAAGAGTTTTTTTATCAACACCCCATGGCGACACCAAACTCCACCTGAACTAGTCTCAGCTACAGCTACAGAAAAGTATCCGTATAGCTTACAGCAGTTTTCTCCACTTTCTTCTGTTCATCTGCTCAGAAACCATAAATAATTATGCTTTATTTAATACTAAAACACAGTGTAGCTGAATACAAAAACCGGTAGATACAGTTGGTTTGATGAGGTTAATTTGCTACCTTATAAGTTCATTATGTATTTCACTAACTTGAAACCAGGGACATCTTATCTATAAAAAGACATGAAGGTACAAAAATGCGAGCTCGTTTCACATTTCTGTACCCTCATGTCTTTTTATCCTGAGCACTCAGTGGGGTTGGGACTTCATCACCACAGTGAAAAGTGGCCTCATTTTGTCACGAATTTGGAGGCAGAAAGATAAACCTTTTTTTGGCTGTGAGTCCACTGGAGCTTTATGGTATATTGCACAATGCGTTACTGTCTTTTTCCTCAGAAGCAGTTGCCTTAATCCCTTTTTCAACTGCTGAGTAGTTTTTGACTGACTACATTCAACTTCGGTAGTCTGGCGTTGTAACATTGACCTGACCACTGCCCTTTGTGACCATTATATGTTTATGCACTAAATTGAAACACTTGAATATGGCTGGGAATAAAGTTTTAGTGATGTCAAATAATAGTGTAGCTAGTACTGGTTTTATGGTTTATGTGTTTTCCTGATGTGTGGTGATAGCAGATTCACCAGTTTTGGAAAATCTAAATAAAATTGTAAATAAAGTGGAAACCGCTTATAGTGATCATGTCTGTCAGGGTGAAATTGATCACTATAAGAGGATGATCATCATGAGCGATATTTTTCTTCTTCTTTATGTCTCAGGCAGATTACCATTTAACTGACATTTGATTTCAGGTTGTCCCTGAGTTACGATGGAGATGCATTCTGATAACTCCATCATGACTTGAAAATATCACAAGCCGAGCGATGAATTATGGTGGTTTTTGAACTTCTGAAACCAGCCATTACTTGACGTAAATTCTTGTTTGCAAGTAGGGTTGTCGTAACGTTTCTTAAAGCGTACACGCCTTAGCTTGAATCATTAGGAGGCAGAGCGATGTATTATGGTGTATAGTGCACATAGAAATAAATAGAATATAAACATTTAAATATATAAATAATGTAAATGACATTTTCGAACATGGACATTAAAAGATACGCACAATAATATAAATGACCAGCTAATTAATGGGGAATGATTCTGCAAAATGTCATGTAAATAGAATCTACATTTCACATGGACTCACAGCATTCAGGTAAAGACAAATATATTAACCTTAACATTTCCAGGTGATCCATCCAATACTTCTAGAAATTCTTCAAATTGGTGAGTGTGTGTGTGAGATCAGATTAGATAGTTGTACCAAATGACAGGGCTGTCCAGGGAATTTCCGACAGCATAAAATCCAGTTTCAAGATGAATTCTTATATGATTTTATGGTGCTGGGACACATTTTGAGTTTAGTTTGACGTATACTGTGTTGAACTAGCACTTTCCCAAAGGCACTGGGCTGTTCTGCTTTTTTATGGTGTGTGGACTTGCATTCAGCTGGGGCAACGTACACCACAGAACAACTGGCATCCCTTGGACTGGGGACGAGACAATTTCATTTTAATGAATCTCAGATGGGCTTTTAAATGGCCTCCCTTGGCAATCACAGATTCTGTGTCCAGGTTGGGGCAGTGAAGCAGGATGTTCTCTCATTTCCTCCCTTTCACTGACTTCACCAGAGGTGATTGGCTGTACAGGAGCAGACTTGCATTCCCATGATGCCATTTTTGCAGGATTCTTTAGACTTTAGACCGTGCTACCATTCCTATCATTACAGCTTCCGTCAGTGCTAAAATCAGTAACACTGTACCTTCCATTAATGCTAACTTTGCATTATCCATCAATACTAACACCCTTATAATTTCCGCCAGTGCTACCATCACTAACATTGCACCTTCCATCAGTGCTAAAATAAATAAATTCATTTACCTGTTAATATAAATAAATTCATTTAGCTCCTTTCTTCATTTCTTTACTTGCATATGTGTTGCTGAGGAAGTAACGTGCAAAAATGAATATCAGGGCCTTTCTTAGAAGCTTTCAGAATAAGAGTTAATGCCAAGTTACTGTAGAATATTGTGCCATACAAGAGTAATGCATTGCAAAAAAAACAAGCAATAATAACAATTAAAAAATAAAATAAATAAATAAAGATATTTTTCATCCCTGTTGGCACATTCTGTTTTCATCTACCCCCCTTACTGTCCAAGAATTTCATTCTGACCCATTACCACAGGTATATAAAATCAAACACCTGGCCATGTAGTTAGGTTTACAAACATTTGTGAAAGAATCGGTCATTCTGAAGAGTTTAGTGAATTCAAGCATGGTATCATCATAGGACGCCACCTTTGCAATAAGTCAGTTTGTGAAATTTCTTCCCTGCTAGCTATTCCATGGTCAAGTGTAAGTGATATTATTGCAAAGGTGAAGCATTTAGGAACAACAGAAACCGAGCCAAGAAGTGGTAGACCATGTAAAGTAACTGAGCGGGGTCGCTGAGTGCTGAGGCACATAGTGCGTAAAAGTCACCAACACTCTGTTAACTCTATAGCTGAGTTCCAAACTTCCTCTGGCACGAAAACTGTGCCGGGAGCTTCATAGAATGGGCTTCCATAGCCAAGCAGCTGCATGCAAGCCTCACATCACCAAGCGCAATGCCAAGCATCAGATAAAGTGGTGTAAAATAACGCTGCCACAGGACTCTGGACCACTGTAAATGTTTTTTATGGAGTGACAAATCATGCTTCTATGTCTCGCAGTCTGATAAACAAATCTGAGTTTGGCAGATGCCAGAACATTACTTAATTACTTGTAGTAATTACAAGTAATTACTTGTACAAGAAGTAATTACAAGAGGTAATTACAGTGATTACAGGAAGTAATTACAAGTAATTACAGGAAGTAATTATGTTACTTGTGGGGCAGTGTGTGGCTCAGTGGGCTAAGCCGTGTGCCTGTAATCACAAGGCCGCCAGTTGAAGCCCAGCCTCAGCACGTCTGTGGGTCCTTGAGCAAAGCCCTTAACCTCCAGCTCCCTGGGTGCCCCAACAGGTGGCTGCCCTTCGCGGACAGCTTGCTCTACTAAGAGCAAGTTGAGGGAGGCGTAAAAAGAGACCAGGCTGAGACTAGGCTTAAACTGGTGATCTCACAACCACAGGTGCTGTAGCTTAGCCCACTGAGCCAAACACTGCCCCAGACTGTAAGTCAGTGTGCAATAAATAGAAGCAGTACAACACCGGGTGGAACTTAACTGATGTGTTATGGTGGTGAGTTCTGTAGTAAGTGGGGATCAGAAGGGTCTAGGTGCCACACAGCTTATCACTGGATGGGTTCTGCAGCCATCTTGCAGTGTTCTTCTCCACCCTGGCAGTGAAGAGGTCTTTTATAGCTGGCAGCTACGACCTACCTAACATTTCATGCATACTGTATTAATAGTTTTGGGCTTGAGGTGGTTGTGGGTGCCCCAAGCTCAAAGATGGTCGACCTCTCTTGGGTAGAAGTTCACATCATTGTTAGATATGTTCTCTAAAGTTGTTATTGGCAAAATTTAAGATTTTCTTGGATTTGTGTACAGGGGTGCAGAGCAGAGAGAACACAGCCCTGTGGTGCTGATGTGCAGCAAAGCAGACAGATGGGGTCCCAGCCTCACAGACTGTTTCCTCCCTCTCAGGAAGTTGATATACCCCTGACATGTTCTGGGTGGAGGACCAGCTGGGCCAGTTTGCTCTGGAGCCACTCTGGGAGAGTAGCGTTAAAGGCTTAAATCTACGAACAGGATGTGTTGGGGAAGTCCAGGTGTCGGTGGATGTGCTGAAGGCACAGCATCCTCCACTGTGCAGTCTGTCCCAGTGGTAGGCGTGAGGTGTACCAGCGTTAATTTAAAGGTTTGCATGACTGATGTCAGAGTGAGTGCTCTGTAGTCAATTAATCCAGTTTTCTTGTGTATTTCCTGGATATTGGAACAATGGTGGCAACTTTAATACAGTTCAGGACCCAGAACACTTGCAGATAGAAGTTGGATATTCCTGTAAATACAGCCAGCTGATCCGTGTAGTGTCTTACAGTTGCAAGTGGGGCAAGCTGCCTTCCTGAGTCGCTGTTTTGGGAAGTGTCTGCAGATACCCTCATGTCTCATTCAGAGTGAGGTGTGGGTGGCAGCAAAGGGGATAGAAGGAAGCATGACAGGATTCGGTGGATGGGACTAGGATAAACGGGGTGTGGTGTTACTGGAGGGAGATGAAGGCATGGGCCAAGGGGGGGGGGGTTCATGTCATCCTTCATGGGATCCTTTCATGGCATCCTTTCATGGGATCCTTTCATGGGATCCTTTCATGGGATCCTTTCATGGGATCCTTTCATGGCATCCTTTCATGGGATCCTTTCTGTTTCAGGCAGCTCTGCATCATCGTTATTTTTTTCCTGGCTGGCTGTACTGAGGTGACACGCAGCACAATCTCCTTTTCTCTTCCCTCGCTTCCTTCATGTTTCAGAGCCCCGCCACTGGATTCAGTGGTAATGGACTCTCAGCAGAAAGCCTTTATTGCTGTAGGAGTCCCCGAGCCGGCTCACAAAGAGCTTACAGTGTGCAGTGAACCGCAGTTCAGAGCCCATTCCTGCCTCAGCCATGTAGTCTCAAGATGCAGCCTACAGACCATAATAGGAGACCACCCTACCCACAGCTAACATTAGTTACACTGTGCTATGACTGGCCCATGACCTCCTAATGAATCTGTATCATGTTTCTGAAATGAAATGATGCTTTCTTTTCCATATGCAAACAAGTATGAATGTGTTGGAATGATGTTTTCATATCTCTTCTTGAAACTTGTAACTCCTTTTGAAACGTGCACACAGGTTAGTGCAAAACTTGGGGACCAAGTGTAGGGTCAGCTATTTATCCAACGCCTCCAGAGCAATCGCTTAAGAGCCTCACTCAAGGGCCCAGTGCTGGAATTAGTTTTCTGGTCCCAGGATTTGGATCGGCAGCCGTATGAGTTCTGACCTGCTGAGCCACATACTGCCCATACATTTTCCAGATGATCCTTTGAGGGATTTCTGCCTGAGAGTACAGATCGAGCGTGTGCACAGAACTAAACACGCCACCCTGGAAATGTTCGTCACTAGCCTGGCCGTCTCTGCTGCTTCTTAGTTGTTGGGTTTTTAAATCCTCCATCTTTTCTAAAATACTGTTCTTCACCCAAAGCACCTCCTGTAGATTTTAATAGGAAACCATAACCTTGCAGAAAGAAGGACAAAAAGTTTTTCCAGCGGTGTCAGTCCAACTTTTGTGACTTTAGTGTGGTTTTAGTATTTGAAGTGACTTTTGAAACCGCCTGTGATACGCGAATGGAGGGTGTCCATTAAAACAGCTTTCAAAAGCTCCACATCAAGGTCTGGAATGTGATCACAGTGAAGCTTGTTTTATAATTTTATTGTAATTTGTAACAGCCATTATATATATACATATAAAATGGCTTATATATATTAGTTTAGGGACACATACAACACACCCATTAAGCTTAAGGTTATCATTTAAAACTCTCCCTCGCAGGTGGCGGTCGGCATCTATCTCAGCAGGCTTCTCTGTTTTCCTTTGAGCCTCATGTATTAAGAGTCACGCACAGATGGTTTTTTCTCCACGGGCATTCTCGTTCTGCCCACGTTGACCGGCACACGGCTTGGGGGATTGGACACTCTCACTGCAGAATTCCGGCCTTTTCTCTCTCACTCATATTTATGTGATGAATGAGACAAACCTCACACATGATGCCCTCCTTCCACCACCTGATGCACAAGGAACGTTGCAGATGATGCATGCCGTAAGAAAGGCTGAGGAGATGGCAGATGGAACCCTCCCTCCAATTTGTATTCTGCAGGTGAAGCCCAAGATCTCACAATATCACAGTGATTGCTGAATTACTTCGAGAGCAAATTGCGGAAAGCCATTCTGCATGCTATTTGAGGCAATAGGCGATAATGCAAGGACTATAGAGAAGCACTTACCTTAATATAACTGGTATTTTGCCATTGGGGGGGCATGGCGGGCATAGAAATCAATGTGGATTTCAGGGCTCTGAGGGTTTTTCTGATGCATTTGTTCTATTGGTCACATGATCAGAGAAAAATGTTGGCACCTTGGGAATGCTAATGTAAAAGGGCAGGAGGAGATATAACACAAACTTAGGCTGTATCTGAATTAAATTATGCTTGTGGGGGGGGGAGGGGGGTCCTCTTCATCTGTGTTGTTTATGCATATTTTTTTAGTTTACCTGAAGTCTAATACAAACATAATGTTTGCTATCTACAGGGGGCTCTTATTTGAGGTGGGGGTTTAGGTTTGGAATAGAAGGCGGGTAGGGGTTAGTGTCGTCCTTGCGGGGACTCTGGAAAATGGCATCTCCGTGAGTCACTGTAGCAGACTGAGGATGGGCTGAAGGAGAACCAGCCACTTGGTATGTGGGGATGAGTATCTGGCTTCTCTCTGTCACTCCCTGTTCCTTCCTGTGTCACTATAAAGCCACGGGATCAGACCTGGCAGGCCAAGGTGGAAGTGCTTCTCATCATTTAGCGGCTGCATTTTGTCACTCTGCTTTCCCCTGTCCTTTCTGCTGGCCACTGCCTACGTCAGCCTCACTTCCCGCTGGCGGTACCCTGTCTTTTCACTGTAGATATGATGCAGGAATAAAGAACAGCACACATGAAGGAAGCAGGCCGAGGTCATATGCCAGAATTATAGCCAATGGCCTGCAGATTGCTCCATGCCACACATCTCCAGGTCTACTGTAATTCTGATGTTTACACCGAGGTTGCAGAGAGCAGAACCTTCACCAGAGGAGCTTCCTGTGATGGGACCTGAGTAATAAATCAGCTTTGCAGATGACTGGTACCACCCAGACCTGAGAATACTCCTGATCCAGCGATATGGGCAGCTGTGAAATGAAGCCAGAAAGCAGGTCACCACAGAAGTTGCCAGTTTTATCATGTACATCCAGAGGGATTTTGTGATTCCTGGCCATGGTATTGCAGAACCCGCCCCCCGTTTCTAACTGCAGGTACGGTAAGCTGGGCCAGAGCAGGCTGCACAGAGCCTGCAGGCCTCATATCCGGCTTGACATCCGTGTTGCGGAGCTAAAGAGAGACACCAGGATGGGACAGGAGGGTCCATCGGAAGAGCGCTCTTGTGCTTTGAGGATGCACATAGTCTTCATTATCAACTTTTTTTAATAATGCGCAGCTGGAGAGCTGCTGTGGGTGTTCCAGCTCTCTCCACACCCCCCTCCCCCCAGAATGTACCAGCAGATGACGGATCTCCTGAGGAGGCGTTTGCCTCCCTCATCGCGTTCACATTCCCGTTTTCAGTGGGTGGGGTGGGAGGGGGAACTGTCACCATGACTGTACAGCTCTGCTGGCCCCCTGCCAGAATGCCACAGGATGCACACACCACCA
>JAODJW010000045.1:6747061-6758959 GCA_026777045.1 Hyperopisus bebe
ACCCCCCCCCCCCCCCCCCGGGTTCCATTGGGATGCTCGATGCCAGAGGAGTCATTTGTAAAAGTTTGGTCTGCAAATGTTGAGTTTTTGGGAATTTTCAAGCTTACCTAGATTCAAACTAACAGAATGATAAAAATAAATTAGACAAGCTAGTAATTGTATTTATGGTGGTGTATCAAACAGGCCAGTCTTATTTCTCATGTAAAAAAAAAAATTAAACAGAGATTTTAGTGCCATATTAATTTCATTTTCATGTGCCTGGGGTGGTGCTGCTGTTCTAGAGTCACAGACGCATCGGGCCCGGGGGGGGGAGGCTAGCTGGGGGGTAAGTTTGGGGTAATTCCAATATTGACTGCCCCGCTTCCTAAAGATTGTCCCTGCAAGGCCATGTTCATTCATTCGCATCAGTCATTTAACGTGCCCATACAGCATCATTAATGCGCTAACAAGCTCTTTTCTGAAGCTTTGCAGAACATCAAATACAGGAGGATGATTAATGCTTTCATCCTTAACCCCTATAAAACTGGCAATTAGATCATGTGTGCCAATACTGATGTTACCCTGGCCTTTTTTAAAAAATATAATTCTCATTATGTGATTTACTGTAAGACAATATAACCAAACAGCACATTCAATTCAGCAATAAAGGATTCATCCATCTTCCATCTCTGATTATCCTGTACAGCGCTTTGAGAGGCCTGGAGCCTTCCAGAAACACAGGGCAAAAGACCTCAGATGCTCTGGACAGTCCATTGCCAGACACACACACCTGTACACCTCTTATACTGGGCAAGAATCCCATGCAGCACCGGGAGAACATGCATGAGCCCCAGGAACAGAGCCTGTGAATTTCAAGCCTTAAATCTGGGTTTTTGATTTTGGTTGCGTATTTGAGGACGTTCTTTCAGCACGGTCCCCAGTGATATCAGCACACAAGTAGGTGAGTGTGGCAGCAGTCGCCCACGTCCGTAGCATGCCGGCCTGCCCACAGAGAGACTGCGGTGGGCATGTAGAGGAGGTGGCACAGAATGCAGGTGACACCACAGGCAGCTGCACGTTTCCACTCAAAAACTTCTTCCTGAGTAGCCTGCCTGTGTTCACCTGACAGTCCCCCTCGGCCAACTTTGTGGTTTGGACACCACTGGCACATTACGGTCATTGGTTGTCAGGTCCCCCACCATTTTTCCATTGCCATACACATTGTGTAGTTAACAGTTTACCGTAGGCTGGATTTCCATGCATCAAGAAGATCATGTAACGATGATGATGATGACACGTGAGTATCCCAGAATGCATCTGTGCTCTTTCTCATGAGACATGGCGTATAGCAAAACTGCAGAAAATCTTGTCAGGTGTTTTTATCACTACTGCTGTGTGAGGGATTTGCTGAATGGTAAAAAGTAAGCAGATAAATAATTAGGGTAATAAAAAAACTGATTACCAAATTTAGGGCACATTCAGTCAAAGAGGAAACCTATTATCTAACTCCTCCCTTATAGAGCACATAAAGTGGATGGCTGCAAATTAATTCCTGCGACTGGCGGAATGTCTTAGATAGCAGAATAACGGATGGGGCCCCTTTCCCAACGGGTTTATGGCTCCCATGGGAAGGCCTCTTCGGGAAAACTTTATCGCTCTGGCGTTATGCCAGCGAAGGATCCACCTCCATGGCCTGGGGGCAGAAAATCAGCTGTCAGCGGCAGCTGTAACAGGAGTCTGGGAGAAAGGCCCACTGCCTCAACTCTTGGGCAGGATATAGGCTCACATCTCCCCCAGAACAGATCAGTGTCTCGGGGCTATTGCGGGTGGTCACTAGTGGGGCTGACTGCGAAGCTGGGGTGGCCGGGGGGGCGGGGGCAAAGGTGGGTCCCCATGGGGATGGAGGATGTTGTTTTTAAGGAAGAAAGACAATGAAAAGTCTTTTAGAGTCAGCATGGCTATCAAGAGAGGGAATTATACTATAAAAAGAAACACTATGGTGTCATTCTTATATTCTGTTTTTAAATGTTTTCCTCCTTTCCTCCTTCTTTCAAGATATGATGTTTCTGTCACTGTGGAACAATGAGTAATTAATAATTAAGCCATTGACTAGCCCCTCTTTCATGTGTAACTTGCAAAAGGTTCATTTAATCATGCGCAAACGAGCCCTATTCATCAACCATTTCCCAGGATACTGGAGGAGGACAATTTTAATTGACTTTATTAATCGACGTTGATTGTGATTTTAGGCCTTTTTTGTGGGGAAGGGTGACAGTTCATTTTGATGAAAAGCAGTATTATAAATGATTTCATAATGTCCTTCACTAAGTTACACCATTTAATTATGCTCACCATGAAAGGGTGTTAAGTTTCTCTATGCTGAGTTTTCAGAGAGAGATCTCTGCAGCCATGCCAGTGAATCTCTGTTGTGTTGGTCATGCGAAGGCTGGATCCTTCCTTTGAACAAGACAGCGGGTCTCACGGGAGGACATGCAGAGCCATTTATCTGGAATTGTATAGAACTAGTATCACCTGACCTTTAGAGTGGAAAACAAGCCTTTGACTTCAGGTGAAACACCAGCTCACCCAAAAGCCCCTTGGTCTCTCTTTGGTACTTGGAGATGCCACAGTAACATATGGTGGAGAAAGACATATGCATACACTTTCTTTTTTGGTAAGAAGTGGTTTTGCACCATAGTTAAACCAAAAACAGGCTTTTAAAGCCAACCTTTGGTTCAATGGGAGATACCTAATCCTTGTTGAGACTTGTTTCTCCCATTGGCTGATCTGACTACTTTCAGCCTCTGTTCCTGTTTTATATTTTATTTCTGCCCCTCCTTGTCCATTTAGTGTGACACCTTCCCAAATGCCTGCCTCATGCCCTTTCCTACCTTGCCTTGGATGTGCCTTTACCCTGTCGCATGCACAGCCCCTGTGCCCTGAATTGTAATTTCGCCTGAAGTTGTTTTGGATCTGTGTCTCACCACATTGTCTGCTGTTATGGTAATTATAACCCTCTGATTTATTAATCTGTTAAGCATTTCAAGCATCTACATCTGTCTGGATGTTAGCAAATGCTAAATAAATAGTAGGTTTATCCTTATACCACAGCTGTTTTTCTTAATGTTTTGTAAATAAAACTGCATAATAGGGTCTGTAACTAATTTCCCACATCTGGCACACATTCAAGGCAGTAAAATCCACTCATTACAGGATGATGGCACCTGCCCTCAATGCTGCGTGTGGTCCCCCTCCACCTGCTCTGAGCACCTTCTGCGGTCCTTCAACGCCTTCTCTTTACGCTGTCCGCGGTCCCTCTCCACCTTCTCTTAGCGCTGTCCATGGTCTGTCTCCACCTTCTCTTAGCGCTGTCCGCGGCCCCTCTCCACCTTCTCTGAGCAACTTCTGCGGTCCCTCTCCACCTTCTCCTAGCGCTGTCTGCAGTCCTTCTCCACCTTCTCTTAGTGCTGTCTGCAGTCCTTCTCCACCTTCTCTTAGTGCTGTCTGCAGTCCTTCTCCACCTTCTCTTAGCGCTGTCTGAAGTCCTTCTCCACCTTCTCCTAGTGCTGTCTGCAGTCCTTCTCCACCTTCTCCTAGCGCTGTCTGCAGTCCTTCTCCACCTTCTCCTAGCGCTGTCTGCAGTCCTTCTCCACCTTCTCCTAGTGCTGTCTGCAGTCCTTCTCCACCTTCTCTTAGTGCCTTCTACGGTCCCTCTCTACCTGCTCTGAGCGCCTTCTGCGGTCTCTCTTCACTTTTTCTCAGCGCCATCTGCAGTCTATGGTCCCTCTCCATCTTATCTCAGTGTCGTCCATGGTCTGCGCTCGTTCTCCACCTTCTCTCAGCACTGTCTGTGGAGCCTCTCCACCTACTCTGAGCACCTTCCATGGTCTCTCTCCACCTTCTTCCAGCGCCTTCTGGATGCACAGTCCACGGTCCCTCTCCACCTTGTCTCAGCATTGTCCGCACTCTCTCTCCACTTTCTCTGAGCACCATCCACGGTCCGCTGTCCCGCTACATCTTCTCTCAGCCCCAACCGCAGTCCCTCCCCACCTTCCCTCAGCACCGTCCACAGACCCTCTTCACCTTCTGAATGATTTTATATTTACATATATATATAGCACTTTTCAAGACACCCAAAGTGCTTTACAAAAGCAATGGAGAGCCACTTCAGTCACCACCATGTGTGCCACCCTCCTGGAAGATGCGATTCGCAGCAATTGCGCACCAGTATGCTCACCACACAGTAGCTAAGGTGGCGAACGAGCAGAAGTGGAGTCACCAATTAAATATAGGGGATGATTAGGAGGCCTGATTCGAAAGGACCAGAGTAGATCATTTTAACCAAGACGTCGGGGTACCACCCCTACCTTTATGAAAAATACCCAGCGATCTTTTATGACCTTAGAGAGTCGGGACAGATACAGGATGGACTGATCTGTTGGCCCTAATAACACCTCTTCCATCAGCAACCCAGCTTTTCTAGTTGGTCTTCCTTCCAAGTACTTGCCAGGCCCAAACCTGCTTAGCTTCCAATGAAGTACCTAGTAGGAACTGCACCATCCACTGTCCCTCTCCATTTGTGCTCAGTGCTGCCTACACTCCCTCTCTACCTTCTCTCAGCTGCATCTGTGGTCCTGCTCCACCTTCTATCTGCGCCATGCACCGTACCTCTCCACCTTCTGACAGTACTATCCGTGGCACCTCTCCACCTTCTCTCAGCATGATGGGCCACAGGACGTCACGAGCCACAGTTTGTGTGAAATCACTGAAGTGAAATGATAGAGTCTGCCATTATTTTTTTCCATCTCTTCCTCATGCCTATCGGACAGCAAGGAAGAAGAACCGTAGACCTATTGGTAAGAAATCCTATGGAAATCGTCATCTTCACCTTCCTTTTTCATTTTGTTCCTTTTGTTCCTTTTTCTTCCTTGTATTCTCTCTCTTTTTCCCTTGTTTTGACCCAATAAAATATTACATCAGATTTTTATCATTATACAGCGCTAAAAGTTATACAAAGACATCAGCTAACTGTTTTTGCTGGTTCATACTAAAGTTTTATCCTGATGTCATAAACAGAAGACTTATTTATGTGTTACTGTAGATGTGACACCATTTCTGCTTCTCAAAGTGTGTTATATTTGTTAGCTGACGGACTACACTGAACATTTTGTGGTGTTTCACTGGGACATCAGAGCTCAAAGACTCCTGGTTTTTATGTTGGGCTTCCATACTGAGAAGTGACCAGAATAGGACAGACCCTCAGCCATCCTGCTGAGGAGGCCCTCTGGCTGTCAGCTGCAATCAGGTGGTTTCCTCTTCAGGGCCTCTATGGCCATTGCTGATGTCTGATTTGTTTTTCCTCATTGTCTTTTCATGACTGGCTAGGAAAGATGTATAAAAACTGGATACAGAGCTGTTACAATTATTCAATTAAACTCGATTACTCGATTATTTAAAAGCATCGGTTAAAATTTTCTTTTTGAGTACTCGACAATATGGTGGATGGAAGACAGCACAAAGCAGACGAGTGTCCAAATACTTAGCAAAACTACCAGTTGTATGGAATCACTTCACATTATAAGTGAATGAAAATGCAGCCATCTGTCACTGTTGCAAAGCGGAACTTAAATATCACTGCAGTCAGGTTTGACGGGCTCACCCAGTGAAGCCAGTTCAACCATAAATATGGGCCATTTAGCTTCTCAAAGTATCCTAGTCACTTTGACTTAAATCATTTTGCTTAATTTACTTTCTACGATTCCTCTATGTCAGAATAATCACAAAGGTTATTATCCCTGTTGCTTAGCGCATCATCTTACATAAACAGTTCATAATAACCATATAATATTAATTATTTTTTGTGAACATATTGTGTTTTGAGTAGGGCTGAACGATATTGGGAAAAGTTCATATTGCGATATTTGAAGTTACTGCAATATTTGCAATATTGAAAATGAACTATATAGCCAAATAGAACTTATTTTCTAGATTGTAAAATAAATTGATGGTGCAGTCATTAGTTGGCCCAACAGACACAAAGCAGTGCAGACTAGTCACTTGCTTTTACTCAATATTGTCTCTATGGAATACAAAATATTTCCATATACTATAGCAGAGGACAAATGTCTTTCCATGACCAGTTTTGTTTCCTATGACTGAATGAAAATGTTTCGATGCAACTGATTGATGGTTTGAACCCAGCAGTCTGTCACGGTCCTTGTAATGTGACAACTGCATGTGCATGATGCCATGTCGATGGCACGCTGATGTAGTGGGTAGCGCTTTGCACTATGTATGTGTGGAATTTTCATGGTCACCCTGTATCTGTGTGGCTTTTTGGTGGATCCTCTAGTTTCCTTCCACTGTCCAAAAACATGCAACTTAAATGATCTGGAGTGCTTATATTGACCATCTTTGGTTAGTTGGTTCCTGCAGTGTGTATATTATATTGTATTATATTATATTATATTATATTAGGTCATACGATGCATTGGACTATGACGAATGGGGTTAAACAGAGATACTTGAAGGACTGGGGAGATACAGATGCAATAGTTTTTCTTCTTGTCTGGAGTGGAGGAGTGGTGGGGGATGTCATCAGTGGTCAGAAACTGCTTTCTGTCATTGTACCACTCATGTCCGAAGATCATGCACCTCTTTCCTCAGAACCAGTGGTCCATGGCACATTTCTGGGCTCCATAATGAGGGTTGAAATCCGAAAACACACTGATATGGGGTTAGTCAAAGGGACAAGTCATATAGGGAATTTTTTGTGTACTTGGCCCAGGGGCCGTTTGTTTGTGGATGATACCCAGAGGACATCAGTGTAATGACTATGTGGCGGCATGATGCTCTCCAGAACTAAATTAAGCTGTTCTATTGCTAACAATGCCTTCTGGCATGCCAGAGTTACAAAAAACATCACTGAAAAATGATATTGGCAAGTATGCCAGTGGAGAGGGTAGCTTGGGCAAAGTGGTGGGATGGCACATCAATGCACAGCGGAGTTCTGCTGGATCCATTGGTGGCAAGTAACTTGGTAATGCGGAACCCTCGGGGAGCAGAGATGATGGGAGACATAGTTGGCAATATAATCCAGGGTTAGAAAGCCAATAGATCTGCCCTGTGGGTGTAAGGAAAGGCAGGCACTCCTGCAGTCACAGGGAAGAGGAGAAACACACTAGAACTGAAACAGGGATCGGGAATAAAGCGCAAGATGAGGATACAAGGACATTAAACAATGCTCATCCATCCATCCATCCATCTTCCAACTGTGTGACACGCTCCCCTTAGTGGTAATTGGAGAAATTATCTCACTTTCTGGCCAGTAAGCCTCGGGCCAAGGATTGAAAGGTGACAATGATGATGGTGACTTTAGTGTCCCTCTCCTCCTCCAGCTGGGCAAGGACACCAGTACGGAAGAATATCTTGCTCTGGCCAATTCAGTACAAGTTCAGGTCCATATCCAGGTGCTTGAGCTAATACAGGGTTTGGGGGGTTATGGAGTTTATCATAGGATACAAGGTTCAGATACACCCTGGACGGGATACTAGTCTATCACAGGGTACAAACCAGGGGACACCCTGCAGGGGGTGCCAGTCTATCACAGGGCACCAGTCTGATGTGCACCCCGGAGGGGGTGCCAGTCTATCACAGGGCACCAGTCTGATGTGCACCATGGAAAGGGTGCCAGTCTGTTGTACAGTCACACACTACAGGCAGTTTAACTGCATATCAAGGGACTGCTAGAAAACCCAGACAAAAATTAAACAGACAGAACATGCAAACTTCACCCACACGATGCATGAGTGGAACTTACCCAGCCCTATTGCTATGAGGTAAAAGGGACCTGTACTTTGCCCCCAAGTAATGTAATGTGCAATGTCTTCCTTTGTGTTTAGAATTTAATGTGTCCTGATTCTATGTTGATTGTCCTGTATTTGTTTGTTTCTGTCTTTATTTGTCTCTACTGTAGTGGGACTCTTTATACCAAATGATTTTCTTTCAGTTTTTTGCTAGGAGATAATCTCACAAGAAGGCTTGAATTACCTCCCTTGTATGTTTCTTCATCAAAGACTGTACACTCATCTTAGGGTGTCTTTTAAATTTCCACACTCTGCCCTGTTGCTTTTTTTGATAATTTTTTTTATTAATTCCGTACATGAGATGAACCAAAGCTGTGAATTTTCATATGGAGTCAGAGGGATGTCTCCCTGATGCTAATTACCTTGCTTTATAAGAAACAATTAGTAAAGAATCATTTCATTTAAGTGAATAAAAACTCAGTCATTTGTGAAATGTTCGGTCTCAGCATGCCTTTCTTGTGTGTCTGCAAGTATAGCTTTTTCCATAAAAATCCATGTATTCTGTGTAAATGACATTAAAAATAAAAGTAGAATTCTGTGTGTCGCTCCACCTTTAGGCTCACCACCGTGCATCGTGGAAATGATAACTAAGCGCCACTCAGACACCAGCCAAGTAATCTACTGATAATTGAAGGCACCAGCTGCTCTCATAGATTTTCACTATTTTGGCAAAAACATGTCTATTTAAGAAAACGCTGGTTAATGAATGACAGAGCGATCCGAGTTCTGCAAGCAGTAGGCTGTGCCCCCCCCATTTTAACTCTGCATGGTGGAGAGGCTCACAGAGACTCCCTCGTTTTAGCTGGAATCACTCAAGGGTATTTTGTGCAAATGTGCATTTGGCCCATTGTCTTTGCTGATTTAACCCT
Source organism: Hyperopisus bebe (assembly GCA_026777045.1). NCBI lineage: Eukaryota > Metazoa > Chordata > Actinopteri > Osteoglossiformes > Mormyridae > Hyperopisus > Hyperopisus bebe. The sequence continues at coordinate 6,755,775 of JAODJW010000045.1, forward strand.
GAAGTGGGACTAAGTTTGGAAGGAATATGGTCGTGACTGTGACCTTCCTAAGAAGGTCAAAATTCTAGTTCTCACTTTCAAATGCATTTATAAGCTCGCCCCTCCCTATCTATCTGGCCTGCTTCACACTGCCACCCCATCCCAATCTCTCAGATCTTCATCTTCCACCCATTTTATTGTTCCCTCTGCCCGCCTCATCGCCATGGGACACACAGCTTTTAGTTGCTCTGCTCCCCATCTTTGGAACTCACTTCCACCAGATATCAGAAATATCGATTCTCTTCACCTTTAAATCAAAACTCAAAACCCATCTGTTTAAGTTGGCTTACTTGCTTTAGACTTGTTGTCTGATTATGTAAATAACTCTTTTTAATTATTTGGTTTTATTGTTTGTCTTTTATGGACTATGTAAGGTGACCTTGGATTTTAGAAAGGCGCCCACAAATAAATGCGTTGTTGTTATTATTATTATTATTATTACTATAATTATCATTATTATTATTAAGTAAAATACAAACCACACAGTTATGCGACTCCGTGGCACATGCCTGGAATGATCCATTGCATCGTAGCTGCTGGGGAGGATCGGTGTTGTCGGGGAACAGCTTGCTTTAGTGCAGCACGTAACACGAAGCCCTCTCTCAGCACAGGAAGCTTATAAATCACTCTTTTAGACGTTGTTTGTTGGTGGAGTTGGTGGAGATGTTTGTTAGTGGAGTCTCAGTGTTGGATGACATGTGTTGTTGTGTCTTTCCCCCATCACCTCCCTCCTGAAGCAGACTCGGAATCCTCCGCAGACCCTATGGCACCGGTGATCGTGATCCCCCCCAGGAATACCACCGTACTCATCGGGAGTGGTGAGGCATCCCTGGAGTGCGTGGCCAATGCCAGGTGGGTCCCTCACACCACCCGGCAGGTGTCAGACTCTGGGTACCTGACTTCGTCTACGAATATCAAGTTTCAAGTTTTATTGAAATTTGTGTGCCACAGTTGCAAGGGAGGGGAAGATAGGACTAAAAATAGTACAAATTGAATAGGAATTTTGTTTGTCCCAAGACAATTGACAAGGGGGGGGGTAGTGTAAATGGTGAGCTGGCTATTCTGTTTTGGTGGCTGGTAGGGACATTTTTACTGGGATATTTTACTTTGGGGTAAATCACAGAATTTGCCTCTGGATGGGAAGATTTGGCATATATAAGCAGGCAAGAACCAGGACACCTACATGTCTACACGCTCTCTGTACTATGCTGTGTTAGTGTGTTCACCTCTAAAAGGGCTACAGAGGCTGAGGGGGGGAGTAGGGGGACATCTATCAAAAGTGAAAGACGAATGTGAATGTTTCAGATTCTCAGTGTCCATGTGTCTCTGCCCCCCCCCCCCCCCCCCCCCCCCACTCCAAAGGCCCATAGAAAAGCTGAACATCACCTGGAAACACAATGGCGTGACCCTGGCCAGTGCAGTGGGAAGTTTTGGCCGGAGGGTGACGGTCATCAATCCCACCTTGGTGGATGCGGGACAGTACATGTGTGAGGCCACCTTGCTGGACAGCAGTGTGAAGACGGCTGAGGCCCGGGCCTTCCTCTCCGTCATGGGTAAAGCCCCCCCGCCCCCTTCTCTGCACAGGCATCACTGAGACCCTGCTGCTAACACTGGGCTTCCACCAGGATTGTTGTTTTTGTTGTTGTGGAGCCTAAACCGCTGCTCCATAGAACACAGCCACTATGTAGAATTCAGCTCTTTACCTTTGGTGCTTTTAAAGTAAAGCAGAGTTTAATGTTATGGAAAAAAAAACTACAAAATGAAAAGTCAATCCGACAGCCTGTTTCTAATCGCCGTGTCCAGGATGAGCTACTGTGGGATGAGTGGACTGTCCCTGAGGCCCATAGAATTATGGGGTGGCACCACCCATGGAACTGCTGTTTAATAGTTATGATTTAAGGGTTACAGCATGGAGTCTGTTTGCCGTTTGTAACCATCATTCTGGTATCGTACAGCAGATAAAAAGACCATCCATGTTAATGGAGGTGCCAGCTAGGCACTGCAGTATAAAGCAGGCTTTCATTGTACAGTGTAAGACCTCTAAATATAGAGGGTTTGCCACTATGCATTGTGGCCTACCTTCAATTTAAGTGTAAACAAATATGTATTCACAGTTTTCCCCCATATATTAAAAGCACTCACTATCCTTGTGTTATCAGGAAACAGCACTCTTCTGCAAACAAACTTTATAGTAGGGATATGATAACAGAATTATAATAGAAAAGTTTTTATGGCAGTGATTTTTGTTATATGCTGTTAGCAAGATGGCAACAGGGCTGTGACAGTTATCTGTGGCAATTATCTCTGAGAAAACTACAGTTTTCAGGACTGAACTGAACACACACTCTTGCTCTCTCTCTGTCAGTCATTCTCTAACAGTAAAGAAATGCAATGAAAATGCTTGTAACATGTAGACAAACTGCTAAAATGGCCATCAGGCAGCAGACACTGCATTAAGTATCAATGAACACATTATGCATTGACAACTGGTGTTTGTTTTATTTAATTAAAGGTCATTGTCTGCAATTTTCCCCTTCTTCCCTCAACGGGAGAAACTTTTTTCTTTTGGATTTGTTTTTGAAGTGAATTTGTGGGGCTATTATTGTAGCAAAATTATTTGTATGTGTGTATAGAAAGTTGTTTGTCTAAAATGGTTTATGTGTAATCAGATTTGTAAATGTGTAAAAGAATCCATAAATGTTTAATGAGATTTGCAAGAATATTGATATTTGTATATTTGTAGACAAATCTGTAAATGCATACATAGATCTGAAAATGAACACACAAACCATTAAGTGGGTGTATAGCTATTTATGGTTGAAATCATTTATGGGTGAAATTATTAATAGTATTTTGCTCAAAGAGAAATACAGACAAGTCATCAGTTACAGCTCAGGCGGACATCTCAATTGACTGTTTTGCATGTGTTTTCTGATACACTTCTGATATGGCAGATCTGCAAATCTACACTGCCCGCCCAAAAAAAGGTCGCCATTTAAATTTATATCAGCACATACTTAAGAGCCAATGACTGGATCATTATTACAGCTCAGCAACATTATTCAGCATTAAAGTGAAGTCAGCTAAGTACCTGAATCTACTGAATGGCCAGGTTACACCTCCATCCATCATCAGTGGGTTTTTTT
>JAODJW010000045.1:6759059-6774852 GCA_026777045.1 Hyperopisus bebe
CTGTGGAAACAATGCCATGACAAATGTGCGCCATAATCAAAGCTAAAGGCGGTCCAACGAAAAATTCAAATGGCGACCTATTTTTTGGACGGGCGTATTATTATGTGAACAATAATAGCACCATATGAATTTGCTTGTAACAAACTCATGTCATGTCTTGAATTGAGAGACAGAAGCTGTTCCGAGGTGACTTCTGTTCTACATGCTGCTCCTTTTTGGGTGGTTCCCCTGTATTCCTCACAGTGGGCCTATTCTCTTTCTTGATCCCCAAATTTAAGCCCCTTTAAACTGCACTTGGGTATCCCTGAGTCCCACGCAGAATCCCCACTCTAACGTGTCTTTCTTTTGTCGTGGTTCCTCCACAGAGGCCCCCTACTTCACGGCTGAACCCCAGAGGAACATCATGGGAGAGGTGGATAAAACAGTTGACATCCAGTGTCAAGCTAGAGGTGGGTTTTCTCTCGACTGTATATCATCAGAAAGTTTTGAATGATAACATTTTGGATTATCTGTATCTCATCTTAAAGTTAAAACATTTTCAGACTTTGAACTGGGAAGCTGCAAATTTCCACCGGAAAATTTCCTATGTATCACTGAGCTACATTACAATATTAGTACGCGCTCTTCCTTTTCCCTAGTGGTGTTGACAGGGTACAATAGACAATGCCTGATGGGATGACCCAGTGGGGGTATGAATCACACTTCACACCAGTTGTGCTTTGTGTTTGAAACTAGGTAAATTTTGCTCTTATTTAGAGCAAGTTTTATTTTCTTCTGAATTAAAACCAAAGGCCATTGATGGATGTCCTTCATTAGACAGGTTCTTCCTCATTTTTTGCCATTGCAAGTAGTAATGGAACAGATCCAAAAGCATGACCTTTCTGTGGTCAGCTGGCAGGTTTCCAAGATGTGATTGATTGGTCGCGCAGGTTGACAAAACCCCACACCCAAGACCCTGTCATGCAACAGAGCTGGAGATGCGCTTAAAGATGCCAAGTATGAGTGATTTGGCATTAGCTTCAAAAATAGCAATGTTTATAAAATGTTTTTTTTTTTGTTCCAAGGGTAAAATAGAGGTAAAAGTTTTTCATGTTTTAGTGTGGTGCCGCATAGTGGGTAGCAACACCCTTTGGGGTTAGGGGTTTGAATCCCACACACACATGGTTTTGGGACTGGTCCACCGCAACTGCAGACATTTTCTCATTAACGTGATAACAAAAAGTATTTGATGCATCTGTTTCAAACTTTGTATGATGTCGTGGAACAGATTAAATTTTGAAACCGATTGCCCCGAATTTGAAGCACCACCACATAGTAATAGTGAAGAAAAGGGCAGTTTTATCACTATGTTCTGCGCAATGGTACATGTGTGGAGTTTGGTAGAAAGAAAATTGTTCCTACATGAAACTGCTCTCTACAAGGTCAGTGGATTATCTTGAGTAACCCGGTTATGATTTCTGATAAGAGACATTGCTGTTGAATGTTTCAAATGTATTTTTTTGGAGTTTTAATCAGCACAAGTAGAATGCCATTCAGTACCATTTCTACGGCTGATATCTCCAAAACAAGGCAACTCTCATCACAACAACATAGGTGGATAAATAACACTCCAGTATATTTGAAAAAAAATTTTTTTATTTATTTTGGGGTGAACTGCCACTTTAAAATAATAATGTATTGTTTTACCATGGAGAATGTATATTTGTTAGCGTCAAACCCCGAGTGTGAATGCCACTTAAATTGTGGACCTCTTTGTCTGTGCCACTTAATGTGAGCTGTCAGTAAAGCAGAACTACTGTTTTTAAAGTGGTACCCAATAAGCATGTGTAGTTCCCTGTGCTGTCAAAGCTTTCACTTTGATTAACTACATTAATCAGCCTTTTAAGAATATCACCTTACCTTGGTGCCTGGCTAATTGGAGACGGACGCCTTTGTCACTCAAACTCTCAGTCCTCACTTGGGCTGACACTTCAGATCTACAGATCTGGTCCTTTGGAAAGTTGTAGGGATTCCTGTTAAGTCCAACTGCTTTTAATTTAAGCAGATAATTGTTAGTTTCACAGTTTCCCCTACTAAAATAAGCCGTTTTGCAGCATATTTTGCCGTTAAATCCGTCTGAGGGGGGCGTGTTTGGGCGGGGAAGTGATGTCATTGCATACCCTCTATTGTTGTTGAAGAAGTCTATCTATAGTTGCTTCTTGTAGGTAGCTTTGGAGTCCTCCACTGCTTTGTTGAACCCCCCGTTTTGCATTTTGTATTCCTCCTAGTTTCCAGTTTTGTAGGCATGATCCTTTGCAGATTTGAGAACCTCACATCCTTGGTGAACCATAGTAGTGTACCCTACTATGACCTTTACAGGGAGGTGCACATCTTCACAGAAAACAGTGGTTCTTGGGCATATCGTGTTTGAAGTTACTGTGATTAAAATCACCAGTGATTAAAATAACACTATTTTCCAGATCATGAACGTGATCAGTCATCAGTCTCTGTGTACACTTGGTGCCTGCACTAGAACAAATGTAAATTCCAACCAGAGTAACCGAGTGAAATTCTCATTCATTCATTCATGCCTTACAATGAATGAAAAGTGTCTCAAAGTTGACAGAAGAAACAGACAAAAGGTTGAAAACATCGCTGCAACCTGTGTTGTTTGCAAACATGCAAACGCCGTCATCATGTGATTTTCCACACTGCACGTTCTTGCCCTTCGCTCAGAGTAATTGGTGTTTAGGCATCTGAGCAGCATTGTTTGGTATATCTAAGCTAAGCCATGTTTCTAAATAGCAGAATGCAGAGATAAGGGCATAGTACTTATTAGTCCTGGTAAGTAACATTAATTCATGCATCTTGTCAGTCAGCAAGCATACATTAGGCTCTATTTTGATGATCTAACATAAAGCGCAAAGCTTAGGTAGCAGTTATGGGAGTATCCAAATCTATTTTGCTATTTTGACAGCAGAAAAAACAAACTTTGCACCAGTGCAAGACGTAAAAAGATTGTCCTAACCCAATTATTCAGGGGCGTGTTTTGGGCGTAACATTCAATGAACCAATGAGAAAGGCACGTCACCTCACCTTTAAAAGGCAGTGCCACATGGTGTACTGTGGATTGCTGTTACAATGGTGTGTTTGCTCATGCACGAGGTGAAAAGGCATGAACACATGATCCACGGGAGTAGCACTGTTCCATGTAGGCCTTTTTGGGTAAAGCAGGCATGGAATGAGCTAGCAGTAAGCGCGTCCTCATTTTCTGGCATCATTAGATCACCCGCTCAGTGCCGAAAGCGGCATAACAATGTCAGAAGGTGGGGAAGGTTGCTGCTGAACGAGAGCAGCGACTGGGAACAAAGACTTAATTACGCCTGTGTGTGTGTTTTTTTGGGTCTGAAGTTCACAAAATATAAATAAAAGTGTTATCTTTGTTTAACCAAAACATAGCCTACAGTTTTTATGGTGTTTTAAAATGTTCAAATAAAAGGCAATATAGCTCTGATTTTACTACATCTCACGATTTAGATTCCTTACTGGGCTACAGATGATTCAGCTCTTCTAACAGCTGATCCCTCCTTGCCCGTGCTGTTGCTGACCTGCACTCTTTTGTTGGCATCAGCACATGCAGTTCAACATCATGCCTTCTAAAGTCCTCTAATGTGTCCTCATTCATGTCCAACGGACATCCATCACACATGGCGATGTTATGCAAGATACAACATGCGACAAAGAATGCTGCAACCTTCTAAGGGCTGTGTTGTAATGTTCCACCTGACTCTAAATGTCTGAAAGACAATTACAGTGTGTGCTTAATTTTGATAACTATCTCAAATGATTTTTTTAATGATACAGTTTCTTCACTTTATATATGTTTTTTTTCCCAAGGTATTTCATTGAACAGTAGGATTACATGAAAGGACCAATTGTACTCTACTGTATAATGAAATGTATATAAATATAATAGCAAAAAGCCATTAGTGCCCCTTGAGGGTGTAGCTGTGTCCGTAACGAGAGCCGTGCACCCGGATGTTTCTAAAGTGCTCCACTTAAATATCGTTTAACAATGCGCCACTGACTTTAGACGTGGTTTTTGTTGGTTAAAAGCGCAATATTGTTTTGCTGCCTTAAAATAGCAACCGACAATGCGCTCGGTCACACCTCATTTAAAACACCACTTTTAGGAGAAGAAAACAGATGCAAAATCATTTGCTATTTTGACGACATGCACACATGGTATGAAAATGAGCAATGCGCTGGTACAAAACTAGCAAAACCACTTTGTGTCACGCTTTGCGCCAGTGGAAAATAGGGCCCATTCTGTGAAAGCTCTTCGGTCTCCTTTGGATAGAATGCCTGCTCATTGGCCTCTGTACTGGCTGCGGTACTCACAAGTACACAGTAGCTGAGTGATAGTGGAGATTTATCTTATTATTTCAACTGTAGTTTCTCTGTATTTACCTACGTATTACCTGTTGAAATTAGCCAATTCATAAACTATAATTTACCATATATTTACCAGATAATTACTTAGTAATTAGGAGTCTGTAAAAGGAAGGGTTTCCCAAATGCAGTTGTACCACCTGCCTTTTAAAGGTCCTTTCAAATTAAACTGCTTGGACACCTGTACAAATATCTGTTCTTGATATCAAGATTAGAAATAAAATTTTAAAAACAAATAATGAGTTTTACCATATTACAATATTTTCATGGTTTTCCATGTGTTGTACCACCTGACAGAAAAACTGTGCAAACCTAATCGTGAGTTGAAAATGGTGATTTTTGTCAATATTTGAGTTAGATCTACCTTTTCATTGCATCATGAATGTCACTCTGAGTCTTATCTATGATGTAACATCCAGTGCAGTCTGAAATGACTTTTGAATAAAAACCCCCTTTTTCCTAGTGGTGCCACCTGATGTATGTTTTTCAATCATCTTAATGGTTTTAAAACCAGTGCTTTGAAAGCTTTTCGTGAATTTAGACCATTCATAGAATAATTTTGCCTAACTAGTTAATTTAATTTTTAAATTAATTATATACCAATGCCATTAATTTTCTTTCTGTGCTTATTTGTTCGGAGGGTTGCAACACCTGATATTGTTGGACTTTGAGATACAGAAATGCATTTAAAGTATGGTATTTAAATATATTCCAAATATATTCAAATTGAAGAGGTTTTATATAATAATGTTAGGCATGCCATCAATTTATTAAAAGATTTAAAAAAATGCAGGTCATATGATTCACCCTACTGTTTATGCTGTGTTCAATGATTGATTTCTTTTCCTGTTTTGTCTCCTTTAGGTTGTTGAGTTCTTGTTCATTGGCTACCCTGTACATACACACACCTTCCTTTCTTTCAGGATTGCCCACACCCAAGATGGAATGGTACAAGGACTCAGTGCCACTCAGCAAGCTGAACAATCCTCGTTACCGCATTATATCTGCCATGGGCCTGCAAGTTCGGAGGGTGCACCCCAACGACGCTGGAATCTTCCAGTGTTTCGCCAGGAACAATGCTGGGGAGGTCCAAGCCCACGCCTACCTGGACGTGGCCAGTAAGAGCAGATCACCTCTGTGACAAAGTGATGGAATGGGCAAAGGTCCAGGCTGTGGATAGTTATGAAAGGAAGCTAATGGTGTTGATCCAGTTCTTGACAGTGTTTCATGGAGGTCTGGACAGTGAATTCTGGTGCCTCTCTTCTTCTTTGTAGTTCTAATACTATCCAGGAGATTCTGATTTTGCCTATATTTGCCTCAGAGGTTGTTTTATGCAAACCTCCATGGTCCCCATGATGTTAATAATCCAATCAACTCGCCTTATGTAAAAGAGGATTGAAGTGGTTTGAATGTTGCATGTTGGAAGTGTTATTTGTGTAATGTGGCATATTACAACACAGTAGTCTTCGAAACTGGATGATAAAGCCTAAAGCAATAAAGCAAATTAGCCTAGTGTGTAATTAGTGCTCTTTATAGACACTCCAGCATGGTTGGCTAGGAACTTACATCCACTAAGTGAGCACAGTGCTTTGTGGAGTTGCCTGTTTTTCTTTGGCTTTAAATGAGCTGCCTAATTGGTACGGAAGGAGTAGGAGCAAAAGTTTGTCAGGTCATTTCCTGCCAGGAGCAAAACTGATGCAGTCTAATAAGCATCCAGGCACCCAGGGGCCTTGCCTTTCTGGAAAGGGACCATTTCCCATTGTGGCTCCTGTTCGTTTGCAGGAAGATGTTGGTTTCGATGGGCACAGAGCACCGACCTGATGTAAAGAGAACAAACGATTTAGCCTGTGGTTATTTTGTGAGCTTAGGGAATCTCGTATCAGCAGCCCTGGCGTGCAGCCGTGTTGTTGGCGAGGCATCGATTCTGAGGCCCAGATCATTTACTGCCCACCGTAATTAAAACAGTGAGCCTCGTCCAGCTGCTCTCCTTTTTTTTTTTTTAAAGAATTTTAATGTATTCTTCCTGCCTTTAAATATAAATCAGGCACAGTAGCCGTCTGCCACGGGTCCCCTTCCGCCGCCGCTGCTGGAGTCTGGGCAGACATGGCCTTTGGTGTGATTTGACGTGCTGTCCCACCTTCATCCACATTATTAGCCAGAGGCAAATCAAATTGGCCTGGTGGTTTTAAGATGCACATCCCACATTTCTAAAAGGTCGTCCTTTCACGTGTCCATTTGGTGTCTTGATGTTGCAGTTTAAACGGCTCGCAGCTTGCCGTCCTGGGAGTGTGCTTAGCTTTTTGTTATATGCTTTCCGTCTCTCATTGAAGCCTGCTTTAAAGGTGTCCTGGGTAATCAGTTCCGCCCTGAATCCCAGCTGCTCCAGTGACACTGACCCTGCATTCTGACCCCAAACTTTCTTCACGTTTGTCCCTTTGGACAAACACGCCTGCTAAATAAATAACTGTAGGAAGGAGAGGGGGTCACCACTGTAGTCCACTTCCTGCGGTTTTACCATCCTGAGCTAAGCAGACTGCTGCTGTGTCTCACTCTGCAGGTATGGTCCCCTCCTTCACCAGAGCCCCCGCTGACATCACCGTGACGAATGGGACAGCTGCCACCTTCACCTGCCAGGTCTCAGGGGCCCCCAAACCTGCCATCACCTGGAAGAGAGGTACCCATAATTCCCCTGGCCCATGACCTGAGACCTCTTTCTCTTTATGCAGTTTTTTAGGACCATGCCTAAGGCTCAGACTGTGTGTCAGCTGACTCGGCCTAGGGTGTCACCAGTGATTACGCACTAAAGGACAGGGTGTGTGCAGGCTGACTCGGCCTAGGGTGTCACCAGTGATTACGCAGTAAAGGTTCGCCTGAGGTTTACAGATTAAAAAGTCAGATTCTTATTCCAGCTTAGCAGCAACAGTAAAGTCACCCTTCATCAGTGCCACGGAAATTCAGTCATTATTTCTAAGCGCTGCGTTTGTTTTGTTTATACGATTACAGATGCACAGATCCTGGCCAGTGGTTCAGTCCAGATCCCACGTTTCACACTGCTGGAGTCTGGGGGGTTGCAGGTGGAGCCTGTCCTCCCCCAGGACACGGGAAACTACACCTGCTTCGCCAGCAACTCCGAGGGCGCCATCCACAGCAGCGCCACCCTCACCGTGTGGAGTAAGCTCTATTCAGCCTTTTCCATCCCCCAAAGAACAAATTCTCATGTAACAGGTCTATCACAGCGATGCCGTTGAAAGCCAGTTGCAGCTGTTTCAGGGCTGTTTTCAGTTCTCTCAGTATGTAAGCTAAACAAACCACTTTCATGTCACTCAAAGTTCTGTACTTGCCAGGGGCTTTTCAGAAGCATTTATGGATACTGAGCTAGAAATGATTTTAGGACAGATCTTTTTCAAACTTTGCACGCACGTTGTGAGATAACACATTTGACAGATTTTTTTTAGCCTTTTCCAACATGATCTGGACTTAAACTTAAACGTATCTAAACTGAAGCAGTGCTGCATAGTCATGGCAAAGAAAAGGGCAGCTTAGAAACTTTACCTTGTCAGCATGATAACTCAAAAATAATTTGTCTAATCTTTTACAAGCAAGGTACATTGTATGGGTGAATATTTTGACCTGTTCAAAGTTTGAGGGAAATTGTCCCGAAATTGAAGCAGTGGCATTTGTAAGAACCATGAGAAGGATGAATGAAATATGAGGCTTATCCTTGTGCACAGGATGACTCTTTCTGTTATTATTATTACTAGCTATTTGAACTTTGATGAACCTTATTACCACGTCACAAAAACATTATAAGGATGAAAATTTATAAAAGCAACCCAAAATTGTAACTTCACCATAGGGGGCAAAAAACAGGAGCTGCAGCACCATCTTTTGAACACAGGCATCTACCATCAAATCATATTCCGTCAATCTTTTTGCAGCCTCCCTCCACCCCCACTCAGCTAAATTAACCGTGGGGGAGTTTAATCATGTCACTCAGTCATATTGAAATCAGTGGTGACACATGAAGGAACAGGCGCAGATCTGGTGAACCTAATTGCATTAAGACATGCCACACAAAGTGCTCCATGGTCGGCAGATAAATGGCTTTATCGTGCACTCAGACCCCACACTTTGCTCTGAATTGTGTGTGTGTGTGTGTGTGTGTGTGTGTGTGTGTGTGTGTGTGAGAGAGAGAGTACCTCTGAAAAGGAGAGTGATTAATGACATTTACCCTTTCCAAACATGAGTTCAACCATCAGGGCAAGATAAGGTGACTTGTTTGCCAGTATTCCTTGTTGATTTGTGGGTGAGGAATTTGTAGACTCTAAGTGAAAGAACCAAAAGTACTTTGATTTGTAAATACTGTTCTTGTTAATTGTAGCATATAGCATACAATTTGTCTTGTATTTTCTGTCTGTGTGATCATATGCTCGATTTCTTATGTTGCAGGCAAATTAAACTAAACGATTTAGTATAAGCTGTGTAGCACTCCTTTAGATCAACTGATAGAGCATTGTGCTAGCAACACAGAGCTCACAGGCTCAAATCGCAGGTCAGTTGTGGGCCTCACTTCTATGTTAAGAATTTTGGGATGAAAGTGTCAGTTGCATGTAAATTAATTACACACACACACACACACACACACACACATATATATGCCCGTTGCTTCCGGGATAGGCTGCGGACCCCCCGCGACCCAATAGGATAAAGCGTTGGAAAATGGATGGATATATATATATATATATATATATATATATTTGTGCATGGAAAAAAAATCAAATAAAACTGTCTATGGCCCCTCCAGGAGTGTGTATCATTATCGTGTCTGTTACGGTGCTTGCTGTTATGTTACGAAAAATGTTCATCATATTACAAATGAGAAAGAAGTAGAATAAAAGTATTTAGACAAAAAATAATGATATAAGTGACATTTTAGGACATGGAAATTAAGACATTTCAGAAATAATGCATGTGAACACTTAACTGGTGGGGAAATTGGCATGTAAGTGGAATGTACATTAAATGAACAGATGTAGTTTCAGAGTTACATGTCACAACTAGGACTCGGGGAAAAACACCTTTATTGGCATTCACACTTCCAGTTGATCGATCCAGTACTTCCATAAATTGCAGATGCTAGTGAGTGTATGAGGAGTATGGATTAGATGGGTGGAGCAGGTGATGTGGCTGTCCAGGGAACACAATGCTGGCATTCTAACAGCTCCCCTTTCCAGATGAATGTGTGTTTTGTTGCTTGCCCTGCTCTTTGATCCCAAGCCCAAGTGAAGGATATTAGAGATCTTACATGCAAACGTGACAGATCTACTGGGAGACTATTTACTGTCCAGCTAACCAGCACCCCTGATTTTTCCAGGCCGAACCACCATCTCCCAGCCGCCCATGGAACGGCGAGTTATCAAGGGGACGACAGCCACTCTTGATTGCAGTGCGACCCATGACCCCAGAGTGACAGTAAGGTGGGTTATCCGAGTGTTTGCGTCACTTGGGTCTGTTTGCCTCACGGTGTCGCTGGAGAAGGGTCACCAGGTGGTATGACTGTTTGAGGTGGTTGACGCCATGCACTTGCTAGCTGATTATTCCGGTTTGGGTTTCAGGAGGGCTCACTGTTATACCTTTTTTCGAGATAATTAACCTGATCTGCTGCATTCAGATATTGTATAAAGCTTTAGTCCACAGAATCACTCCACAGAAGTCAGATACTTTGGGGGGGGGGGCATCTCGTGCAGGTATGTGTGGCTGAAAGATGAAGGCGAGGTCATCCACCCTCGTGGACGCATCACCCTGGTCGATGGCTCTCTTCACATCAGCCAGACCTGGTCTGGGGACATTGGGGACTACACCTGCACTGTCCTGTCCCAGGCCGGCAACGACTCCCAGTCTGCACGGCTCGAAGTCATGTGAGTGCACTTAATGTCTCCTCATTTCCTCATTTTATTCAGAGTCATTCAGTTCTCAGGTGCCTTTTTCTGTATATCTGACCCAAAAGTGCTTTTAAATCTGGTTCAGTTGATCTTTTCCCATCATGGAGTCGCCCATCCAGCAGAGTGGTATCTCAGGGGGCCTGCAGCTGTCCCAGGCAGCTGTGTTTAGCGAGTCCTTTCCCAGAATGCTTTGGTTCCATTGAGGTAACTCTGATTGGGTGCTGAGGGGCTGTTGGTTGCTCTTGTTATATATCTTCTTCATTGCTCTTTCTTTTTTGGAGGAATTACATCCCCCCATAATTATGACACTGGTCTCCTCCTCCACTCCTGGTTACCCCCAGTGGTATTTGTCTGCTGTGTCATCCATGTTTGTTGCTCTAACGTTGCACAAACTCTCTCACTGAAAGATGCAGCTGTGCAGCTTCTTCACTTTTTAAATACAGTAGTGCCTCAGAAGTCAAACTTAATCCATTAAGAACTCGGGTTTGAATCCTAAAAAGTTCAAATTCTGATCAAATTTTTCCCATAAGAAATAATGGAAAACCAATTAATTAGTTCACGGCCCCAAAAAACTACACCATAATATAGTTTTTTTTTAGCATCGTTAACCCCGTGTGGAATCCCGGTGTGATCAGCTGTTTCTGGTTGTTGTCATTAGTCCTCTGTATTTAGTCCGCGTTTCAGTTTGTTTCCCCAGTTCAGTCATTGTAACGTCATTGTGTTGTTCTGCCTCTTCTCAAGTAAACCCTGTGTTTTCCGATCGCTTGAATCCTGTCCCTGCTTCCCCGGTCCCGGCCCAGCAAATCGTGACAACCCCAAGCCATGCTTACACTTGTTTGTAAATCACAAACTTTTAGGTTGTAACATTCATACAACTATAGCGTAAGTTTTTGGTGAGCAATGGCCACCAAAATTATATAAAGTACAGTGTATTACCTGATACAGTATTTTCAATAAAAGAAGCGCTATCACCAACAAACGATGCTATCACAGCTAACGCGAGGCTGAGAGTGCAGCGTTACCCTTTGTTTCCGCTGAGAGACGTGTTGCGTGACTCATTTCCCCGCGCATACAAGTTATCTTAGGTCGCCTTCACAGTTCGACTTCTGAGATTCAGATTGAGTTCTAGGTCATTTTTTTTCGAACTGGTTGGTTTGACTTTTAAGAAATTCAGGTTCTAATGAGTTTGAGAACTGAGGTATTTGCTTTTTATCTGTGGCTTTGTTGTAAAAATCCACATTTGTCAGCTAGCAATGGAGTCTTGGTTAACCACCCCCCCCAACTTCACACCACGATAGTCCTCAGAGAATGAAATAATTAGAGTTAACCTTTTGAAAATGCATCCTTCTCTTCATTAACTTACTGATCAATCCAGAGGTCCTCTGTACCTGTGATAAAATATACCCTTACAATAAAATATACCATGCCTGACCACACCAGTGCATTGTAATAGAAAACAAGTAATGAGAAAAGCAGGTCTTCATTCGTATATACTTAGGTTGCTTTTCTACAGTACCAGCTACTGTAATTTTGGTATGATACTTTTGGTATTTTCCTTTTCCATTTACAATACCAGTAAAAATGCATAATAGATATGACTATAATGTGTTATGCCTTTTTAGTTATAGCCATCTTTATAATACTTTATTAATGCATTTTAATGCACGATGAAGGTATCTATGATGCGTTTAATACATCAGTTACTTCCAACCAAGAAATCTGATTGGACAGGAGACATTCATATCAGAGTATAACTGCACTTGGGTATTTCACATCAGGTGTATCACTCTGCTTTAGAAGTATATCTATAAACTGATACTTGTGCTTCATTTCCACCAGCACAGAGCCGGTGTTGGGCTGATTCTCACTTGGTACCTTTTGGGAACCTGCCTGTGTTTCACTTATCTCAAAAATGAACGTACATGGAAGTGAGAGTAAAGGTTCATATATATTCCATTATGTCAGATTTATTTTGATCTGTTTCGGATTTTAAGGTTTTATAAGCTACTGATCCGAAAAAAATGTTTTCAAAGTATGTTTTCAAAGTATGTTTTCAAAGTATGTTTTCAAAGTATGTCTCAATTGCTCGTATCCGCTTTTGTCTCTGTCAAGGCACCCAGTCTGTGAGTTTACTCTTGCTCGCTGTTTTACCCCTGTCCTTTTAAGGATCATACAATGAAAAAGTCTACTAAAAACTGAACGTGATCTCTTAGTCACTGGAGCACTAGAATATTTTATTTATGAGACCAGCGGTATGGTTTTAATCTACAATGGAAAGCTATTTCCGCTAATTAGCTGGCTGGCTGTTTCACCGCGGCCACTGATGACTTTAGACAAAACTATATCAGTCATTGTTTGAATTTTCCAGGAATCTGGAAGGTTTGGCTGTCACTTTCACTGACGTTCCGGGAATTATTTTTATTTTTATTTATTTATTTTTTTTGCGGAGGCCTGTACATGTTTAAAAAAAAAAAAAAATATGCTGTATCTTATTACTGTGCACTTATAAATGTTTCTCGATTAACTGTTGTATGAAAACAATAACATTATTGCTTAAATGATGACTACTTTAAGTAGTGTTACCAAAAAAGTAATAATAAGGAAGAAAAGAATATCATAAATATCATGATGACATGACAAGAGATTAAAAAAATATATTGTGTAATATACTAGGACTGCAGGATTTTGGAAAAATTTTGAATATTGCATTACCTGGAGGAAACCCCATGATGACACAGGAAGAACATAGAAACTCCACACACTGTGAGAGCAGAGACAATCCCAGGTGCTGTGCAGGCTCTAACCATAAGCATTAAGCATGAGTGGATTTCAGTGAGAGCCTGAGGGTATGAGTGATGCGTACGGTCATTCGACTTCACTGCTTGTGGTGATACTCTGCTCAGTCTTAGCCAAATAAAATGCTCCTTTATTACATATCATTACTCTCCTCTCCACTGTCTTTGAGATCAATGGCATACCCACATCCTCACAAATTATTGCTAATTATAGTTCTATTACTTATTCCCTTATTTATAATTACCACAGGAGAGATTTTAATTAAATTATAATACTGAGTTCATACCAGGTAGAGGCCATATTGCAATTATTTATTAAATTTATACAGCAAATTAGGACGTCGGTTTTGGATTCTTAAGAATGTAACCGATATTACTGCAGCTGAGTTGACAACACTGAAGTGGGGTGGGCAGGGGGGATTTTCTCCGTAAAAATACAGCCTGCATTGCTGATCAAGTTCAGTGTTTCTCCCTGAAGTTGTCCACCCCCCACCCAACCCATAAGAAGGCCTCAGAGTGGCCCATCCTAATGAGATGGCCTCATAAAATGTTATTGCACGTCTAACCGGAGAAAACTGGTGTATGTGTGTGTGGGGGGAGTAGAGCTCCCTGAAACGTTTTTAGTTTGAGATGAGAAATAATTTATTGCTTTATGAAGTAATCACTGAAATTAGGTAATGTTTGGGATGTTAATCTTTCCAGAGATGGCTAGTAAACCAATCAGAAACATAAAGATGAACACCTGTCAGTGTTTGCTCCACGTAGGCCATGAGAGCGAGGCTGCATGTGCAGGTGGGATTCCCCCAGGAAGATGTGGTCCTTGACGGTGGAAACGCCATGGAGGGGGATGGCCTCTTCAGAGAGCCTAGCTACTCTACCCCAGGTGTCAGACGAACATCAGATGGATTTGACCTCCCCACCCTGCCAACATTTTCCTCTTGCCCTTCTATTCCCCAGAGAGCTGCCCCACGCGCCAAGGAATCTCCAGGCCAGGCTGAATGCCTCAGACAGCCGGGCCGTGGACCTGAGCTGGGTTCGCCCGTTCGACGGAAACAGCCCACTACTGCATTATGAGGTTGAGCTCTCTGAAAACAGTAAGTGCCCCCCCCACCACTTAGCCTTTAGCTCTTTCATACCCTGCTTTCCACAGCGAGATGAATATGACGTAATGGATAGTCTGTATTTCTTTGATAAACATACAACTACAAATCAAGAACAGTGGGTCATGCATTTTTTTCTCGCACTATTAATCTCTCACTTTAACTTTGGTATTGCATGGCAGCTGATTCGTGTTGCATGAAGTGAAAGTTACTTTGTTTTGGAAACTGAGCAAAAATGAAGACATCACAGATGATGACAAGCCTGAAGACCTGGCCGTTAATTAAGGATACTGGGCATTCATTTTAGTTTTAAGATAACCTATAAACTCCAAAAAACTAAGTTTTGAGAAAAACTGTAGCTTTCATGACGCATGTTCAAACAATTACCCAGCCAATAAGAAGTGTACATGCCTCTGCAAGAGTTTATAATATTGATGAACTACTGCAGGCTGGTGCGATGTATATCCGTACATTTCTGCTTTGACTTTGGGTTTCCCTCAAGCCTGAATCTCACTTTATGTGGTCCTATTAAAACACTTTGAAATAGGCAGAAATAATTTTTAAAGCCTTTAATGTATATTTTGAAAAGAGTTGATTTTGAATCTCAGTTTTTCTCCATCTCCTGCCTCTGCATACCTGAACATGAAAGCGTCTGGGGAATAAGACTCATGAAGGGGCATGTTTTGAGAAACCCGCCCTTACAATCTTCACGGCTGGTGATTGAAATGTTGAGTTAATGTATTCCTGATTCGGCTGGGCATGGAAATTAGTCTTTGACAGCATCTTGTGAATTAAATCTTTATTGCAGGGTCACCAATAACCTCTGAACGCACTTCTCTCAATATTTTTCCTGATAAGAGTACATTAGCTATCAATGTCTCTGCCTTTTGCGTAAAAGCGGGGTGAGAGATGACGCATGGTGGTGTGTATCGCGATCGCCTGCAATGCCTGTAGCCCTGCACACATTTAATCATCACTGTTCTGTTCTAGATTAACATTAAAGAGTTTTCACTCCAGCTCCCTTAATCAAAACATTGAGATCAGTCTACAGACAGGAGATTAGATTGACATGCCTTATTTCCTGTGAAATCTCTTGCCTTCACTGGATCGCTTTTGAGACATATCACCCCAAAACTGAAGCGCTACTGCTTAATGGCATCAAAGCAAAGGGTGAAAACAAAGAACATTTGACCTTGTGAATGTGATAAGTCAAAACTTTGGTGGACCTTATTACTGCTAATTCATTTTATGAATCAATATCTACAGAGGATTTTATTTTCAGACAGATAATGAAATGAAATGAAACAAAAAAGAAACAGCAGTGATTCGTGGAAAAAATTATTATAATAATCATTGATTGACTGATCCCATGGGGAAATTCTCTTTACACCCCCCCCCCCCAACTTGCTCTTTGTAGCGTGAGCTGTCTGTGAAGGGCTGCCACCTGTTGAGACATCCAAGGAGCTGGGGGTTAAGGGCCTTGCTCAAAGACCCACAAATATGCTGGGGGGGGGGGGGGGGGGGG
>JAODJW010000045.1:6774952-6800151 GCA_026777045.1 Hyperopisus bebe
CGAGCCGCAGCCAGGGTAACCGCAGGCGAGCCGGGGGGCAGGGCGGGTGGGACCCAGCCCCGGCGCAGTTGTCCCCTCCCCTTCTGGGAGACTGAGAGGCGGGGACCCGGCTGGGGTCTGTCACATTGGGGTGACGCTGGAGGAGTCACTGGGAGAGTTATGGGGGAAGTCACTGGGGTGGTCATGGGGGAAGTCGCTGGGATGGTCACGGGGGAAGTCACTGGGATGGTCAGGGAAATCCCCGAGGGGTCCCACTCAAGCTCCCCCTCCAACTCCACTATGGAGGGAGGAGTGTCGGTCCGGCAGTCCGGGACCTCCTCAAATCCCCATAGTGGAGTAATTGTGGAGTAAACATTTCCATGCAGTGAAATGGTTTTGTGATTGAGAACATTGATACCTTAAAATGGCCAGTTAAAAATGCCTGTCTGTATTATAAACTGTAGACAAACGAGGTGCATTGTTTATTGTAATGAATACTATATTATTTTTTCACTGTGTAGAGAATAAAAAAGCATATAATAAAGCATTATGATTAATTTAAATACATAAAAAATGGCATGGTTTTACAGATAAAGCTTGAATTGATTAGGCCTTATTTCAATTAAGATTTTCAAGTGGCCTATATTTTATAAACGTCCCTTAGAATAAAACATTAACATTACTGGTGTGCAAAACAATGTTTTAAGATATGTCAGTGCAATCAGTTTTCAGCTAAAACAGCTCAAACATGCATTTAAGTGAGACTAGGCCTTGTCTGTGAAAATGGGACAATGAGTTACCAAAATCTCACTCAAGCCAGGCCACTCAAGTTTGCAAGCCTGGCAAAAGTACATCAAATAGCATGCATGGTGTAGCGACTTCACATAATAGTTTATAGTTCGGTTTATTGAGCATAATTTACCATACTATCAAATCTAGGTTGTTCATGAATGCTTCATACCTAATCTGTGATTGGCTAGCTATATCTTAACCAGGGTTGTGATTGACCTATTGGGGTTGGTGTTCATCTTCATGTGATGGGATGGTTTGGGTAAGATTATTCCTTTTCCTCTCTTTTTTTGGCGTGAGTTCTCCCTGCTAAAAGTTAATAAAGAAGAGTGACGTGTGTCACAGTCAGTGAGAATTGTCCGAGTTTTTATTTCCAATTTCCACACTGGTGACCCCGACGTTTGTCTGCTAGATGTATCTAGAGATTTCCCCGAGTGAACATGACCGCGAACGCCGTTTCTCTCAAGCTGCCCGAGTTCTGGGAATCGTCAGCCTCAGCATGGTTCGCACTGCGGGAGATCACCGCGGATGACACTAAATATTATTATGTTGAATCGGCACTGAGCAGCTCCACGGCATCCCGAGTGGTGAGCGTACTTCAACCCCCTCGGGCACACAACAAATACGCCGCACTTAAAGCCTACCTGTTGGACAATTTTGAACTTTCCGACGCAGAGAGAGCCAGACGGCTTTTTTCACTCCAGGGCTTGGGCGATGACAAGCCGTCCGAACTAATGGATAAAATGCTTAATCTCATGGGTGAGCACAAACCAGATTTTCTTTTCGTTCAATTGTTTTTACGTCAGCTACCGGCTCAGGTACGAGCGGCTTTAGCAAACACCTCCATTACTGACTGCCGGGCGCTGGCTGCGGAGGCTGATAAGTTTTTCCTCGCTGGTCAACAGCACTTCATGGCGTCTTTCCTTCCGGCTCCACCGCTTGCGCCACCTGTGGCCGACATCACTGTTGCAGCGGCGGTAACCCCACAGCGCCGAGACCCTGGGTTATGTTTTTACCACGCCAAATTCGGACCCAAAGCTAAGCAGTGCCGTTCTCCATGTACAATCCGGGGGACGGGAAACGCCACGGCCGGCGCTCAGCTGCAGCCATGAGCGTTGGCCGCGCAGGCAGGCTGCTGTTCATCCAGGACGAACTCTCTGGACGACGTTTTCTGTGCGACACGGGTGCACAAAACAGCGTTCTGCCCGCATCGAAGGTTGACTCCCTGGCCAACGTGCACGGGCCTCCCATGGAAGCAGCAAATGGCACCCCCATCCGTACCTATGGCATGAGATACGTGGAGTTATATTTTGGCGGGCAACGTTTTAGTTGGGATTTCATCACTGCAAATGTGGCTGTTCCCCCCCTGGGTGTGGATTTCCTTTGTGCATATGGCCTGTTAGTGGATGTGAAAAACTGCCGTTTGATTGACGCTGTCTCTTTCTGCTCTTACGCTTGCACTCGCAGTGACGTGGACCAATGATTTTCTCCAACTGCTAGCTCAGTTTCCAGCTCTGACACAGCCCACGTTTTTGTCAGCTTCCACCAAACATGGGGTGGAGCACTAAATTGTCACCACCGGCCCGCCTGTGTTCACCCGTGCTCGGCGCCTCAACCCAGCCAAACTCGCTCAACTAAATGATGCCACTATGCCAGATCGCTACCTGGTGCATCACATCCAAGATTTTTCTGCTCACCTGGCTGGGAAGTGTATCTGTTTTATTCACCATGAGATTGACATGACTGTTCTAAGTACAAAAAGGCGTTTGGGGAACCTTGTCACAGATCAGTCAGTATCAAGGCTAGCTCCCTGGTAGCTTCTTTCTGTAAGATTCCCCTAGGAAGGACTCCAAATTGGTCACTCAGGGCTGAACGAGCAGGATGTGATGCTACATTAACTGCTTGTCTCTGAGAGACCGTGCGTGTGTGCTCTGTATGTACATGTGTCACATGTGTGTGTTTGTGTGTGTGCATCTTTGTGTAATAACCTTGATAGATTAAAACCAGTGACTTCTATTACAGATGCATAGATCCTGGCCAGTGGTTCAGTCCAGATCCCATGTTTCACACTGCTGGAGTCTGAGGGGGGGGGCGATGCCTTTGGAAGCCAATCATATCAATGCTCTGCGTGGTCTGTTTTCATTTTCATGTGTAAATCACTCACAGTTCTGTTCTTTGTGTTGTGGGGTCCCATCTTGTGCCCCCGCAGGTACGTGTGGTTGAAAGGTGAAGGTGAGGTCATCCACCCCTATGGATGCATCAGCCTAGTCGATAGCTTTCTTCACATCTGTCGTGGATCGCTCAGGGGAAGCCCCTATGACATCACGCGGGGCTCCCCTGCCACGCCCCCAGGGTTTCCCTAGACGAGAGTCGAGCAGCGGCCGGAGCGCTTCTTCCACACCGGTCCCGAGAACGGGCAGGACCGGTTACCGTATGCCCTCCTCCACCAGCTGATACCCGTCGAAGTGATTCGAGAGCCTTTTTATTCGTGTCTGACACGACAGCCAGATGCGAAATCTTCAGCCATCAGTGCGAATTTCGAGCGTTTATCCCCTGCCTGTCTGTACCTCTGCCTGCCGGTTCCCCTGATCTCTGTTCTGTTTTTTCTCGACCATCGATTCTTAGCCTAGCCCTCCTACTGCCGACACCGATCGCCTGATCCCTGCCTGTCCCCGGATTACGAGCCTTGCCTGTTCCCCTGGATTCCTACGCTGATCGCCTGACCCTCTGCCTGTCCCCGGATTAGGAGCCTTGCTTATTCCCCTGGATACCGACGCCGATCGACCGACTCCTGCCTGTACTATCTCCTTGTTTTCTTTGACTAATAAAGCCGTTTTTCTCCTTGGACTGATCCGCTATCGCGTCCTCCTTATTCTTCCGGTGCCCCGCCGTGACAGAAGATCTCACCTTCAGGATGGACCCTGCGGATCAACCGGACATTCAGCAACTCACTGAAGCCCTGGGAAAGCAGGGTATCCTGCTTGGGCGGCATGAGTCTGTGCTCGCGGCGATCGGCGATTCCCTGGAGTCCTTTAACGCCAGCCTGACGGACCTAGCGACTCAGGTACAACATGCCCTTTTGGTTGGTCCTTCCACTGTCACCCCGATAAGTGAACCCTGATTGCCCCCGCCTCCACAGTATAATGGTGACCCAGGAACCTGTCGCTCCTTTTTGTCACAGTGCTCTCTCATTTTTGGGTTGCAGCCTTCTGCATTTCCTACAGATCGCACCCGGGTCGCTTATATAATTACCTTGTTCACCAGACCCGCTCGCGAATGGGTGACTGCCGCGTGGGAAGCCGGGGCGCCTTTCTGTGGGATTTACTGCAGAAATGAAGCAAGTTTTTGATCGCTCGACACATGGCAGAGAGGCAGCGTGTGAATTACTCCAGCTCCGTGAAGGCGATCGCTCAGTGTCTGATTTCGCCATTGCTTTTCAAACCCTTGTGCTGTCCACGGGCTGGGATACGCAGGCCCAGTTTGATGCATTTTATAATGGGCTGTCTGAAAATGTAAAAGATGAATTGGCATCTAAAGAAATGCCAGCAACTTTTGAAGACTTAGTAAGCCTTGCTATTCGCGTGGACTACTGCTTCCATCAGCGCTGCAGGGAACGCCATAGACTGGGGGTCCGAGAAACAGCTGGTGTGAGCTCTCCTGAGCCCCACGCTGAAGCCATGCAGGTGGACCAAACTCGTTTGTCCCCTGCGGAACGATAACGGCGACAGACCGCCAACGCCTGTCTGTACTGTGGGCATGTGGGACATTACATTTCTAATTGCCCAGTAGAAGGACGCACCCACCAGTGAAGAGGAGGGTCCTGGTGGGTGTAGCTCCAGTATTTCCCTCCTCCATTCGATGCACTTTGCTTCCAGTGCTGCTCTCCTATGGTGATACCCAGCAGCCCTTCACCGCCATGGTGGATTCAGGAGCGGATGACAATTTTATTGACACCACATTGGTCCGTCAGTGGAGTCTGCCAACTACGCCGGTCCAGATGCAATTGATAGCCCATGCGCTGGATGGACGTCGAATGGCCACCATCACCCGTGCTACACTTCCGGTGAGTCTTGCTATTGGGGGTAACCATGTGGAGGAACTGTCCTTGTATTTGATTGATTCTCCCCAAGCACCTATAGTATTAGGCCACTCCTGGTTAGTTAAGCACAATCCTCACCTCGATTGGAAGAAGGGGTCCATTATGGGTTGGAGTCCTTTTTGCCATTCGCAGTGTCTCCGCACAGCTCTCCATTCATTGGTTCCGGAAGAGAAAGAGGAGTATCCTGACCTGTCTTCGGTTCCTGCTGCCTACTTGGACCTGAAACAGGTATTCAGTAAGGCCTGGGCATCCTCTCTTCCTCCTCATCTACCTTCTGACTGTGCAATCGATTTATTACCGGGCACCTAACCCCCTAGGGGTCGCCTGTACTCCCTATCTGCCTCTGAGAGGAAGGCTATGGAGGATTACATGAATAGTGCTTTAGTGTCTGGAATAGTTCGGCCGTCAGCCTCACCAGCGGGAGTGGGGTTCTTCTTCGTAGAGAAGGAGGGGACTCTCCGGCCTTGTATTGACTACCGTGGGCTGAACCAGATTACCATCAAGAATCGTTACCTCTTACCCCTGTTATCCTCAGTTCTTGATGTGCTTCAGGGGGCTAGCTGGTTCACCAAACTAGACCTACGAAGCGCCTATCATCTAGTTAGGATCCGTGAGGGGGATGAGTGGAAGACCGCCTTTAACATGCCCTTCGGGCACTACGAGTATCTGGTTATGCCTTTTGGATTGACTAACGCACCGGCTGTGTTCCAGGGGTTGATTACCAACGTCCTGTGAGATCTGTTACGCAAGTTTGTTTTAGTTTATCTGGACAACATTTTGGTGTTTTCCCGGTCCGAACAGGATCATGTTATACATGTGCGTGAGGTCCTCCAATGCTTATTAGTCAATAAGCTGTTTGTCAAGGCGGAGAAGTGTGAGTTTCACCGACAGTCGATCTCCTTCCTTGGGTTTATACTCGGGGAGGGTTCGATTCGGATGGATCCAGAGAAGATTAGAGCCGTCGCAGAATGGCCCCGGCCCCTCAAGAACCTCGAATATCTTCAGTCGGCTAAGTAACTCAATGCTCGCCGGGCTAGGTGGTCACTATTTTTCAACCGCTTCAATTTTCTTATCTCCTTTAGACCAGGATCCAAGAACCGCAAGAATCCTGACGCCCTGGTGAAGAGGGCTCCCAGGAGTGCCCGGGGCCGATTCTGCCGGAGAGCCGCTTCATCAGAGCAGTGTCCTGGGGGGTCGAGGAGGCTGTCCAGGCTGTTCAACAATTAGTCCAGTCCCCAGGGGGTTGTCCGCCTAACCGGCTTTTTGTCCCTGACTTCCTGCGTTCCCAGGTCCTTCAGTGGGGACATGACTCCCTCTTAGCTTGCCATCCTGGTGTACATCGCACTCAGACACTGCTCGGACAGCGCTTCTGGTGGCCTACCATGCTGCAGGACATCCGTGGTTACATCGCGGCCTGCCCGTTGTGTACTCGTAATAAGAATCCCTCCCGGGCTCCAGCAGGTCTCTTGCAGCCTCTTGCTGTTCCCCGATGCCCCTGGTCTCACATATCCTTAGATTTCGTTACAGGCCTTCCCCCGTCCAGAGGTTTCACTGGAGTTCTCACGATTGTGGACCGCTTCTCTAAGGCCGTGCATTTTGTTCCTGTTCCCAAGCTGCCTTCAGCCAAGGAGACGGCTCAGTTATTAGTGGACCATGTCTTCAAGTTGCACGGTTTACCTTCTGTCATTGTTTCTGACAGGGGTCCACAATTTGTTTCCAGATTTTGGAGGGAATTCTGTAGGCTGCTTGGTGCCACCGCGAGTCTGTCCTCTGGCTTTCACCTGCAGTCCAATGGGCAGACAGAGAGGGCCAACCAGGACCTGGAGCGGATGCTACGTTGTATGGCCCATGTGTATGTACAGTACCCATTCCAGTGTTATGTTAGTTATCAACCTCCCTTATTTCCAGCCTTGGAGGAGGAGGTTCTGGTCCCATCCGTCCACCATTTTCTTCGTCGTTGTCAACGGACCTGGAATAGGGCCAGGTCCTTGCTGCTATGTGCCCGTACACGCATGGAGAAGTATGCCAACCGCCGCAGGTCTCGGGCTCCCACTCTCCCTGTGGGACAGAGGGTGTGGTTGGACGCTAGGAACCTTCCTCTACGGGTTCCGTCTCAGAAGTTGGCACCCCGGTTTGTTGGTCCTTTTCCCATTACCAAGGTCATTAGTCCCTCGGCCGTTCGTCTTCGGCTTCCGGTGACCATGCGATGAGTCCATCCTACCTTCCATGTATCCCTGCTGAAGCCCCATGCAGTCAGTCCCCTGGCTTCTCCTGCTTTGCCTCCTCCTCCTCCCAGGTTGGTCGACGGCGGGGAGGTGTACACCGTCAGTCACTTGCTGGACGTCCGGCGAAGGGGTCGTAGCCTTCAGTATCTGGTTGAATGGCAGGGATATGGCCCCGAAGAACGGTCCTGGGTTCCAGCTCGGCATGTGCTGGATCCCTGTCTGATCTCTGACTTTGAATGCTGCCGTGCCGGGGGTCATGTTTGTCCGCTGGGTGGCGGTCGTGGGGGGAGCGGCACTGTCGTGGATCGCTCAGGGGAAGCCCCTATGACATCACGCGGGGCTCCCCTGCCACGCCCCCAGGGTTTCCCTAGACGAGAGTCGAGCAGCGGCCGGAGCACTTCTTCCACACCGGTCCGAGAACCGGCAGGACCAGTTACCGTATGCCCTCCTCCACCAGCTGATACCCGTCGAAGTGATTAGAGAGCCCTTTTATTCGCGTCTGACACGGCAGCCAGATGTGAAATCTTCAGCCATCAGTGTGAATTTCGAGCGTTTATTCCCTGCCTGTCTGTACCTCTGCCTGCCAGTTCCCCTGATCTCTGTTCTGTTTTTTCTCGACCATCAATTCTTAGCCTAGCCCTCCTACTGCCGACATCGATCGCCTGACCCCCTGCCTGTCCCCGGATTACGAGCCTTGCCTATTCCCCTGGATACCGACGCCGATCGACTGACTCCTGCCTGTACTATCTCCTCGTTTTCTTTGGATAATAAAGCCATTTTTCCCCTTGGACTGATCCGCTATCGCGTCCTCCTTATTCTTCCGGTGCCCCGCCATGACAACATCAGCCAGACCTGGTCTGGGGACATTGGGGACTACACCTGCACTGTCCTGTCCCAGGCCGGCAACGACTCCCAGTCTGCACGGCTCGAAGTCATGTGAGTGCACTTAATGTCTCCTCATTTCCTCATTTTATTCATATTTTCTGTATATTTGACCCAAAAGTGCTTTTAATTCAGGTTCAGGTCAATCTTTTTCCAGCATGGAGTCACCCATGCAGCATTGTGGTATCTCAGGGGACCTGTAGCTGTCCCAGGCAGTCGTATTTGGTGAGTCCTTTCCCAGAATGCTCTGGTTCCATTAATGTAACTCAGATTGGGTGCTGAGGGGCTGTTAGTTGTTCTTGTGAAGCATCTTCTTCATTATTCTTTCTTTCTGGTGGGACTGTAAGTCTCCCATAATTAGAACCATGCCTGCCTGTCTGTCTGTCTGTCTGTCTATCCATCTATCTAATCATGAAAGTTACTTAGTTTTGCACATTGGGCAGCACATTCAGTGACCAGGGAGGATGACAGGCCTGATGAGAAGTGTGCACATCTCTGCAAATGTTTATCGTACTACCATTGTACACCAGTTCAATGTACATCAGTTTCTGCTTTGGCTTTGCTTTGACTTTGGATTTCCCTCAAGCCTGAATCTCACTTTATGTGGTCCTATTAAAACACTTTGAAAGAGGCATAAATCATTTTTAAAGCCTTTAAAGTATATTTTGAAAAGAGTTGATTTTGAATTTCAGTTTTTCCCATCTCCTGCCTCTGCATACCTGAACATGAAAGCATCTGGGGAATAAGATTCATTGTTTTGAGAAGCCTGCTCTTACGAGCTTCCCTGACTCAGCCCAGCCTGACATTCAGACTTTAACAGCATCTGATGAATTAAATCTCTGCTGCATGCCAATAACCTCTGAACGCACTGTCCTCAGTTTAGTATTGATAAAAGTAACGCAGCTGTCGAGGTTTCTGCCTTCTGATGAGATGCGGGGTGGAACAGCGTGTATCACGGTTGCCCGCCTTGCCTATAGCCCCACCCACATTTCAGCCCAGACGAGCGTTAATTAAGGAGGTGTCACATTGACTAGCCTAATCAGTACGTTGCCATTGGTCCACAGACAGAGAAAATATCCCACGCTCATTGGATCATTTGTTTTTCCTTTTTATGCCAAACAGGAAAGAGACAAAACAGAGGAATGTGTAACCAGAAGGGAGTCATAGATTACTGGAGGGGGCAACAAGATCTAAGTCATGGATTCTATCCATCACACCATCTGTCCTTTTTTATAACTGCTTATCCTATTCAGGGGGGTCCAATGCCCACCCCAGAGGCTACAGGCACAAGGCAAGGAACAACCGGGGTTGGGGCACCAACCCACTGCAGTGCTCACTCACACATACCTGTACACCAACCAACCGACTGCAGTGCACACTCACACATGCACCAAACCATTGTAGTGCACACTCCCACACCTATGGGCAATTTGGCAACTGCAATTAACTTGGAGGAAACCCACTGACAACACAGGAAGGATATGCAAATTCTTCATATATAGATCTAGGGCAAAGATTTGAACCTGGGTCCCAGAGATGTGAGGTAACAGTGCTAACCAGTACACCACCCCTACCCCTGGCACCATAAGGTTCAATTCCCAGTCAACTCATGCTGACCAATCAGAGTGCAGCCAAGACACATTGTGATCATACCTATTACCAAGTACGGGAGAAAATCAGCAGTGTTAATTAAAAAGAAAAAATAAATCTTTAAAAACCAAATACATTCTTATAAAACCATTTAGTCTAGGATATGAAATATTGATGAACTTATTAAAATTTGGACCCTTTACTGATTAACTCTTAATTAATCTCCTAAGCCTGCTCCTAATTAATCCTTAACTTTTTATGCATAAGTATAAAACATTAAAAAGCTTAATTTGTTTAAATTCATTCCCCCAAGTTATTGCCACCCCGACAACCTTCCCCCATCTCGCTTGGGTCATGTGTGTGTGTGTGTATCTGTGTATATATATATATATATTTCCACTGAGTTCTGTATTAGAACATAATCAAAGCTCTCTCATTGGGTATTCATTAGCCCGGTGACCAAACGATCCAGGTGTAAAGTAAGGCAGAATATCTATCAGATAGTCCCCCCCTTAGCCACCAAGTTTTAAGAGCCAGAAAGTTAATTTTAAACATCATCCATAGCTTCTCTGCTGCACATTTAGGTTGCAGAGGATCCAGGCTGCATCCATTCTCCTTGTAATAAAGAATCTTTACTAGATTCCAAAAGGGAAATAATGTCTTTTGATTGGGAATGAAAAAAAACAATTCTCTTCATCTTCATCAGGAATTAAAGATCCATGTCTGTCCCAGTGGCCGCAGGTACCCAAAATTTTTTCAGACAAACCAGTCCATCATGGTGCAGTGTCAGCCCCCTGCAGAGGCCCAGCTCAATGGTGTGCTCAGTGGTTATGTCCTCAGGTAGGAAATTTGTATCTAATAATAAGGAAGTCATTGCAACAGTACCACCTAAAGAATAAGCCCAAACCTAGATATGGCCCTAGAAGAACTTCACATTGAGTGAGCATTTGAAGTTCAATGGTGTGTTGAAGCAGATGAATTTCAATTCAGGATTGTAGTTAAGAAAAATCCACTGACAAGGAGAGGAAGTCTATCAACCGTTGCCTTCATCTATGATCCGCTAGGATTTCTGGCCCCTTTCATACTAGTTGGCAAGCAGATCCTTCAGGAGTTGTGTAGAGACAAGGTAAGCTGGGATAAAGATCTACTTGAGCATATTTCACCACGATGTGAGTCATGGTAACAATTTCCCTCACTTAGCACTCCTGAAGATTCCAAGAATCTACCTCCCATCTGGCTTTGGTGAAATCATTCAGTACAAGTTTCACAACTTTTCTGATGCAAGTTCCAATGGATATGAAGCATGTGCATATCTCTGAACAGTGAGCAAAACAGGGCAGGTCAGGTGCTCAGTTATCATGTGGAAGGTAAGTGTAGCCCCTAAAACATTAACAACCATACCAAGGCTTGAATTTTCATCAGCTGTGACTGAAGTCATCAAAGGGGAGCTTGAGATTGAAAACCTACATGAGTACTACTGGACTGACTCAAAAGTGGTCCTTAACTATATGAACAACAATTTGTAGCTAACCGGATCCAACAAATAAGATCTAGCATAAACGCTAAACAATGGCGACACATCAGCTCCCAATCAGCCCAGTCAACTACACATCGAAATAGTTGAATGCATTTCAACTGTAAGAGTCCAACTGGTTAAAAGGACCTGATTTTCTCTGGCAGCAGAATCTTCCACAGGAAGAGGGAGTGGTGGGAGAAGTAGAAGTGACTGACCCAGAGCTTCGCAAGACCCACATTCATGCAGTCAAGGCAAAGGAATTTAGTTCAATGAATCATTTCACAATATTCTCTGACTGGTCGAGGGGCAGCAAGAGCTATCACCAGGCACAAAAGATTCATTGGAGAATTCAGGACACTTCAGCCAAGATCAAATGAAACAACTAACTTTTAAGAAAGAAGAGAAGCAGAATTCTTCATCATTAGGTAGGTGCAAAACGAAGCTTTCGCTGAAGACATCCAGAAAATCAAGCTCCAGAAAGAAGATATCCTGAGCAAGCACAACAGATTACGCCAGTTGAATGCTTTCTTGGATAAGAAAAACATACTCAGGGTGGGACGAAGGCTATCCCAATCAGCATCACACCATGACATCAAACATCCTGCAATACTTCCAAAGATATCTCATTTATCAACATTGCTTGTCAAACATCATCATGAGCAGGTTCACTGCCAAGGACGAGGGATGACCCAGGATGTGTGCAAATGGAGTCTGGATCTTGGGATGTAGAAATGTGGTCTCCTCACTCATTTACAAGTGTGTCAATTGTAGAAGTACACTGTCAAAAAATGGCAGATCTACTGGAAGAGAGAACAGAGGTGTCCCCTCCCTTCACCTGCTGTGGTATTGATTGTTTTGGCCCTTTCATTGTAAATGAAGGAAGAAAGAAACTAAAACAATATGGATTATTGTTTACCTGCTTATGCTTCAGAGCAGTACCTATAGAAACCCTCAATGACTTGACAACATATGCTTTCAGGAATGCCATTTGAATGTTTGTAGCCATCAGAGGTCCTGCACGCCAATTAAGATGTATTTATCTACTATTAAGTAAGTTATTAAGACAGAATACTGAAATATGTTTCCATGTCCATGTGAAATGTACTCACCTATTCCTTTCCTCCTCAGTGCAGGGGTGCCTGTTTTTTTGGGATGTTAAAAGGGTCCAGGTGTGGAAACACAGCAGCCCCCCTTCCCCATTTAGACTCCCTGTGTTCTCTGATTTCTACTTAAATTCTTGTTCTAAAGAGCACTAAAAATTGCTGCCTGAGCTGTTACACTGTTACACATGCATGGGGACCCCTGTTGGGCTCCTCGCGATTGATGATGACGCTGCTGTCACATTATTGACTCGGTGTTGTGCTGCTGACAGGTGGGTCTCACCGGCCAAACCAGCCAGAGTGGAACCGGGCGATTAACAGCGATGACCCTGGGGTTTGTGTCCTGTTTATGAGTGTGTGTGTGTGTGTGTGTGAGTGAGTGTGTGCGGTCATGTTTATATTATGTTGACCAAATCTCTCTGCAATGTGATAAAAACCTGTTCTTTTGACACTGTGGGGCAAATACAAGACTTTTTGGCATTTTTTTTTGATTGAAGTCACAGACTTTTATATATGAATAACATATTCAGTATATAAAATTCAAAAAGGGTTAGAGTTAGGGTTAAGAACCACTTTTTTAGAATATTTCCCGGCTTCCTGGTTATATTCATGGCCACGGTAGAAGACATTCCCTTTAAATGTCATGCACATTCCATTCACCGCATAATGAAATATTTTATATACTGAATATCTTATTCATATATAAAAATGACTTCAATAAAAAAAGCCAAAAAGTCTTGCATTTTGTTTGGTTACTTATGGTTAAGATTAGGGCTGGGTAGGTGTTAAGGGTGTCATTGCTGTGGTTTTTCCCATAGAAATGAATGGAGGGTCCCCATGAGATATGAATACAAACACATGTGTGCTGGGAGGTGAGCATATAGATTTCCCACCTAGGACTCTGCAGCCTGCTGGCTGGGTGACTGACCTCTTTAACTTGCTGAATCGCTGAATATTAATATCTAGTGTTTAATCATGTTTATTATCGCTATCACACGTCCACTTCAAACCTTACGTTTTGCCTTATTATGTTTCCCGCAGATGCTTTTTAAATATCACGCTTGACTGTTATTGTTTATTTCACTTCCTCTCCTCTTCGTGATCCCCTTCTGCCCTCATTTCATCCTGCTGCTTTCTAATGGAACAGGACAGAGCTGCCTTATCTCTTTTATAATCAAATAGAGGTCCGTGGAGAATGACACCCTATCTCGCGGGCTTATCAGCATCCCTTAATAAGAGTCTGCCTGCAGAATGCCTCGATGGGCTTATAAGCTTGAGAGACATTATTGACGTTCTCTGTGGAACAAAGCAACCTGTGGTCAGATTGGGCTGTTTTAAAATCAAATATCTATTATTTAATTGCCCCCTCCCCAAGTGTTCACCCGACCATTTTCTCATTTGAGAGCAGTTGATATAACGGAATGACTTCATGTTAATTCATCACAACAATGAGATGGCCTTTTTATCTTTATTATATAGGGCGACCATGACAGCATGGATTCAGCGAAAGCCTCTTTTTTCTGCATTTAAAGCATTTTCTGCATTTTTTCCCCTTCAAACTAGGCAGGCTGATTCTGTAATGACTCCATGCGAGTTTAGAGGGATAATTACTGGTATGACTTTATATTCATTAGAGATGCCTATAACAGACTCTTGCTTCACAATGGCAGTCTTAAGCTAACTTTGGACAAATGCGATATGTGATACCGGCACCTAGGAGACAAACTGAGGTGTCATTAATCCCCACGAGCTGACGTCCCCCCACTCCGTGAGGAGGCGTTATTTTTCCCACACACTGCCAAGGTGGTGCGCTTCTGCATGTCTGTAGTATGTGACTGGGAAAGGGGGGGGGCGGATTATATATGTACTGTACTGCATCAGTGCCTCATGTTCTACCAACCCCCCTTGTCTGGGATCTATGCCATAAATGCAGAATGAAAAGATCATTCCAATAAACAGTCACTGTTGGGTTCTGTGTTATCAAACAAAGATTTCTTCATATTTCATTATGCGGTGAATGGAATGGGCATGACATTTAAGGGGAACGTCTTCCATGGCCATGAATATAACCAGGAAGCCAGGTAATATTCTACAACAGTGGTTCTTAACCTTTTTTCAGTCATGGACCCCTTTTTGAATTTGATAAAAGCTACGGACTCCCTCCCAAAAATATGCACATAAGCACATAAACTCAGTTTTGCATGCAATAAATATATACATCTATATGAATATACAGTGAACATAATTGTTCATTTCTAATCTGACCGTCATTGACCCCCTAAGACCCATTGATGGACCCCTTGAGGACCCCTTGTATCGCTGTGTGGAGGGGAATGGATTGAAGTGTCTATGAAGCCACTAAAGGTCATTGGCGTCTCCTTATCTTGTGGTCGAATTTGTGTCGGATTGCAGCTGTAATGGTGCTGGTGTGTCGATGGGGAGAATCAACAGCAAAACACAAGGAAGCAAAGTTAAACAGAAGCATGGAGAATGTAAATCAGGACATTGTAATGGAGTCAGTCTTCAAAAGCTCCTTATCTGCCGGCTTGGAGCATCTGGGTGGCAGACATGAGATGGGGGGGGCACAAACGCTCAGAATCAGAGAGAAATGAGGATGATGTTCCTCCATCCCAGGCACCATCTGGACATGTGGGAAGGAAAGCAAATCTGAAGGTATGATGTGGCTTGTAAACATGAATCAGTTCTGTTAGGTAGACAGGT
The DNA here is from genome assembly GCA_026777045.1 of Hyperopisus bebe. NCBI lineage: Eukaryota > Metazoa > Chordata > Actinopteri > Osteoglossiformes > Mormyridae > Hyperopisus > Hyperopisus bebe. Next base: position 6,789,854 of record JAODJW010000045.1, read on the forward strand.
GCTAGAGTGCCTTATATGTAAGTAGGAGAACTTTGAAGTTAATCCTAAACCTAACAGGAAGCCAGAGCAGGGGTTATGTGTTCAAACTTCCTGTTCCTTGTGATGATTTGAACTGCTGCATTTTGAATACGATGTGAGGTTTAATGTTCGGTGTTTGCTCCCAGATAACAGAGCGCTACACTAGTCTGACCTACTGTTTATGAAAGTATGTATTAGATTCTTAGTGTCATATCTCAACTTAGGAGCAGTAGGAATTGTATTTGGCTCTTGCATTGAGTCACTTTAAACAGCTCTTGCACGTAGCTGTGTTTGCACTGTTCTGTTCTGTTACTAATACAATGTGAAAACGGCATTGTTTGGGCATGTTCACCCTTGTAACATCAAGGCAGGTAAACCCGTTAAGCAGTTCGCCTTAGACCTAGACCTGGGGTTGTAACAAGTGGGGGCTCGTCCAGGATTTGAACCCGGGACCTCTCAGTAATTTACTTTTGATACTGCATCCACATGCGGTCTATGCGGTGACACCTATGTTATGGGCTGAGCTGCTGATGGAAAAATTCAGCCCCTCAGAGTGGAGTGTGGAGAATATAGCACTCTGATCCACAGACTTGCCGAACAACATAACCTTGTTTTTCTGCTCAATGAGCGCCCAAGTTTTCACTCATCCGAGTCTTAACTTAAAGTAGTTAGCTAACATGACAATGGATGAGGTTTCATTAAGCATAGCTGAAATGTATAATTGCGTGTCATCTGCACAGCAGTGATTATGCTTTCTCATTATATTGTCTAAATGTAGCATGTAGAGAGAGGAGAATATAGGACCATGCATGGATTTTTTTGCCCCATATCTACAACAGAAATGTTTAAAGAGGAGTACAGCTGCATGATTCTGGGTAAAATATGAATCATCAATCTTTTCTCATGATTCTCGAGCAATATATTTTTCCGTTTATTATGACTTTGCTTTACATATGTTGATGGAACAAACAATATGTAGAGATGCACGATATATCAATTAACATGCCGAAATTGTCATCCGATACCTAAACTTGTTTAGAATTCAAAGTTAGCAGCGGCTGAGTTAACAACACTGCACTGACATAATGAAGATGAATGCATTGGGAAATCAACAAGCCATTCTCCATCTATAAGAGGTCTCAAAGTCCTGGCCCACAACATGTTGATAATTCATTATTAAATCTGGCCCATAGAGCGATCTTCTGTTTTTCACAGAATAGCAGCACAGAGGCTACAGTGGGATCTTGATTTAATTGGTGGCTGAGCTGATACCTGGCAGATGAAATTTAATGTAGACAAATGTAAGGTAATCCATGCAGGGAGCGGAAATATAAAGTACAGATATTTTATGGGTTCCATTGAAATAAAGGTAGCTGATTATGAGAAAGACCTCGGTGTGTATGTTGATGTTTCCATGTCCTACTCTCACCAGTCTGGGGAAACAATTAAAAAGGCCAATAGGATCCTATTGGATTAAATCAGAGCTAGATAAGATTTTAACAACTCTGAGCTATTAGTTAAGTTCTCCCCAAACGAGTTTCATGGGCCAACTGGTCTCCTCTCGTTTGTAAATTTATCATGTTGTTATGTTCTTAAAAACCATTGTAACGTGCCATAGACAGTTTCACTGGCCTTGCTCTAATGAATATCTACCATGACATCAAAAATGACAAGAAAACTAAAAGTGCTATGAAAATTGTGTCCAGGAGACAGGGAAACAACTTAAAATAGGTGGGCAATAATGTAATATAAGTTAGTAATATAAGTTAGTAACAAGCATCATGTTGTTGACAAGAAATGATTTGTTTTATAGAGGGTATACTTTCAATAATAAGCATTTTATCTTAGGTTTTTGTTGTGGCTCATTTAATCTTATCACTGGAATTGATAATAAACATAGTGAAGATACTGACAATAGTAACTATATTCATTATAGGTTCATTCAACTCACTTTCTAAATAGTTGTTAGATTTAGGGGATGAAATGTTGTAGAGCAGCCGGATCAATGCCAGTCATGAACTAAAGGTGGGATTAATAAACAGCCTTTGCTTACCATGTCAGGGCCAAGGCCTGGGAGGTGCTCTTAGGAGTCAGGCAGGCACAGTGTTTACCATGTTTAGGGATAGCATGAATGATCTTCTCCCATTAGGGTGGAGGCCATCCAGTTTATAAGTCAGGCCATTCCAAATCATTAATAAAGGCTATGATTTTAGATACACTTCAAGTGTCTAACCAGGCTGCTGGGGGATGGATAAGGGACTGGAGACAAATATATTCTGACAATTTCTTCGTACTTTCTTGCACATAGACATGAAGCTCATCTTTAATATCTCGGTCCCTCCAGGTCAGTCCCCTCCACTCAGCATCACCACTAGGGTTGCAAAGGGGTGGAAAATTTCTTGTACATTTTCAGAAAGTTTCCATGGAAATTTCAAACAAGGGATTTTTGGGAATTTGTGATGCACAGCCAACTGGTGGTTATTTTGCAGAAGGCAATTTTGTAGTTCATTTTAGTTTTGAATTCTACTTCATGTTCCTATACCGAATGACATGAAAGACTGAAAGATGAAGCTGTGGTAAATTAATTTTTTAGTTATTGGTTTAAATATGAAACTGTAAAAGTGGACATATAATGTTCAGAAAACTAATCAGCTACCCCTCATTTAATCCATCAAACAGCCTAATGAGTGAGCAAAAATAATTTAGCTAGCTAGCAGTCTTGTTAAGTAGTAGATTGGGCTGATAATTTAGTAAAGTTTATGAGATGATGTAACCAGCATCAACCTGGTTGAAAGTTCTGACAGATTTTGGTAATCCGATGCCCCACCCACTTCATATGTAAACAAGCCCCAAAGTCTACATATCTCTATTACACATTTCTATTACAGCACACTCAGGCTTTCTTGGCAAATAAAGCTGGGATCCTTTTTATTTGTCAAAAATTTCCCTCTAGTGCTGAAGTGGGTATTAGATGGTCCATGTGGAACCAGCTCACAGCTTACAAACACTGGTCTCTGAAGATGTCACTGTCTCCATGATGGCTCATATGTTGTTGTTGATGATGTTGATGATATCATTATTGTTATTACTACAAATTAATTATTATTAATTATTCTATTATTATTCTAAATATTTGCATAAACATTGCATTCATTAGATTTTTATCCCAGAGCCAAGATTTATTTTATTATGTTTTTGTTACTGTTATGTTTTCACCCAGTTGGCCAGTTTGTTGGATGACATCTTGAAGACTTCTTTTCCACATGGACCTTTGGCAGCAGTTTTCTGGGCTCGATAAGCCCTCTTCAAGGTCAAGAACACTTTCCCTACCGCTCGTTGTGGAAAACTAAACAAAGGTGAGGCCCTGGCAGATGTTTTGGACCTTTAAGTAAACCAATGGCTAAATTATTCCCCTTCACCGTGATCAGAAAAAAGTCAATGTATTTCACCTCTGTCGTGATGCTATTGTATCTGACCACCAGAGGGAGCCTCTGCGCCATCCTGTGGGTGGCACCCAGCACACCAGGGCCCTGTATCCCGAAGCCAGATTTCTCGCTTAGCTGAATAACTTTTGGAATTTAAGGTACCCCAATTTAAATGGATTTTATCATCGTTCACTTACATTACAGACTACCATAAATCAGACAAGTTATTCAGCTAAGCAGGAATTGTGTCTTTGTGATACAGACCCCTGTTCCTCGTTACCCCTGTTATGTTTACCTTACACTGACACTGAACCACTAGCATACTGTTATCCCTCCCTGCTCTTTAGAACATGGGTTCCCAGAATTTTCAGCTCGCAAACCCTAAAACCAACGTGCCACCGACTCACGACCCCCCTTTTCCGACCGGGAACATCCCCTCAATTGATTTCACCGACCAGGGGAGATTACTGTGAAAATGGAATATGTTTTCATGTTTTTAAAACTTTATAAACATATTGTGTAAATCATGTCGCGACCATCCATGTTTATCTTGCGACCCCTCTGGGGGGGTTAAAACCCCCTCACTGGGAACCTCTGCTTTAGACAGCTGTGCCTCTCTGGTGTTCTATTCCCCTCCGTTATTGCTGGTTTTATCTGGTCCTGACTCCCAATCACCTCACTGCAGTGCACTTCCTCAATCTTCTCCCTGTCTGTGTCTCCTACTCTGCTGTTAAGGTCTGCCCTCCTGCCGTGTGCATGAGTACATCAGCACAGGTAAAAATCACAAAATGGAACCAAACATCCCCATTTGCTCTCCAAATTAACACATTCATACATCCAGCCAGACACACTGTAGTTAAGACCCATGTACATTCAGGAACTCAACAGATGTAGCCTGAAATTGTTTCTGACAGATAATGGGGAAAATTTGCATGGTATTGCCATGAAATTCAAATATCTACTGTTTCTGCAGCAAGACCTGCTTGTCTCCAAGTGAGTGTCCCTTCCAGCCAGTCCTGGGACACATTTGGGTTTATGTGTAAGAGCATGTTACATTTTATCTAGTTTCAGCCAGAGCTGAGGGCCCCTATTCATGAGACCCGCACACACTTGCCTTCTGCAGCATTTCTCACTCTGCTGCTCAGTGGACTCAATAACCAAGCGCTGAAAACTGAATGAAGCATTGCTGAACTCAGAGGATTGATTAGAACATAATCCAAACCCCACAGCTCTGTCCTTCACTGCCAAGCTGGGCCCCCTCCATCTTTGGGGTTTAGAGGACAGAGAGTGTGCAGTGCCTGTGAATTGATTCAGCTGCGGGATCGGGGCACCACCAGTGCGGAGCTTGCTCAGGAATGGCAGCAGACAGGAGTGAGTGCATCTGCAAGCATAGTGGAGGATGGTCTGGTGTCAAGAAGGGCAGCAAAGAAGCCACTTCTCTCCAAGAAAAACATCAAGGACAGACTGATATTCTGCAAAAGGTACAGGGATTGGACTGCTGAGGACTGCTCATTTTCTCTGATAAATCCCCTTTCCGATTGTTCGGGGCAAGCACTACCATCAGTCCAATATCAAGCCAACAGGAAAGCATCCTGAGACCATTCATGTGTGGGGTTGCTTCTCAGCCAAGGGAGTGGGCTCACTCATAATTTTGCCTAAGAATACAGCCATAAATAAATAATGGTTTCAAAACAGCCTCCGAGAGCAACCTCTCAACCATCCACGAACTGTTTGGTGATGAACAATGCCTTCTCCCACATGATGGAGCACCATGCCACAAGGCAGAAGTGATAACTAAGTGGCTCGGGGAACAAAATATCTATATTTTGGGTCCATGGCCTTCCAGGAGGACAATGACCCAAAGCAAACTGCACAAGCAACACTCGAGTGGTTTAATGGGAAACATTTAAATGTGTTGGAATGGCCTAGTCAAAGTTCAGACCTCAATCCAATTGAGAATCTGTGGTCAGACTTGAAAATTGCTGTTCACAAACGAAAACCATCCAACATGAAGGAACTGGAGCAGCTTTGCCTTGAGGAATGGGCAAAAATCCCAGTGGCAAGATGTGGCAAGCTCATAGAGACTTATCCAAAGCGACTTGCAGCTATAATTGCCGCAAAAGGTGGCTCTACAAAGTACTGACTTTAGGGGGGGTGAACAGTTATGCACACTGAAGTTTTCAGTTATTTTGTCCTATTGGTGGTTTGCTTCACAATAAAAAAGAAATATATCTTCAAAGTTGTAGGCATGTTCTGTAAATGAAATGCTGCAAACTGTCAAATGATCCATTTTAATTCCATGTTGTGAGGCAACAAAATATAAAAAATGCCAAGGGGGGGGTGAATACTTTTGCAAGGCACTGTACATAATATATACAGCCATGGAAAAGATTAACAGACCACAGCACAATTTTTAGTGTGTGCGTCTGTGAATAATATTATTTTTTTACAAACTCCAGTCTGGCTCTTCACTGTTTCTCATTAATGAAGGGCTTCTTTCTTGTTTTATGGGACTTCAGTCCTGCTTCTAGGAGCCTGATACAAACTGTCCTAGCAGTGCACTTCACACCTGCACTTGATGTTTCCCATTTCTTTTGAAGGTCACTTGATGTCATCTTACGATTGATAAACTGTCAGATAAGTTAACAGTCATCTCTAGAATTACAAAGTCACTTCCACCCTTTACCTGGCTGGTTTCTTGTCATTCACAATGTCTCCTGCTTCACCTTAGTCTTGTGTGTTACTGATGTGCTTACAGTATGCTTAAGATTCCATAAGAATTGCCCATATTAACAGATTGTGCACATTTAAAAAGCAAGAAACTGAATGGACTGCAAACTGAAATCTAATTTTAATAAATACATCATACAAAAATAAGCTTTTTTGTCATAGAGTGCGACACTTCAAAATACAGAAGTACCATTTGTTTTCCCTGATTCACTGTTCATTACAGATTTGATATTGCTGGTAGAGTGTCATCCATTCCGTAGTGAAAAATAAAATGCTGTGTTTCATTTTTAAGCAGTACAAGATGGGATTTGTCCTGCATTTCTTCATATTGAAAGTGGAAATCCTAATTGCTTGCAGTGTTAGTGACTGTAAGCACTTGCACTGTGTATGTTTAACTGGATGGCAATGCTAATGCAGGGTTTGGCAAAGTTATCGGTACACAGCAGCAGCCTGTTGTTTGTCAGATTTCCAACTGGAGAAAGTTCCACCACAACACTGCTATCTTTTTGCCTTGTTTATCCACAATATCTCCGAAATTACAGCTGTTGTGGCTGATGAGCTGGCAGAATGCTGTGGAAATGTTTTGTTAACAGCACATCGAAGACGGTTTCAGTTTGGCTGCACCTTAGTTCAGAATAGACCGTGGTCACATAGACAGTTTATTATCAGCTTATACATGACTGAGTGTCTTGCCAAGTCTCTTGCGGTTTCTTGAATCTGTTGGACGATTTCGGTGTTGGCACATATTGACAGAATTTTTTGGCTGTTTGTATCCTTCCATTTTTGTGTTTGTCGTATGATACAAACATTATCATTATGTCCATGAGCTCACAGGTGAATTCTTTGCAGAATGTTCTGCTCCATTCACACATGGGGGTCATTCGGAAATCACACCGACTTTGTACTAAAGTCTGTTTAATGTCTGGTCCAACTGATTTGGACATTTGCGTTTACAAATACAGCCTCTCTAGGCAATGTCTAGAAAAATTCAGGGAGGCAGTGCAGGTCTGAGAGAGCCTTATCATATGACTGGTTGGAAATGCATTTGTTTCTGTGATGTGATAGGTTGGTGTGTGTTATCTAGCATTGTTTCTTCTCATGACAGGAGAATTTTCCCTGGCGGCGAATGGGTTCATGTCCGTACTGCGGCCTATAACGATTCACGTTTCCCTGCCACAGTTCACTACGGCCCATTGGTTCAGAAACCCTGAGTTAGACTAGCTTCTATCTCCTTTCTACCCCCAAAGGATTAATAAAGTATCTAAAAAAAAAAAAAGTTTATTCTACTCCCAATGATTTAGAAAGTGCACAACAATGTAGACAACAATTGGAGCTTGATTCACTTTTCACTGCAAGCCACTGCAGAGAGCTATTTTGTCCCAGTCATGATTACTCCCTCTATTAATATTTAATACTTTCTCATTCTCATATTTTCAGTCCCCCCTCTTAAGATCAATCACGGAATCAATATCTCAGGCAGCCCCGGCTAAGCATTGTGGACGTTCATAGTAATCAGGAATACACTGCCCCCAGTGGCAGAGTTTGGGAAAGCTATGATAGTGTGACAGAATCATTTTTATCGCATGATGATTTGCCATCATCCAGAAATCATGTAATTGATTATCACATCTACTAATATGCTCCTTAAACTGGAGCTACTCGTGGCTCTCAGGCTTATGAAATACAAGCAAATTTGTTTTTATGTTATTTCTGGTTTATCCATTTTTAAATTTTTTATATTTCTCATATGGGCTAATATGTAATTGGTCCCAATTACAGGTAATATGTTTTAGGATTTTTGGCACCTGCTCGGCACTGTTTCCCCCTACCCAGTGATGGGGGGAATTTGACCTGTCACATGTAAATAATGTGTCCCTGCGGTGAAACAGCGCGTGTGAGTCGATAAGGCCTTATCAGCCCTCCTTAGTGAGGAATGCCGGATTCAGCATGCTCTATTTCTAATTTAACACTGTGGGTTAAGGTGTTTTGTACAGAGAGTGCTGTTAATAAACAATTAACTGCATTAATGGGTGCAGTTTTGCAACTTTGTAAAACCATAAATGAGTCGGTGGTGTTTAATTGTTTATCCCTCTTTCCATCTGCATGGCCTTTCTCCCTCTGTCTGATTTTTCATGGCCACTTTGTCATTCTCCGTCTGATCTGGGGTTATAGGGCTTTGTCATCAAATGATACGGGTTTGAGTAATTAACATCCTGACATTTTCAGAATTACCTGCACATGCAACCGGCCCAGTTTACCCTCGGTCCCCAGTCCGTTCTCTCGCATCTTCATACTGAAATCTATTAGCCTCTTTAAGGATTTTGCTAGCTTTAGTTATTTATGTGTACTCCCAGAAGGAATGTTAATTACCTTTAGAACCCTTTATCTGCTGACCCGTGGAGAAGCATTAGGTCGCCACCCCTAAGCTTGACTGTCTTATTATCACGTTGATGAGCCTGGGAGAGTTAATTGCTTTCGGGATGCTTTTTGCTAATTATATACTGACACGGTGTCATACACTCCAGTCATTCGCTTTTTATCTTTAATTACTGTGGGAGGGCGAGGGGCATGTTTTTCATTATTGCTAACAGGCGAGCCCATTCCATCAAGGATCTAAGGATCTCTCCTGCCATCGTGGCCTGATTTGGAGGAGAGCTGTCATACTGCAGCTCGTGGTAGTACAGCTGGTATCCCAGCAATCTCATCCGCAAAGGGCCAGTGCATATGCGGGTTTTTGGGGTAACCTTTAGGTCAGCTGTTCAGACACAGGTATGAGAACTCAGCCAATCAGTCCTCTAATTAGTAATCTAATTAGAGAGTCGCAGTGAAAACCTGCATACACAACGGCCCTTTCTGGATAAGATTGCCCACCCCTGCAGTAGACCTTTGGCCATAGGCAGCCTTTTTCCATGACTGCAGTTTGAGGAGTGTGTAAAAATCACAGGTTTGGTAAAAACTGGCAGACTTTTCAGTTGAAAGACTCTCAGAGACGTGCAAAGTCCTCTCCCTGTTTATTTTTTCCTTTAATTCATGTTGAAATCCGCGTCATGAGCTATGGGTACTGCCGCAATGCCCGTTCCTCCCTGTTCATTTTTCTAGCGGATGATTCAGGTTTTGGCTACGGTGGGGAGAGCTCAATAAATGGCAGCTCTGCGTGTCTTGCAGCATCGAACTTTAATCTCGAGGTGTCAGTGCCGGGCACGGCCTACCCCTCGTCTGTGTGAATTAAGTCTGTTTTGACAAATTGGACTTTGAGTTCACACCATTTAAATGCACATACCCTAGGCACCCAGGCAAGGAGGCGTATTCAATCTTTCCATTGGAGTGGATGGGATTGAAATGTCCTTCTGAAAGATTAAACCTCATAGTCTGTTCTGTCCTCTATGTAACGGAGATCCCTTCTTCAAAAATGGTGGTGTCAGTTAGATCTGTTATGGGACAGAGGGAGAAACTGGCATTTATGTGTTTTGGCTGGGGCCTTCTACTCGTGGCTGACACTTTCTCCGTGACCTAGGCAGCCCTATTTTGTTAATTTTTCTAATGACCATATTGGGTATGACACACATTTGACACACTGATCTGGGGTCAGTTTCCTAAAACTGTGGTGACAGCCCTGATGATCATGATTTGAGCTTGACCATGCATTGTTGGGCAGTGTGTCCCTGGTAACACCTGATGCACAGCAGATGAAATGCCAGGCATTTTGGCCTTATTCAGACTTTGCCTACTACTTGGAAGTCATTCTTTATTCTCGGTGTTTGTCTCAAATAGACAGAAACGCCTCTAAGGCTGTGAGCGGCCTGCTGTTAACAGAATTCAAGCTAACTTGTAAGTCTCTCAAATTCAATGACCTGTTTTTGGGAGCCACACTTTGAAGTCTGAAAAATCAGCTCTCCTCTAGTAAAAATCCAAATCCAGTGCTCTTTCTGTGCAGTGTTAGCTAGTATTTCCTTTAGTTTCTCTGTTTTTTCTGTCATAGGAGGAGTAAGACTACTGGAGGAGTGCATCAGTGTCGGTCTGAGGAGGAATTTCTGGAATGATGCTGTTCATATGTAGTATTAGATGTTGACAGGCAGTACAGAATTGTAACTGCAGTACAGAATTGGCTGCTGTAACTGTGTGTCA
>JAODJW010000045.1:6800251-6812984 GCA_026777045.1 Hyperopisus bebe
TCAGTTTCCTTTGTGAAATACTTTGCGAATTCCATCTCGGCCAATTTGTGTAACAGTCTTGATAATTGTACAGATGACTTCTGGGTAGATTTGGGCACGTGTCGTAGTGTGAGAATCGGAGCGAAATTGGAGCGAGACAGAGCGACCGCTCCAACCTTAATTAAAAAACCGCTCCGCGCTCTGACCAAATTCCGCCCGCTCCGCTCCTCGCTCACTCTCCGCTCCACTCCGCTCACATGCTCTGCATACAACGAACTGAGGACTCCTAACAGATTGTCAGCCTACGATGCAGAGGCAGCAGCCCAGGGGATTGGCAGGAAACAGGATTATTCGTGCCATGGAGCAAGCATGTCAGTGTGACCAGATGTGGGGGTTTCCCGGAGTAGTCATTCCACCAGTCCATGGGGGCAATGGTAGTCCCTGTGGAAGAAGGCATTACCTAAATACATAAAATACGTCAGGGGCACAGCTTAGAGGGTAGTAGGAGATCACAGTTCGATCTCTGAGCTGGCTGTCGTGAGCATGCGTTTCACTTTGTATTTAACACTATCTAGATGGGGCCAGTGGCTGTTACTGCGTTGGTCCTCCTACCAATCAGCGGAGGCTGGGGAGTCCTGGAGCAGAGACGTTCAACTGAGAGGGGAAGCTTAAATAACTGCTTCTTGAGTTACCAAATAGATAAATTAACCCTCCCCCCATCCAAGTATACAAAGCACATAAGCCACTTGTTGGGTACAAATGTTCTTAGCTGGGGGGAGCTGTCGCTGAGATCAGTGTGGAGCACAGTGGTCAGAGGCAGCCAGCAGGAATCCGATTACTTCAGACAGATCAGAATTACGACAGGAGCAGAGATGGACCTCTATCCTGCCAGCACCGTAGTGCCAAAACTGAAATACATTGGCTTTTAAAAAAAAAAAAAAAAAAAAAAAAAAAAAAAAACTGAACTTTCTTTCAGCATAAATAAAAAATGTTGGGATCTGTGGATGACAGGGATGGGACCATTCCGGAATGCATTCCTCAACTCCAATCCAAATCAGGAAATAGAACTGGAGTTGGAATTTATGTCTCACTGAAATTTGTATTCAATTCCAAATCTGTTCCCCATAGTTTTTTGATCCTAACTTCAGTTCCATTTCCTGGTCTGGATTGGAATTGACAAATGCATTCGGAAATGGCCCCGGCCCTGGTGAATGACATGATTTACCCCCACGGGATCAGTGAAAATGCTGTATATGGATGACAATTCTAGATGTGAGATTATCATACAGGGAAAAGTAGCCCTGATTCCATGCTGTAAAAATGCTGCTGTCGCATGACTTTCCACATTGTTTTACTGTAAAGGACCGCATTTGACATCTGTGGTAATCACCCCCCTCCCCCCGACCCCTCCAGTCCCTGGACCTCCTGTCAGACTGGTGTTCCCTGATGTGCGGCTGACAGAAGTGAGGGCGACTTGGCAGCCCCCAGCAGAGCCCAATGGCATCATCTTGGGTAAGGTCCCCCTCTTAGGCCCTAAACCCACAGGGAGTGTTTCAGTGTAGTTCAGTGTAACAGTGCCTATCTGTCTCTGTCTGCCCCTGTCTGTTGGGCTTCACTCATTTGATATCCCAGGTGTAACAGACTAGCTAGCTAATGCTATTAGCACCACGCTACTGGCGATGAATAGAGCCCGATTTCAGTGAGGGTCAGACTGAGTGAGGACATCCTGCATGAGAGAAGCAGAAGCCATGGTTAGAGAGAAAAGCTGAGATCACCTTGATCCATGCGATTAAATATGAATGAACTGAAAGGCCTGCAGAGGGCAGCATTAGAACCAGTGTCATTGCACCCTTGGATTAGTGTGGGTGTGGTGGTGACCCTTAATGAGGTGAGATACCCAGGGGAAAGGCACGGTGCTTAGTTATTGTACAGTACCTCCATATTGGGTGTGATGATGTAATCGGGACAATTTAAAGGCGTGTCTGGCAAAATTAGATCAGTGCACAGAAGGTCAGCTGCGTCACAGTGTTATATGGTGCTGGGTTTAGACAGTGTCTGCTTCCCTCCGGAAACAGTAACGCATAGAGAGGGAGGACTGGTGACTAAGGGGAACGGGGGACATCCAGTGTCCGTGTGCATCCCAGAGATGTGGCTGACAAACCATGTGACCTGCTAGTGACCCCCATCACAATGCAACAGCTAAAATGATCTGAAAGAGATGTCACCCAATACGGTGAGAGTAGTTAGATTGCCATGATTTCTTCCCTCGTAAAAGAAGAGCCCCCCCCCCCCCCCCCGATGGATAATGGTACAGTCCAGGTTCTGGCTGTGTATAAAGATGCACGAGCAGTGAACCCCTTCTGCAGTCAAGCCGGGACGTTCAGTCTCTGGCAGCAACAAACTTGCACGGTCCAGAGAGCTTGGGGAAGGGTCATGCTCCCATCTTCACTCTCGCTCTCACCCATCTCTGAAGTGTGATGCAGCACACACACACACACACACACACATTCTGAATTGGACGCTAATGTCTGTGGAAAATGGGAAGGGAATTCCTCCCATTTGCAATGTAATCCCATCATAATCAATGCCCAAGCCAGCGTGCTGTAGCATCTTTGCAGCAGCCTAATGAGCGCAGCGGTGATGCTGCGAGGGCAGAACACATGGGGGGAAGGTGTTGGACCTTTTGTGTGGGGCATTGAAAAATGTATTTCACTGTGGATTCTGTGCAGAAAAATGCTATTTAAATTTCTCTAGGAATTGAATGTGGCATCCAGTGTGATTTGCTGTCGCTTCCAGTCACTTATCCACGGGGAGTTATGTGGGGATATGAAGCTTATTCCAGGTTGCACAGGGCACGAGGATAGGATATATCCTGGATGGGATGCCAGTTGGTCATAGGGCACAGGGCTGAGGTACAACCTGGATAGGATATCACTCAATCACTGGGCACTTGCATACAAGTCACACACTTAAGGCAATTTAGAGATGCCAATTAGCCTAATTACTTCTTTGGATTAGGGGAGGAATGCAGTCATCTAACAATGTAAAAAAAGACAGCTAAATAAAAAAAGAGTAAGGTTAACAGGCCTTCATGGTGATGGACTAGTACCCATGTTCTAGAGCCATTCACATACATGGAAAGCAGTGTGGATCAGCCACATCAACAGAAGCCATTAGACCTCAGAGTTTCCTCAGAGGGCTGAAGAGTTCGGTTGGGCACACGGGCAGTTGTTTGTGAGGGAGTTTGTGCAAAGACAGGCCAGTCAGCCATTCAGTGAGCACTGACTTTGCGCCTTTTTCCTGCATTTTCATTTATTCTCTCATCTCCCAGGGTATCAGGTCGCCTACCAGCTGGAGGCCGACAGCCGCAGCATCTTCACCACGGTGGAGGTGGAGTCCAGCGCCAGGGAGTTTACAGCGGCAGGGCTGATCCCTGAGTCGGCCTACGTGTTTCGCGTCTCCGCCCGGACACAGCAGGGCTGGGGGCCACCTGAGCAGGCGGTCGTCATCACCACAGAGCGTCGAGGTGGGTGGTTACCGGCTGCCGGGATCTCAACAGCTCCCTCACATTACAAAAGCCAACAGTACAGATCCAATTATGTCCATAATCCACTGTGCAAAGATATATTTTTTAATCACTTCATCTTAGACGACTGACACTTAAGCTCAAATAAAAAACCCATTTAGCGTTTTTGAAATCCGGAAAATATGATTTCAAAAGCTGACAAATAGACATGGGAGAAAGCAGAATGTTCTGGACGGGAAATTTTTCTGCAAGAACTCAATTAATAAGGGGCGAGAGATGCTTCATCTAACCAGTCACTGATCTGAATGACAAAGACCATGACCCTAGGAAGGCTTGCCAAGCGGAGAGAGCTGCTTATGAATCAGGCTTTGGTAGGAAACAGTACAGAAATCCTGCACCTGACCTTCACCTCTGATCTCATTCCTTAGCTCCTGTTATATATGTCTCTCTCTTAATGAACATGTCCCTGACATATGTTTCTATACCATGTGAACACGTCCCCTATAGCTTCCAGATGAGAATTGCATATGCCATGAGAATATCTTACATCAGGGTTCCCCAATTCTGGTCCTGGAAGACCATCTGCAACACAGTTTGCAAATTCCCCTGCTCCCTACCAGACTCCTACTAAGTAATTTGCTGGTGAGCTCAGTAAGTTGTGTTTGAGCCGGGAAATCAGCAGACTGTGTTGATACTTGCCCTCCAGGACTGGAATTGGGGAACCCTGCCATACATTGTTAGTCACTGCCTGGTTTATACCAATGGGCACCAGTAGGGTTGGACCAAACAAAGATTGACAATGCCCACTTAATGCCCCCCAACCACCACCTCAGAGCGGCCCCAGTCCCCCCGGAGGCTAAACGTGCCCCAGTCGGAGGTGCGCTCCCGCCGGCTCCTGCTCAGGTGGGCTCCAGGAGCGGATGGCTCCTCGCCCGTTCGCTACTTCACCCTGCAGATCCGGGAGCTGGAGATCGGAGACTGGATCACACACTCGTCTGCCATCAGCCACAACTGCACCTCCTGGGAGGTGGAGCGGTGAGTCCCTGATACCCTAAACCCTGCTTTTCACACTCAGCTTGGTTTGTCCAGCCACATCATCCATTTCCTCAATCATTCACTAATCCATTATCATCACTGTCCTTGTTAGGATGCAGGATGTAAGACCCTATGTTACACCACAAAGCGGCAGAAGTGTTTTTACTAGCATGAGGCCAAGGCAGGTCTCATTTTCCCATCCTGCACCTGTGCCATTTAAATAGCAAATGTACCTCTGCTCACTAAACACCTGAGTGTGTTGCTCTTAAAATGAGGTGTAGTCAGATGCATTGCTGCCGCATCGCTATCTTAAGGCAGCGGAAAGAGATTGTGCTTTTACCAACAAAAAACTGCTGCAAAGTATTTCACTGTTATTTAAGGGACACATACATGTACTGTAATTGCATGTGTACACTGCTTGTTACATTCACAGGGATGGACAGCAGTGCAGAAACGTGCAAAAAATGAATGAAAAAGATTAAAATGTGACACAATAATGTGTACATGAACATATTTAAAGGAATATATGTCATTATGGTTAGTCGTATTAGTTACTTTATTGTACCTTATTATTATTATAAACACTCATCAGAATTAGCTAATCACAGTAATGATGAATGAAACTGGCTGCCGACTACATTGGGACCCGAATTCCAGAAACAGTTCATAAGTTTCAGACCTGCACACTAAGAGAATCCCGGCTGTAAATGTGTACATTTTTCTTGTTATGGGTTATACACTGTACAGGTAAATGATACAATATTTTTCATTGTAAAACGTGTAATAGTAGCCTGTGTGTTTTCATTGTTTCTTCATCCTTTGAGGGGTATAAAAACATGATTTATATATGGAGACAGCAGATTGTACATGTTATCTGCAGTTTTAGCTGCAGCAGGTTTTATTCTTCTTCTTTCTCTTCTTCTTCTATTCTTCTTATTTTTCTTCTTCTTGATCCCTCTAACATGGGAAGAAGGGGGAAGAACATGGGATACCATGGGGTGAATAGGAGAGAGCATGGGATAACAGGGGCAAAACAGGCAGAATGTGAACCACACATGGAAAATGGGGAGAACACAGATAACACACTGAAACACAGGGAAAATAGATGAGAACCATGATAAATTCAACCAGCTCTTTCTCTCTTTCTGCTCTCTGAAGAGGTTTATTAAGCTCCCCGTGATTTGGAAAGCGAACAACAATGTAGAAAACAATTGGAACTCTAGCCACTTTGTGTTACTGTGATTACTCTGACGGCAGTAAATTGGCATTTTTATACATGAAGAGAGCTATTTTGTCCCAGTCATGATTACTCCCCTATTTTTATATAATACTTTCTCATTCTCATAGTTTCTTTACAATCCCCCCTCTCAAAATCAATCAGGGAATCAATATCTCAGGCAGCCCGGGCTAAGCATGGTAGACGTTGATAGTAAATGGGAATACACTGCCCCCAGTGGCAGAGTTTGGGAAAACTATGACAGTGTGACCAAGTCATTTTTATTGTGTGATCTGCCATCATCCAGAGAGAATTTTAGTTATTTTAACATCAACTAATTTATTCCTTAAATTGGAACTACTCATGTAGCCATCTGGCAAGATTCTATCTCTCAGACTTAAAAATAAAATACAAAGACTTTCTTTTGAACGTTATTTGTGGTTTATCATTCTTTTTTTTTGTTTATACTTTAGATATAGGCCAATATATAAATCTTCTTCTTCTTCTTCATTACTTGGCCCCTCTAGCAACCCTAACAGTAATTCCAAATGTTGCATTGCTCGAGCCTTTATTCTAGCATTTTTAAAGTCATGTTTTAACTTGGTGACCTTCACCAAGGGGTGTGAAGACGGACCTCTGGCTTCTGTCTCCTGGTTGCTTAATATACAGTTTTATGAGGTGATGATCCAGTTTTTTTTTTTTTTTTACTGAAGTAGTAGAGAGTTACTGTCCTAGAGTCTCCTCTGCCTGACCCATTGCTTAAGTCTGTCTTCTGAAGTTCTGGTATTCCTTGCCTCCAACCCCTGTGGCATTAGAATGAGAATGCACGGCTACTAAACTTGACTGGATCAGTGACAATTACACAATTAAACTTGATTACTCGATTTAAAAAGCATTGATTAATATTTTCCATCTCGATTTACCTGCCAAAGACCTCACTGCGGATAAGGGTCCCAATATGATTTAAACCTCAGTTGTCTGGAAGCACTTCATTTTAAAAGTGACTGAAAATGAGAGTCATATGTCAGTACTGCAAAGCAGAACTTAAATATCACAACAGCATGGCTGCAATGCAAATGCAGGTTTGACAGACTCACCCAGTAATGCAAGGTTAGCCTTAGACATGTGCCATTTAGCTGCTTGGAGTAGCCTAGCCTGTCTTTGTCATGAATTTGACTTAAATTATTTTGCTTAATTTACTACAATTCCTGTATCTTAAAATAATTCCTGCTAAAACAAAGGTTAGCCCTGTCATTTTCCGCATCACCTCACATAAGTACTTACAGTACTTAATAGCCATATAATATTATTTTTATGTGAACATAGTGTGTGCTTTTAGTAAGTCTGAATGATATTGGAAAAAGTTCACATTGTGAAATTTAACTACAGACAAATAGAACCAACTATTATCTGCCAATAGAGTCTGTCAAATAAGTTTTCGTTGTTGCTGTGAGTTGTGCCAACAGATATAACACAGTGCTCACAAATCATAGGCTTGCTCAATATCGTCTCTGTGGAATCCAAAATAATTCCATACAATGGAATTCAAATGTCTTTTGGTAATGCCAACCCCAATCCAGTAGACAAATGGAGCAGTTTCAGGAAATTGGCCATTATCTTTGACAATACAGTCCATCCAAACAATTTGATTGGAGGAATACCTTGCCTGGGCAGAATACGCCCAAAAGTCTTTGATGCATACCTCTCTACATTTAATACTTTTTCAGTGTATGTTATGTTACTAGCCCCCACCTGGCACTAGATGAGTGGTACCGGCGGAGCGGGACTACCAACATTCAACTTCAGTAGACAATAAAGACACAGAAAAAACTTACTGACTGCTACTGCCATCCCACACCCCTTTACCATCGAGGTCAGCATTTTTGTCCCTCAACACAATATATCAAGCTCTGTTTCCCATCTAAGAAGCTCAGTCCCTGGAAAATCTCTCTCGAAGATTCAGCAGCACATACTGTATATCCAATAACTTGCTGTCTTCAGCTATCGGCCAGGTATCAGATTGCCTTCCACGTGTCCCTTCACAAACATATCCAGTATAGGAAGGTTGTAGTACTATCGCTTTGCACCGCCACCTTGGTGTATTGTTTTCCTCCTCAAGTGTTGTACCATCATTTCTTCTTTATTTCTTCTTTCACACTTACATGGAAGTTGTGGCATACAAGTGTTTTGTTGCATAAAGTGTTGCTGCTCAGTAGCAGCCTGTTGTTTGTGGCTGTTTCTGTTCTGCGTGAAAGATGCGTGCACGAGCTAATATTCACCAACTAACGAAGATCAGTACTGTTATCTGTGCAACCGAACATATGGAAACGCTGGTAATCTCATCGTTATTCTTACCACTTACAAAGTGATCTCCAGAAACTCTGGCGTTATTAAGGTTCTTCTCAGTATGATCCGTTCTTGAGATTCTGTGTAACCGTTGTTGCAGCACTCACTAGGTGAAACTTCATCTCTCCCCCCTGGATCATGTTTTTCTTTTTTTTATCTGGGAACCTTAAAGGATCCTTTACCTTTGCTGCAAGCATTGTTATTGTTGCTGCGGACAACAGAGCACACTGTGCCATGACATTGCAGCAAAGGAGCATGCACAGGACACATGTCAAACCAGATGGGAGACTATGCATCAATATGGCAGACCACCCTCCACCATGGAGACCCAGCTGTCCACCACGACTAAGGTGTTGGGTGCTGTCCATAGAGAGGGGTACTATGAGGTGTCTGATAGTATCTGGAAGCCAGTCCAGATCTTCTTTACAACCTTCTGCTCTGTTTTGATTACCTTCCTCTGTTATGTGAAATCACCTGGTTGCTATTCCCTGTGTAACCAGTTAAATACCCATCATTTCCAGTGGCTCATTATGAGGTTTTGTGAGATCTACTCCAAACTGAGCATATCCCTAGTGAATTAGTATCATTCATGTTATTTGAATATTTTACCTGACTTTGATTCTTTGGATTATGATTTTGTGCTTGGTTCTGTCTCAGTTTTGATTACTGACTATTTTCTGTGTTTTGGCTTTTAGTGAAATAAAACCACATGGATTGCTTGGTGACTGCACCTTTAGCTGGTTTGCAACAAATTCTCAGCATTAGCCTGCCCCTGGCTGTCAGGCTGTTTGCCTGCTTGTTTTTTCTTAATGGAAGAATGGATATTTCTGTTGGGTGGTGTCACACTGCACAGTAGGGTCGCTCAGGGGTTGCCCAGGCAGCGCCTGGGTAGAACGTGGAAATAGAATTGCCACTTTCTGCCTTCCTGCAGACTGAAGCCCTTCACTTCCTACAAGCTCCGGATGATGTCAACCAATGATGTGGGCGACAGCGGTTATAGCAAAGAGACGGATGCGGTCACGACGCTGCAGGACGGTGAGTTTTGGCACTACCCAGAAACACCTGACCCAAAAACACCTGACCCAAAAATGTGCAAGATGCTTTGTAGGGTCAAGATCATAAGCCATGTACCCAGGCTAGAGAGTATCCTGTAAAAAAGTCCTTTTCCAGTGAGATAAAATTTCAAAACCTGAGTTAATGAGTTTAATAGAAGTAATTGCATTTACAGTATAATTCTATGGATATTAAGTGTTCAAATTCTTTCCCTCTCAATGTAATGCTTAGAAAAACTTTCCAATTAGTCAAATGATAAGACTGTGTAAGATCTGATAATATACTAACCATGGTAATTTGGCTTGAATTAGGATGCCTTATTAGGGTTAGAGTACGTAAGTCTACAGATTTCATCAGGTTCTCAAAATGCTGGCTGTCCCTGTGTTTTTTCTTTTTCTGCTATTGTCAACATGGGCCTTTGTCAGATGCAACTCTCTCCCCAACTGTTGGGGAGCTGAAATTTGACCTGTCACAAGTAAATAATGTGTCCCTGCGGGGGAATAGTGTCTGCACGGCGATAAGGCCTTATCAGTCCTCCTCACTGAGGAATTTCTGCGGAACCCCTGATTCATGATATTTTGTCTTTATTTATATGCTTTGGGTTAAGACGTCTTTCTATGGAGAGTGCTACTGAGCATGTCCTGCTATGATTTCTTTCATTTATCCCACAAACTTGACTGTGTTTCAGTTCCCGATGAGCCCCCACTGATTTTGGCCATTAAGCCGTCTACGACAACATCTGTGCTGGTACAGTGGCAGGTATGACCTAGTCCCCCCCCCCACCCCCATACTGAACTGCTAGCGTCTAAACTTCATAAAACCCCAGAGCTGACTTTGCCTGCTGCATGGACTTTCTCACTCTGTCTGATTGTTCATGACTACATTGTCATTCTTGATGTGATTTGGAGTTATAGGGCTTTGCTGTCCAATGATCTGGGTTTGAAAAATTAACCCCCTGACATTTTCATAATTAAATGGCAAACACATGCACACGAAACCAGCCTGGTTTCCCCTTGTCCTATTAGCATTCGTATGGCATGTCTTGCGTCTTCTGGGCCTCATGTTCATACTGAAATCTATTAGCTTAGTTAAGGATTTTGCTAGCTTTAGTTAATTATATGTACTCCCAGAAGGAATGTTAATTACCTTTAGAACCCTTTATCTGCTGACCTGTGGAGAAGCATTAGGTCGCCACCCCTAAGCTTGACTGTCTTATCATCACATTGATGGGCCTATGAGAGTTAATTGCTTTCGGGATGCTTTTTGCTAATTATATACTGACACAGTGTCATACACTCCAATCATTTGCCATTTATCTTTAATTACTGTGGGAGGGCGAGGGGCATGTTTTTCATTATTGCTAACAGACAAGCCCTTTCTGTTGGTGATTTAAGGAAGGTTTTCATTCTCATTTTTGACATTTTATCTTTGTGAAGGTCTGTAAGAGCAGGGAGGTGACTATGGCCTTGTTCTTCACTGTACCTCCATTTAGCCCCCCAGTGATGAGAGCGTGAATGGGGTTCTGCTGGGGTACCACCTGTACTACCGTGAGCTGCAGTATGACAGCTCTCCACCAGAGCTGAAGGCCATGATGGCAGCAGCGGACAACTCCTCTTCACGGGCCGAGATGGCAGGTGAGGCTCCACCGTGCGTCAGCGTGATTGGTGCCCTTGCGGGATGCAGAGTGACACCGCCTGGCTTCTGGCTGCAGCTTTTTCTTTGGCCAACAGGGGAGCTATTTTGCAGTAGACCTTTGACCATAAGTTGTCTTTTTTATGACCGCAGTTTGGGCAATGTGTGACAATCACAGGCTTGGTAAAAATCACCAGACTTTTCAACTGAAAGACACCGAGCTGTAGAGACGTGCAAAGTCCTTGTGCTGTTTCTCTTTTTCTCCTTTTAATTCATGGTAACATCCGCATCATGAGCTATGGGCACTGCTGCAATGTCTTCAGGACATTTTTGGCACAGGCACCTGCTGAACCCCGCTCATGTTTCAAACTGATGGTTCAGGTTTCGGTTAAGATGGGGAGAACTTGCATCACATCTCGAGGTGTCAGCGCCGGGCACGGCCTACCCCTCGTCTGTGTGAATTAATTCTGTTTTGACAAATTGGACTTTGTGTTCACACCATTTAAATGCACATACCCTAGGCACCCAGGCAAGGAGGCGTATTCAATCATTCCATTGGAGTGGATGGGAGTGAAATGTCCTTCTGAGAGATTAAACCTCACAGTCTGTTCTGTCCTCTATGTAACGGACAGCCTTTCTTTAAAAATGGTGGTGTCAGTGAGATCTGTTATGGGACAGAGGGAGAATCTGGCATTTATGTGTTTCGGCTGGGGCCTTCTACTCGTGGCTGGTACCTTCTCCATGAGTTAGGCAGCACATTGTAGCTCCATCATGAGTTTGCATCATGTAAAGACTCTAGTGACAAGCAAGCAATGGTGGGCCTTGTTCAGAATTTGCCTCCTGACCTGAAAAGTCATTCTTTACTCTTGTTATTTGTCTCAAACAGCCAGAGGCACCTTCAAGACCATGAGCAGCCCACTGTTAACGGAATTCGAGTTAACCCGTAAGTCCCTCATATCCAATAACCTGTTTTCAGGAACCACACTTTGAAGTCAGAGCAGAAAACCAAAATCTCCTCTGGTGATAATCCAAACCCAGTGCTCTCTCTATGCAATGTTAACTAGTACTTCCTTTAATCGCACTGTGCCTGTTGTATGAGGAGCAAGTGCATCAGTGCCAGTCTGAGGAGGAATTGCTGGAATGATACTGTTTACATGTAGTAAAACATGGTCACAGGCAGTACAGAATTCAAACTTTAATACAAAATTGGCTTTTATTACTGTGTGTTGTACAATTCAGAAGATTTCCTGTGAGGTTATTTTGCACCACTAATGCATACCTGGTGGAAGAACTCCATTCATAAAGCTCAGCCACTACCTGAATACCTGCAGAAAACCTTAAATGCATATTTTACCATGTAGTTCTCATTAATGTTACCGGTCTCCGGAATGCTCTGGGCTTGGTGCCCCTTCAGTGGTCTTCATTGCATATATGTCTGTTGTCTTCCACCTGTCATCTCCAGAGCTGAATAAGTACAAGCGCTACGAGATCGTGATGACGGCCTACAACATGATTGGAGAGAGCCCCCCCAGCAGTCCCGTGGAGGTCTTTGTGGGAGAAGCAGGTAAGGCTATAGTGGGGGGGGGGGGATCTGTGAAATCGCAGAGCTGGTCTATTTCCCTGGATAATGGAAAGCCTTCTGTTTGACTGTCACACTCATCCACATCGGTTTACCCTAAAGTTTCTATAGCAGAATAATATTCGCATCAGTTATCCAGATTCCGTTCGCAAATTGTCTATTTTTAAATGAATTGCATAAGAATGTCATCCCAGGAACCCCCCCCCCCCAATAAGAACTCAGGAATCCCCCATGAGAGAAAACAATTGGTGCCACCCCCTGCCCAGCAGCGCCCATCAGCTTCACTGGTAGGTTTTTAGAAGGTGGCTTGACCTTCCTGGACTTTCTGGTCCAGCTCTGGCACCCTCAGAAGGGAGAGGACTGCCAG
>JAODJW010000045.1:6814188-6836011 GCA_026777045.1 Hyperopisus bebe
AGCGTTCTGCTGGAAGATGCCCATTTTGCCACGGGCCGCACTCAGGCTGCACTTACCACCAGAGCGAGTCCATTAGACGGGCAGAGCAGTGGTGGCGGGGATGCAGATCCGAACTCAGGACAGCTATCACAGGTTGGGTTCGGTATAATTGGTGCCTCTAAAATACCCATAGAGAATGATAGTGTATGGGTCCTGAAATAGGCTCCAGGTTCCTGTCCTGGGTGTACCTGAGCCAGTGATACGCTACGATACGCTCCAGCCAATCCCCTGGTTCCAATCCCATGGCCAGCAGAGTATCACTGTTGGGCCTTTGAGTAAATCACTTAACTCCAGTTACTCCAGGGACCAACTGAACCTGCTCTCAGTTATATGTCGCTAAGTGCCTAGATATAAATATAAATATATCTAGGTCGAGTGTCCTGTAATTCAGTCACAGCCATGCTTATATACTGCTGTCTTAGTGTCCACAGCTCTGCCTCTGAATCGTCTTTGAGCCCAGTAACTGCCCATGCAGATACTCTTTGCTTGTGGGTCTCACTCTAGTGTAACTCGTTGAGCACAGTGAGCTTCACTTATTTGTTTCCTCTCAGCTGTGAGCAGACATTTTAGCCTGCAGTATTTACTTTTTTACTCCTTTTTGGCAGAAAGTCATCTCTCCAAAATCCATCCACAGCAGTTAGTTAAACTGATTCTGGCGCAGATTCAGGTAATGGCTCAGACAAGTCAGATTTAACCTTCCCTGTGTACCAGGGGAACTTTGCATATGTTAATCTCCATAATTACTGTTTGCATTGTTTAATTAGCATGTTACGGGAATTACCTAATCGACACCTTCTGCATTTGTCTGGCACATGACACGTGTGTGATTTTTTTTTTTCTGCGCTGTGTACTGTTGTTCTGAACAGCCTGGAGTGTCAGGTCCCGTTTGCCTGTCACCTGTTCACTGTTCATTTCCTGCATAAACAGGATATTCCCAATTCTGATATTTTATCCAAATCAGTTTTCTGGTTTTTTTTTGTCATGCTAACAAGCTCCTACAGATTAAACTGGGAGTCAGCGGGTAATGTTTGTACACTGTGTCATCTTGTCAAGTGTGGCCTCTTGAATTTTAATGTGCTTCTTAGACATTAGGTCAGCACCATTCTTTGCTGTATGATAAGTACAGCATTGACGCTGCCTGAAGCGGCTGGGAGTTCAGTGTGTAGGACCAGGCCTTGGAAGCTAATAGGTGGTGCTTCCCAGGAAAGGCCCTTGTCGCTCAACCTTAGCTGCACCATGTCTCACCATCTTACCTCATAATGTGATATAAAAGGTGTCACCCCAGCTGAACCATAATGTTGAAGCTGCTGCTGTTGTCGTCTTGCAGCTCCTTCTGTGCCCCCCCAGAATGTCCAAATCAGTGCCCTGTCGTCGACACAGCTGGAGGTCGTGTGGGAGCCCCCACCGCTGGAAACTCAGAACGGAAACATCCAGGGCTACAAGGTAGCCTCCCTTCATCTCCCGGCCTTTAAAATATTCTGTTATTCCTGCTTTTTCTGCCTAGTTAAGTCCAAACATATAAATCTGTCCACCTTGATTACTGGCATGACCTGAATGTGCATACATACCTCTGCATCCAAGCATGGCTGGGCTTCTGTAGGATCAGAATCCAGAGGGGGCAGTGCTGTGATATTTTCTTTCACTGTGTATTACATGTGGCACATTTGTGTAATCACTGGAGCTCCGGCACGGTCTTCTCTCCCAGATCCACTACTGGGAGAAGAAGAACCAGAACAGGACCGCAAAGGTGAAGGTCCTTTTCCTCCCGGAGACAATGGTCAGGCTGAAGAACCTCACCAGCTACACGTCCTACTTGATGCAACTCTTGGCCTTCAATGCAGCAGGGGACGGCCCCTTGTGTGAGGCACGTGAGGGACTCACTCTGCAGGCAGGTGAGGAAACACCTCGATCATGTTCCTGTTCTTCTAATATAAGCTGGAGAAGGACATTGATATAAACCAGGAGGACATTGCCTCACATCCCAAAACAGGGCCCCACTTTTGTGCTCTTGGTCTAACGTTCCTCAGCAGAACATCCTACCATGTGTAAGTGCACAAAGTGTAAAATCACAAGGAGTGTTTGCCATTTTGAAGAAGCCCTTCTGCTCTGTACACTGCATTAAGGTCCATGGGCCGGTAACAGGATTATGAGATGATTACATGACCGTGAGGCTGCAGCTAAATCCCGGTGACAAACACCAGCAGCTAATGGGTTTCAGGCTGATTTGAGCTGGGAATGAACACTTCTCTATGTTGCCATTTAATAGTAACGAATGGACCGCGCATCTAATCTGAATAACATACCTCCCATGCATAGTTCACTGCCCAGTCTGGGTAGAGGTTGTATATGTTTCAATGCTGTATTTGGTGGCCCTTTGTTGCCACTAGGGGGTGCATTTTGCTACCGCCTCAGGCAAGATGGTCCTGGACAGATATTAACGGGGAATAAAGCAGCGTAAAAAGGAAAAGAGCTGTTGGGTTTTCAGAGTCCTGGCTGTCATCTGGGAGAAGCCTTCATCAGCCTGATTACCCTGAACCCTAAAGGAACAGCAATGTGTTTGATATTCCTATAGCTGTGGACTTTTACATATTCACAGGACCTCCTCAATTCTCTGAGACATAAAAAAAAATAGCTTTAACCTTGCTATCATGTTAGGGTCGGCCCAACCCGTTTTTAAGTTTTAAACACATAAAAGCCACATACATTTGCGTACTGCATCAAGGCTTTTTGACTTTGCCAGGAATCTCTATTTAAACAAAATAAATTAAAACTTTTTTTTCACTAAGCAAGGCATGCCCATACATGTAAGGCAAGAAAAGACCAGTTCAGTTTATTTATATAATTCTCTTGAGGTTTATTTTACCATTATTTTTTTTATTGAAAACAAGAGGTGTGCTGTCAAAAGAAAGGTTCAGAAAGCCACACCAAAAATATTAAAATTCCCGGGCACTGAATTAGCTGCCCCCTGCTATGTCACGAAAGTCACATATGGGTCAAATGCAGAGGACAAATTTCGTTGTTGCGCACTGTGTGCTGTGCTGTGGTGTGTTGACAATGACCACTGATCACTAAATTCTAATTCTAATTAAAACCAATCATTTCATGGATAAGGAAGCGTAATAAGGTAACCTAGAGGTAAGAAACAAATTTGATGACAAATAATTGTTTTGAGGGTATTTTATGGCTGATTTAAGACTCGGGTCGGCACTGACTCGTCTAACATAAGAGATCGGAACAGAAAGTTAACATAGGACTGAGGTTAATGCAGCTAAAGCCATGGCTGACCATTCAGAAGTGCATGGTCTTATATCGGTACAATTACTACCATCCAGGAAACATTTTGCTACCTATATGGAACTTGGTTATATATTATTTTTTTGTTTGGAAAGCAGGTGAGGTGAATCCTAATTGAACATTATAATGAATGACAAGTCTCTGTGGTGAATCTACAGTCCTAATTATGAAATCATTAGTAATGAATGTCAGATCATATGTTTTTACTGCACTCCTGAACAACATCCATGAATAACAGTAAAAAGTCATTGTGGTTGCATATTATACAATCTGTTTTCGGTGAGCATCCGACTACCCAAATGGTTTAATTGCACCCCGTTTTCTCTTTCAGCTCCTAGTGCTCCAAGTTTCATTGTCTTCTCTGAGGTCACCACCACAACACTTAATGTGTCCTGGGGTCTGCCCCTGTCACCCAATGGCATAGTGGAGGGATACCGGGTGGTGTATGAGCCCTCCACCCCGATCCACGGTAACTATCATAACCATTCTCATGGGGCGTATTGGATTCTGTGCACGCTTATTAAGTTTTTTATTTTTTTATTTTTATTTAACCTTTATTTAACCAGGTTTGTCCCATTGAGATCACAGATCTCTTTTGTAAGGGAGACCTGGCCGAAGTAGCAGCAACACAGTGTCAGTGCAGAGTCTTACATAATATTACAAAAAAACATAATCAAATCATGCATTTGCATACAGACAACTTAGACTCCAGAGTCTTTAGAAGAGTTTTAAATTCCTTCAGGGGTATTAAGTTGTGCAGACGAAGTTCAGCTTGAAGTGTGTTCCATGCGTCAGGTGCTGAAAACCTAAAGCCTTTCTTTCGCAGTTCAGTTCTTGCAGATTTAGAAAGTCCATCGAGCAAAGATTATGACGTCCTTGCTTCCTGATCAGGAGTGATGATAAATAGGAAGGAAATTTACCCAGAATGGCTTTGTAAATGAACATATACCAGTGAGTGAGGCGACAAGCTTGTATAGAAGACCAATTTACTTTGGCATAAAGTACACAGTGATGAGTTAGAGAACCGCTGTTTGAAATAAACCTCAGTGCTCCATGGTGCACACTATCTAACCTGCGTAAACAATGAGCAGATGCATGCATATACAGTACATTACCATAGTCGATGATAGGTAAAAAGGTTGATTCAACTAGTTTTAATTTTACATAGAAAGAAAAGCATGATTTGTTTCTATATTCGAATCCTAAAAGGGATTTCAGCTTTTTTGTTACATACTTAATATGTTCCTTACAAGTCAGGTGGTCGTCAATTAAAAGTCCTAGATATTTGAAATTAGACACCAATTCTATTTTTTGTTTCTCTTGTTAAAATTTTTCCAGCTAATGTTAATCTATCAATTTTTGAAGTGGTGAAGAACATAAGTTTTGTTTTGTCTGCATTTAAACTGAGTTGTAGATGACAAAGTTGTTCTTTTACTTTGTCAAAAGCATCTTGTAGATATTCAAAAGCCTTTGTGGGAGTAGGTGCAGAGCAGTAGATCACGGTATCATCAGCATAAAGGTGAAAAGTTGAGTTTGTAATGTTCCGTCCCAGGTTATTTATATATATACTGAACAATAATGGGGCAAGAATTGAACCTTGTGGGACCCCCTTATGAACGTGCAATAAATCTGAGGTAGAGCCTTCTGCCTGAACCACCTGAGTTCTTCCTGTGAGATAGTTTGCAAACCACCCAACTGTTTGTTTGGAAAAACCGATATCTATAAGACGATTAATCAAAATTTTATGATCAACAGTTCAACCAAGTTGAAGGTGCTCGATTGAAATGCTTCCAATACACTGCAACACTGCAAAAACACATCTTTACTGGAAACAGTCTGGTGCCAGTCAGCCAGTTTATAAGGATCCTGCACGATGGGATGAACTGCTTTACAAGTGGTGTTTGGCCCTTATTCAAAGTTAAATCAGACAGCAGCTTTCAGTTGTGTTTTTATGAAATGAACTTCATCTCCTGACAGTGAATCACAGTGGTCTCTGTGGCACTGCTCATCTGTTCACAGGCGTCAGCAAGGTGGTGACTGTGGATGTTCCAGGTAACAAGCAATGCTGGCTCAAGGTTCGAGACCTGGCCAAGGGTGTGACTTACCACTTCCGAGTGCAGGCCCGGACCATCAGCCTGGGCCCTGAGCTGGAAGCCAACATCACAACGGGGCCAGTGGAAGGTATGGGATCTGTATAATGTTTCATCGCTCAAATAGTCACTTTTAAAGTCTACACAGTCCTTGTTTATTAATAAATAATTGTTTATTAGAAATAATTATTAACCTTGTTTAATAAAATGCACTTGCAGGGGGTGACATCATGCTCTCAGGGTGGTCATGCCTCTTTTTTATTGGGTTGTTCTCACTCATAGTCACACTCCTGAAGTGGAAGTGTTATTTTTACAACAGCATGTAAACTAAAAAAAAGCTACACTTTCCCGCAGAGCTCATTCGGGACTGCAGAAACACAGCAGCTCCTAAATCAATTTCGTGTGGTCTGAGCCAGGCTCATAAGTGCCATAGGTCCAGAGCTGTATTATAAACCATTCCTCTTGTCAATCTGCAGGATCACCTGGTGCTCCCATACAGATATCTCTCACAAAGTCAGGCTCCTCCCTAATCATTCACTGGTCAGTGGGAGACAGAGGGGAGGGACCCATCACCGGATATATCATTGAGGCACGTCCATCAGGTAAAATAATTTAATGTAGCCTCACAATAAAACAATTTTTGAATTATTTATAATTAACCTGCTGCTTTGTTGTATTTAATCAGACTATCTGTTCTAATCATTTGAACCGTGACAGGGATGCAGATGTTGACCTAGTGTCTCGGTTAAATTTGTTGCAGACGAAGGCCTGTGGGATACTTTTGCCAAGAACTTGCCCTCCAGCAGCACGTCCCACTCTGTCAGCCTGGACCGCCTCCGGTCAGGAGTGAGCTACCAGTTTCGGGTGCTTGCAGTTAATCGTTATGGCTACGGAGAGCCTAGTGCTCCATCTGCTGTCACTTCAGGTAATAACAGCCTTCCAGATGGCATATCATTTTTGGACTCATTAGTGGGTTTTTGAACTTTTGATTGGGAACCGATCAAATGTTTATATTAATTGCACCAAAACTGAGGCAACACCACAGTAGTGACAAGGAGAAGGGCAGCATCAGCCACTTTTTTTTTATTTCCCTGATAACTGGAAAAGTATTTGATGGGTTGTTTTCAAACTTGATGGATATTTTTCAAACTTGTAGACATATTGTATGGGTGAACAACGAAAACTGATCAAATTTTGAGACAAGTTGCTCCAAAATTAAAGCAGTGTCACATAGCTGTAGTAAAGAGAAGGACAACCTCAGACACTTGGGGCTCTACTTTAGCAATCTGAAGCGCAAGATCTGAAGCTCATGGTGCAAATTCATGTAGGGCTTCACCAAATCCACTTTTCCTAGTTTAATAGCAGAAACATGGTTACAAATTCAGGTGCATGGTTCAAAAGGATTGTACTTAGTCTCGTAAAGAGTCGTGGATATGTTTGGGACGTGACATGCTACAAACTAATTAGAGTGTCATCTCCCATCCCCTTTAAAAACCAGGTGCAGTTGCACCTTGGTAGATTGCTACTGTAATGACGGATTTACCAGGTAACAGAAAAAAGCGCTTCTGTGCAGAGGAAACAGATCTACTGGTGAGAAAAATGAATGCACACATGCAACCATTTATGGCAACAGCAAGGTTCCACCAAAACTCCCTGAGCAGTATAATACTAATAATTGCAGTGGTCCCTCTGTATCTGCGGGTGATATGGTCAGACTGCGGATAGCCAAAACCACAGATAATACCAAACCATCAGTACAGATTTTCATGGATCAATCAAAAAGATTTCTTTGGAGTTTGTATTGAGTACAAATGAAGGAACTTCAATATCAGTGTTAGCCTAACTTACAATGCCTCAACTTTTTTGTACCCCAGATGTGTCTGCTGTGGTCATCTTCCCCACAGCAGAGCCTAACAAAAAACACACATGAATGCATACTGTGATGGTGTCACTGGACGTGTCAAGATCCAAATGCAAACAGCCTCCTGGTTTAGTCATTTCTTGTGGAATAATTGTGGTAAATCTGAAAAAGTGCAAGCTCTTGCAAATATTCTGCTTGATTCCATGTCAATTTTTGTGATCGCAGATTTGTGGAATCCTGAAGGCACTGGTTATTAGGTTAAAGCTAGTTTACTAGTGTTTTAAACTTTAAGAATAGGCATATATAATTCAAACTTTACTAAATTTTGTCTTTCTGCTAAAGCAGCATGTAACATGAATTAGGAGCACCTATCAGTCGCAGGTTGGATAATCACAAGTCACAGGGTCGTAACGGTCACATATTGTTATGTATCATTTAGTATATCATTTTTAGTTAAGAACGCACAGTGAAATGAATGAATACATTTTCTTGAGATGGGTGGAATTTAAATTCACAAGTAGGTGTTCAATATGGTAAGTATTACGCTAAATGTGGCTGTGAGTTGGTTATGGCTAATGCTGGTTACAGTCAGTCATCATCAGAAGTTTGGGAACATTTTGGTTTCCCAATAAAATACACCAACACTGGACAGAGAGTAGTTGATATGACCAAGACTGTCCCTGTCGTTCTGTTATACTGAACTTGGATATGTTGCTGGATACTTATCCAACATGATGACTCATTTTAGACATCATCTGAGTGGGAGTACAACCGGACAAAAGCAGACACCGCCTCTGAAACTTAGTGTCCCTGTGGCATTGAAGGCATTTCTGCTAGGAAATCCAGACCAGGCAAAAAAAATAACTGACTATAGTGGTGTTTATCACTAGAGAAATTCGACCATACTCGGTAGTAGAGAACAGAAGTTAGCTCATTATGTTTGTTATCATGTAGTCTTTTTTTAAATTTTCTTTTTTATTTTTCGTGAATGACACATTGCCTTTAGTTTACATGTGTTCCTAGTTGTGTTTGTGTTCACAGTATTAGTAATAAATGCTTTCAAAACAAATTCAGTTTTCCCTGCTGTACTGAAATTGCACTGAAACATAGCAAAATTTATGGCCATGATGCGTAAATTCTGAGTGCATTTCTGTAATCACCATTAAAAAGTACATAAAAGGCACCCCTTATTTGTTCTATGACAATTTTTTTTCTTGACCAGTGTAGTCTTAATTCTTGGATAGATTTCCAGAACTTGTCCTTTCCATGTGGCAAAAATTATATAATAACAAACATTATATAATAATAACAAACTTTATAATTGTATAATCATGTAATGTTTGTTATTAGTGGATGTTAGGATGTTATGGTGCATGCTGCTTATGAATCTTCTATGAATGCATTATGAAGGTGCACTGAATGTTCTATGAATGCCTAATGAATGCATTATGAAGGTGCACTAAATGTTCTATGAATGCATTATGAAAGTGCACTTAATATAAAACGTTACAGAAAAATTTACCAGACTGATGCATTATTATGCACCGCATTGCTGCATTCTCCCTGCAGCACATGGCTAGATTGAAAGCTTTAATCTTGATGGATCTACCTCCGAGACATGTTGATTGGTTAGCGGTACATGATGGCCCAGTTCTTCACTGCTCCTGTACAGCAGGTTCCCACCTGCTATGCTATGCTCTCCACATTAACGCTTTTGGATGTTCAGGAACATGCCATTTCGCAGACTGGCTGCCATTACTGGGCCCTTTCCACCTAGTCAGGGTTCAGCCCCTGTGTTGATGAGAAGAACCAGACCAGCTCTGTGCTGCTGAAGCATTGAATGCAGGCCTACCACCGCTAACCATGTGAGGATTCATCTCTTTATGCCATGCTTCCAGGCCTGGTGTGACCCCCCTCTGCTCATTCCCACAGGGCAGATGGAGACGCCTTTCTATGAAGAGTGGTGGTTCCTCGTTGTGGTGGCTCTGTGCGGCGTCATCCTCGTCCTGCTGGTGGTCTTCGGCCTGGTGATGCACGGTCAGAATAAGAAGTACAGCAGCTACGGAACAGGTGCGGAAGTCCTGTGTGTGTGGGGGGGGGGGGTCTGCATAAAACTGTGGGGTTGGTGCCCCAAAGAGGTATGAAGCTCTGAAAATGCTGTGGGGATGTTCTCAGAATACCACATGTTCTTTTCTGGGGTGACCTGTGCTATCTCTAATGGCAGGAAGGCTGCCAGGGGTGTCGTTGCCCTACCTTTATGATGGGAATGACGTACCTGGTGTGTGTGTGTGTGTGTGTGTGACTGTCAAACTTGTTTTCTGTGACTGCATGTATATGTGCATGTTTGCATCGTTCCTGAGCGCTAGGTATGCATTCGTAGGTGAAGTTTTCTGTGTGTATGTCTGTGCTCCCATTAATTTCCTGCACTAGCACTTCCATCCGGGATTTGTGACCCCAGCTTAGCTGCTTCTGAGGCTGACAGATTCGATAAAAACGGAAGCTGCCTGCATAGGGCACGTCTAATCTGCGCTGCCTCCGAAAGTCTCCACAAACACCGCCATCGTAACTCTGCTGCTCCTTTTCCATCAAGAGGACCCGGCCAGCTTAACATTAAACATCTCAGTAGCTGCTGACGCTCATTTCTTTAAAGCCTCAGAATTAACACAGATCTCCAAATCTCAGAATTACTGGAGTTATTTTTAAGCCACAGCCTGATCCTTGTCTGCTTTCAGGAAACGCTATCCCCACAGTTGAGCAGTCGGTCACACTGGATAATGGAGGCTTCACTGCACTGGAGCTGAACAGCCGGCACCTGAACATGAAGAGCGCCTTTCTAAAGAAGAATGGCACCAGGTGGGGGTAAAAAAAGAGTTCCCATGCTAGAGTCTGCCCTCTAGTGGTGGGGCAGTGATTTGATGTTAGTAATTCTATATGAAAAGTACAAAAAGGCAGGTTATGATTGATTATAGGACATTAAAAATCTACTGTGACTCCATTCCTGGTGCAGTGCTCCGATTCTACTGTGGTCAGAATAGATACTCCCACAGCTTCCATACGTGAGGGGTAGTGTCTGCCTCGGTGGGTTAAACGTGCGTCTGTCTCTCTCATGGAAAGCAAGTTAGGAAATGCTGAAGCTGCCCAGATTCCCCATGGGGATGAATGCAATACTGTACTATTATATTATATTCTTTGGTTGTCTAGTTATTTGTTTCTTTCGAGAATTTTGCTGATGTACTTCTCTGTAATTTACCCAGGTGTTACTGAAACATGTGGTTTTCTAATCTGTGTCTTTGGGAGTGGCCCATTCAAAGACATCATCCTGTATGTGCAGGTCTCCCCCGCGGCCCAGCCCGGGCGGGCTGCATTACTCCGACGAGGACCTCTGCAACAACTACAACGGTGGCATCCTGTCAGAAAGCACCACTCTCACCGAGAAGCCCACCATGGCATCAGAGTCAGAGGTACAAGCACAAGACTTTTGCCTCGCCCCCTCCCCACTGGCATTTTCCCGACTTGCAAAATGAAAATGAAAATGAGTCTGGAAAGGAGGTGATCACGAGGTTCTGGTATTATTTATGGTCCTCTCTCAAAATTATTATGCACCCCCTTCCCTTTTTATTTTTACATACAGTCAGTGCATGTAAAGCGCAGGAACCCATGTTATGAAAGGGGATCCATTTCATTCCCATACTAATAATATGCTGCCCAAAGCTGTGTTTTCATCTCTCTGGAGAACCACTGGCCTTCCTTTTTCCTTTAAAAGCTAATACCCTGACATTTCATCCCAAAATGAAGTGAGTCACATTATAAGAAATTGAAATTGCACAATTTGACACTGACGCTTATGGGGAACTCAGGCTAGCAGCTGAGATCTCGTGTTGAACCTGAGATGACGGGACTGGGCGTCTCTTGGTTAAGTCCAGCAGAGGCTCCTCATGTCCTTTCCTAGAGTTAGTCATGAGACAGTCATGACTAATGTCGAGCATTGAGTCTCCACTATGTTGAAATGATCTACTATCCTGAAATAAGAAACCAGAGATCTCCCTGACATTTCTTCATCCCTCTAGTTTGGGTCTGGTTTGAGGAAACTAAAGTTAGGGAAAATGCTTCCCTAGGTATGCACAGAATATGGAGGCCAACAGAGGTCCACCCAGACCCCCTGTTAGGCTAATCCCTCTGCTCACTCTCTCTCTTCCTCTCACCTTGGAAAGGCCACAGACAGCGAGCCAGAGGACGAGCCACCCAAGCACTCATTTGTCAACCACTACATGAGTGACCCTACCTACTTCAACTCGTGGAAACGGCAGCAGAAGGGCCTGAAGCAGAGCCTGGCTTATTCCTACGAGGAGTGTGCCAGCGCAGACAGCGAGCCCTACTACCAGTCCGTTGTCACGGCCCACAGCACGGGTGGAGCCTACACCCCAACCGGACAGCCCGCCTCCGGCTCACGGACACCCGTCACAGGCTTCTCCTCTTTTGTCTGATGCTCCAACCTCCCCCCCACTCCTGCATACACGTTTTTGGAGTCTATATCGCAGACTGAACCAACAGCACCTTTACACGTGGTTTTGACAACTGTCAACACCACAGCGAATGCAGAAGAAGTGATTTCTCCCCAAAACCATCTCAATATCAATTTGGTTATATTGTGTTAGTGATGTTCGCGTTGCCAAATCATAAGTATCCAAATGAAACTGTAAATAAATGTGAGGACAGCTTAAGGTTGGAATAGGTCTTTCCCAGGCGTCAGATGTGTAGTCATTAGAGTTTTGATGCACTTCTGCTGCGTACAGCTCACATGCCCCATACCCCCTTGCCTTGATGACCTGATCATCTGTTTGAAGGTTGTATGTGAGCGACAGGTACTGTAGGGTTGCCCTCTCAGTGCTGGGTTCTCCTCTGGACCGAATATTTCCAGGGCTGATGACTTCCTTTGCCTTTTCCCATCTCACTTAAAAAAGGGAGGTAGGAGTTTTGGTACCCAAGCAAATTATAATTGAGATGTTCCTTTAAAGCATATGTATCAGGACATTTAACCACATTAGAAATATTACTCATAATTATAAAACGAGATGCAGCCCTTATTAGAGTAGAGGTTGCATCAATGATTATGAAGGTTCAGAAGAATCTCCGTAACAAAAGGTATGTCTGAACATGTTTGCCCCCATACACCTACTCCAGGCATGTTGACATCTGCTGGTCAAACGGCTTTTGGGTTGAAGCTGAAATAGTCAAAACTTGGATCTCGCCATGTCAGTCAGGCGGTAAAGTAGCTTGGATATTTTCTTTCTTCATTTCTGAGCTTGTGATCCAGTGTGAAGATTGAATTTTTTTTCCAGAAGTGTGAATGTTGTTTTTTTTTTAAACTGTTTTTGTACATACTGATTGTGCTCTTAAGCCATATGGATATCGCTCGAAAGCAAACTGTTTTGTGGCCATCCATCTAAAAAAGAATAACTATTTTGGTATTTTTTTCAAGAGAGAGGTGACAATTTGTTTTGGTCCTTTTTTAGGCTAGATGCACATGTTGACCAGATTTTGTGTGTTAGGGGTCACTTTTTGAGCATTTTTAATATGTTGTTTTTGCCAAGTCAGTGTACTTAGTGTTACAGCCTCCGTTGGTCTGTGGTAGTCTGTTATTAGAACAGCACTGATTTCAACCATGTCAAGCCAGGCAAATATGAATGGAAGACTTTTTAGGTTGCAGCCAGGTGTACATTAACATTTTCAGGGGTCCTGGGCTATTTTGGGGAGGGAAGGAGGGAATGGCTAAAAATATGAACTGGGGGGGTTTAAATGTTTTAAACAAGGTTAAGGGCTTCAGCCTGGGTAAACCTGTGCTTTAAAGCATAGTAATTCCTGAGCTGCTGAGTAATGTTTATTTCTCTGGTCTTACACTTTACCCTTTTGACATATTTCCTTAATGTCATGATAGGCTTCAATGCATATAGGTGAGGAAATTCTTGGCACTATTTCAATTTGAGAAAACCATAAGCACAGGTTCATGAGTCCAAACCACAGTGGATTGTACAGAAGACTGCCAGGCTGACCCCTTCAGGGTGGGGTGGGGGGGTCGGCTCTCTGCTGCACTGTACCGGTTCACAATGGTACATCCTGATTCCATTTCCTTTCACACCAACAGAGGCACTCCAGTTCTCTTTGGAAGTGGTGGGTGGGGGTGGGGTGTTGCCAGGAGTGGACTGAAGGAGAGGTGTCAGGGGTCTTGGGGGCTTCCGGGACCCATTAGATTCCCGTGGTTCATGCAGTGTGTCTGGAGACGGTAATGCAGACAGTTTCTTTGGGATTCAGCAGCACAGATGTATTGCACCGATAATCATGATGCTTTGCTCCTGCTTTTAAATACATTCTTTTCACCGTCAATATTTGAAGGTAGACTGGGCGTGTGTTACCATTAGTGATGGAACATGTGAGACTTAAAAACCTACCATGGGCAAGATTACTGTGCGTTGTCAATCATTGCCAACAGGAACCAACACGTTAACAGACGAGAAGTGGGTTAAACCATTCAGAGACTGACGGGGCATGACACACCAAGCCGCTGTGGGAAGCCTCATTTCTCCCATCACTAATAAACGTAAATCTTAGTGTGAAGTTTCCCATTTTGCTCTACCAATAAAGCCTTCTATTGAATTTGCATTTTTTAAATATGTTAATTCCCATGACTTCTGTATTTATACATTTATACAAATTTATATGAAAACCTTTAGTGTTACATGAGTGTAACAAAGCAATTGAAGTTTTAATTTATTGTAAATATAAATAGCTGTACAGGTCTTGAAAACAAGTGTGAGATTCTCTATACTTTTCACAGTGGATGATGGATGTGCTACCACTGCATTATACAAAACCAATAAATAAATTATTTGGGAGATATTTTTGAAATAGAAAAAAGGGGAATAAAAATTCTACCCTGTTACGATGTGAGTGTGTACTTCTTCGGCCGAAAATGTGTAGGTCAAAATGTCTTATGACATAACTGTACATTTCTTCGGTTTAGTGACACGGTTGTGATTTTTTTCCCCCAAAGGTGTCAAAGGCTGAGTCCTTGAGTTACACAGAAACACTAGACCCTGTGCAGGTTTTGTTTCTCTTAATTTAATTTATGACAGCTCACTTCTTCTGATTTCTTTATACGAAATATTAAATTTAGGTTGCAGGAAGTAAGAACTAAAAATATTTTGCACAGTGAAGGAACCCTTTTGTGTTAAAACTAACTGAACTGACTAAATGTTTGGGCATTGTGAATGACCTTTTTACAAAGCTTAAATCGATATACTGTTAAAAAAATAATTTAAATCTTTGTTAATAAAGCAGGATTCAGGGCTTTGCCCGTGCTGTTTATAACAGGGAGGAGTGCTCTTGACCTCAACTAGGGATATAGTTAAGTAGTGGAAGGAGCATTCTGAGGACCTCCTGAAACCCACTAACATGCCTTCATTCAATGAAGTAGAGCCAGAGGAGGAGGAGGAGGTCACTGAGGAAGGTAAAAAGCTTTTCAGTGGTAATGCTCAGGGCTGCATGAGATTGACCCAGAGTTCCTTGAAGGCTCTAAATGTCATTGGGCTGTCTTGGCTAACCTGCTTCTTCAGTGCTATGTTGAGATCAGGGGCAGTGGCTTTGGATTGCCAAACTTGGGGTGATGGTGCCAGTCATTATGAAAAGTGATCAGAGGATGTGTTCCAACTTCAGGGGGATCACACTTGACTGTAATGTACTTCTCATTTACACTTTGGAAATTTCTGTCTTTTCCAGTACTTCATTTTTACCTTTCCAGTCATGAAATCTTTTTTTCTTTGTTTTTTTTGGAGATGCAAAATGCATTTACTGCATTGTAAATAAACATTTCTCCTGGAGTTATTTGCCCTGAATACAGTGTTTTCCATTTTTTGATGCAGTGTAAGTGCTAAGTAGTCTTTTTATTTTGACTGCTTTGGGTATGATCTGAGGACCTCCTTTGGTTTTGAGCACAGCTAAGACTGTTTTGGGTGAATTGTTTGATTTCGCAAGAAGAGTCAGAAGTTTTGTGGATGTAGTTTGAGATGGAGTTTTGTGTTTACTGTTTTGAGAAAAAGATGCAAGATTTCAGAAAATGTGTTTTAGTGATTCAGAAAAACTGAAAACCATGGCCTAAGCATTACTGAGGCTGTATGAAGGGTCTGGCCGCAACTAAGCCGTACCTCAGTGGCATCTACAATATGAATGTTCATAAATGAAAACGGGTATATAACCGATTATATATGCATATATGTTTTACTGTTTCTGTACAAACCTGGTAATGGCATACTGTCGGCAGAGGCCCATTATTTACCCCAGAACAAGAGATAGCAATTGTTGACATGGTAGCGGCCAGCAATGCGATTAGGCTTCAGAGTGCCATTCTACAAGACCTTTGAGAACATCACCTCTGCCAGTCTCTCTACCATAGATGGGGTGCTAAAGAGACATGAAACAGCTCTACATGGTTCCATTTTCCAGAAATAATGAGAGGGTGAAGGAGCAAAGGTTCCTGTATATGCAGGTACAGTAATGCCAATGTAACCTGAGACTATACTTTAAGCATACAATTTTGTAATTTTTTACTTTGAGTGGTGTGTCACACTGTTGGATGCTCATTTGCAATTTGATCTGATGCACTGATTTTTGCTTTGCAGAGCGTGATGGAGTATGTGGATACATCTGTGTACCGTATGTGGATGAAGCGGGATTCAAGCTGAACAAAACCAGGCGACGTGGCGAAACATAACAGGTGATTGAGGCACAGTGTATGTGGCAGGTCATCGTGGTGGTACCATAACCATGTGTGTGGCAATATGAGAGGATGATATAATCCACCATGTTCCCATCATCGGACCCTATAACCAATGGAGTTCTCACCACCCTATTCACCCTTCCTCAACCCAATGGAGCAATTCTTCTCGGCGTGGAGGTGGCATGCATGTGACCATCGGCCCCACGACCAGTGGCCTCTACTGGAGGGACGGGATGCTGCTTGTGAAGATATCACCGCGGAAGCATGCCGAGGGTACAGCAGTCAAGAAAGTTCCTGATGTTGATGAAGTGCTGTGGCCAAACAGAGAAGACAGGCTGGATGCTGAGATGGCTCGAAATTATACTTGCATTATATTTACAATACAGGACATCACTGTATGTTTTGTAATGATATTTTCCCTTTTGTAAAAAAAACATTTTGTTTCATGTCATTTGGAAGTTATATTTGAATGTATACTAGATATCTGTTTGCATATCTGTATATTTTACTTTGAGAACAAAATAAATCATGTGCCTGGTTTTGATTCAAGTACATAGCATTTTTTTTGGGGGGGGGGGTTACCTATGCATTGGTCAAGTGTGCTTTCTTTATGGGGACAATATTTTACTGATGACTTGTTTTGTGTGTTTTGGTCAAAGTTTTTGGTTCTTTTGCCCGGCTGATGCAGTGCCATAACTGCCTTTACCAATTGGGAAATGCATGTAGAGTTTTGCAACAGACATGAACATTTTGGAGCATCTTGGCAATCAAGAAACTGTAATGAAATATCCCTACCCGGGTGGGTCAAATTACTCTGTAATGAGCATTCATTAACCAGCAGGCCCAGCACAGTACTGGTGAAATTCACAGTTGTCCATGATTGGCTGTTTGCCATAAAAGTAATGCATCCACACGAAACAGCACCCCATGGCAGAAGAAGCAGGCCCCCAGCTTCACGGCAACTGAAATGGAGATCCTCCTAGAGGAGGTGGTGCTGCGCAGGGACACATTGCTATCAAGTTTCCGGAGCACAATGTCGAAAGTAAGCAATACCTCTGGGAAGACATTACCAGAAAGGTGACAGTGTTCAGTCCCAGCCCACAGAGAGAGTGGGACATCATCCAGAAGAAGTGACATGATTTTGCCAGTGTGGCCAAGGTCAGAGATGCTGCAGTGCGGATAGACTGGGAGCAGACGGGTGGGGGAACCAGCTCTGCTCCCACACTCACCCCCAGTGAGGAAAAGTTACTGACGATATTGGGAGAGACAGCCTCCCAGGGCATCTCAGGCAGGTGAAGTTGCTAAACCTCGCCCTCAGATCAGGACATCCTCACAGCTTCTCTAGTAGCTTCTGCACCACCGACATCACACCCCTCCATAAGGTCACCAGTCTCCACTGCACTATCTGAGGCTGAATTCCAGAGGCCATACATTTCAGCACCCATCATACTTCCAAGTCTGTGTAAGCCTATTCATGGTGGGAAACACACTCCAATCATGTGCATAATCATCGATTTCAAGTCTGTCTCTGATCACATTACAGATACTGAGCAGGCCCAGGACCAATGACTTGGGAGTGTCTCATGGCCATGGCAATATATCACCATAATTTCTGTTAAGTTTCAAGTGAATAGTACATTTAATTTGTTCCAATAAAGACTTGAGGGCACCAATACCTGTGTATGTCATTGACCTTCGGATGGCCAATGGCAATGGGACTTGCTAGACCCCATTTATTGGGACATGTGCCCCTGTGCAATCTCACTGTCGACATTTGGCAGTTGGGTATTCAGATTGATAATACTGGGAAATTAATGGATGTCTAATCTACAGTGTCAAAGCAACACAGTGTAACACAGTCTGTGCACATTACTGTCTGTGCACAGCAGTGGCAATAACACTGGACTGAGCAAATGTAGTTTACATAGCACGTGTCATACATGCAGCAGGCATTTAAGGACTAATGTGATTCGAGTAAATGGGGAGCCCATGTCCCCGTAGAGCAGTATGTCTAGTAGTGTCCCTGGCAATGGCACGATACCAGGAAGAAATGTCACTTTACTGTCTTAACATAAGACAATGTCCCCTGTGCCACACTGAGCACTAAGGACTATTTCACGGTGTCTTTGGGGGCAAATATAATTGACCTGCATGTCAAATAACCTGCAGTATGGACTGTTCTGAACGTCACAAACACACGTGTTTACATACCTTGACTTTGCCATTTGATATGTGTGTGCATTCTGACGCTGTTTTGCCAGCAACTGTTTGGACATTTATGTTTGGAATGAATTGAGCTGGGCAATACGAACTAGACAGGAACTGGAAAAGGTCATTAAAAAGGTTGAGTGTAGCGAAATCATGGGCATGATGTGGTAATATGTCTGAGAGATGAACATGGTCATGGAAAAAATCGATGTGGGACTGAATAATTGGCAGGACGTAAATGTGTAGGGGACAGGCAGTCAAAAGGTGCTGTGATTGGTGTAGGAGACAAAGGAGAGGAACCCATCATCCAAAAGCTGCTTGAATGAGTTGATGTTGCGGGTATGGGCATGAGCGGTGTTCAGTCCTGTTCAGTAGATGCCGCCGGAGGGGGTAGCCACTGTCTCTGAGATATACACTCTGGCTGAAGATCCCTCATTCAGCATCTGCACCCACCGCTGAATTGGCCAACGCAAAGTTATCCTGGCTGCTGCCTGGCCACTTTTCCACCAAATCTAGGATTTTGCCCCTTTGGTCCACCACCACTTGGACATTGATGGCTGAAAACCCTTCCTGGATTTCAGGGCTGACAGCTAAGAGTTCCATTATTTGCTGCGGCGGGAGTCTAAGTTTCTGCAGCAGTGCTGTGTTGGATATGATGCCCAGAGGGCAGAAGTTTTGCCAGATGAAATGATTTGCGGTTGTTAAATGGCTCTGCTGATGGCGCCGTAATTGATCTAGCACAAAAACATGTTGTACTGCTGCCATGCTCTGGCATTACTCTGACATTACTCTGGGATTACTCCCCCCGGGGCAGTTCCCTATACACCCCTGAATGTTTGTCAGCTTGTATAATTTTGGCCAAAATAATTACAAGTTCAATAGAGCGCAGCATGCATCCATAGTAATGTACACATTTATTTGCGTGACAACACTCCCATTAATGCTGTTGTTAAAATTATTAGCCTACTGCAAATGTTGAATTATTAGGTTTGCATATTCCTTTGAAGCTTGAAATGTTACTGAGTGAAACTGCTCATTTCAAAGGCGTGTGGTCCAGACAGTGGGGGCCATTAGCGGTATGAGCTGACAACAGCGATAAGCGTCAGCTAAGAGAGGTTCTGACCAACCTTACAAAAGTATGTCTTATGGAAGCCAAACTTAACTAAGGACGATTTAAGAACCACAAAGTAACATTAAAGTACAGCTTAAGGTAGAACTGCAATTGGCTTAGCGTTACAAAGGCTTCTGGAAACCTACTCTTGAAATCTAAAACACATTATTACTGTCACATAACATTTTCGGACCAAATGGGAACATGTTGGTTTTAATATAAAACATTTTCCCAGACCTGCCAACCTTGAAGAAAGTCTTGGAGTACCACCTTATGCTCATGTACATATGTACGGCCAGAAACAGACTTAACACAATGTACAACAATGTACTTTGGATAGCTGACTCATTTGTTAATGTCAGAAATCTAAATTCAAGCTGAGCATGTATCTGAAAAAACTGAACCATTTACAGTAGCTCAAAATAATCTCCGGCAGGAAAAAGTTTCATGACTTAAATTCTGACTGTAGCCAGAAAAAAAAAAATCTGATCCAACACGCATTTGAAAATAAAGGAACCCATTTACAGTATTTTAATATAAAGTCTGGCAGTAAAATGTTTAATGAATCAAATTATTTAAAAAAAATAGGCAAACAGAAGCACAATAAAAGAAACAGGTTTTTTAAAAAATAGCCATTTATACGCCCTCTACTCCACTTCCAACATACACCTGACAGCTGGCTTTCAGTTTGTCAGTTTTGACAACTGACAATGACTCAGGTGTTAGTTGCACTTGCACTCTGCAGATTTGCTTCATGTTATTCCATTTATTATTATGAATATTATGAAAACTGTAGGTTAACCGTCAATTC
This sequence comes from Hyperopisus bebe, assembly GCA_026777045.1. Classification (NCBI taxonomy): domain Eukaryota; kingdom Metazoa; phylum Chordata; class Actinopteri; order Osteoglossiformes; family Mormyridae; genus Hyperopisus; species Hyperopisus bebe. The sequence continues at coordinate 6,834,373 of JAODJW010000045.1, forward strand.
AGCACAGAACAGTCTGCTATCATAATGTAGGAAGTTTCTGCTTTGTCTTGCCATAGGATGCTGAACATGCACAAACTCAAAAAAGTAAATATATTTTGGATAAATGCTCAAAACAAGAGCAGCTGTGATTGTTATAATATGAAGAAGTACCAGCACTATTAGATATCACTCTGCAACGGTGGGTGGCGAATCAGGAGGTTCTCGAGAATCCCCAGCAGGCTGTCCTAAATGTACAAAATTGTACAAGAACATTTGCATTCATGTAGTAAAACATTTGCCAATTCGTGTGAAACAATGAGAAATGACATTTTGCTGTGCAGAAATGCCATTATGGTGTGTGGATTACACTGGCTATTTTGCAATGTTAATTGTCATTTGAGAGTTGTCCCAAAACAATCAAGAAAAACCGTAATGATGCACACTTTGATGCTTCCTTGCTTATTTATGACAAGGCCGCTCCACACTTTAGCAAAGTGCGGGTAAAAAATACAACATGAAAGCAAAATTAAAGCACTTAGGTAAGAATGTTCATTTAATGGATAATTGACATATGAATGAAAACCTTCTAATAGTAACAGTCATTCCTTATGTTTAGCTGTATATTGATTTACTGGGCTGTCTGGGGACTTAAACTGCCAGTCAGGAATTGAGTCACACTCCAGCCCTATGTGAAGTTCACCCATGGCTTAAGATAAACAGTGGAGAAATTGTTCAGTATGCAAAATGTAAAGCAATGTGAAGTTCCCCAGTCGCTGGTACAAAATTTTAATTAGTCATGCAAAGTTTGTCACAGTGCAGAACTGTGAGGGAAAATGCCATGACTAATGCAATTTAATCTGCACATTTTAAAAAAATTATTATTATTATGGCCTTCCCCCAAAAATCCCCTCCCCACTTCAAGAACCACCCAGTCAGAGTCAAGGTCAAGAGTATTGCTCTCAATTAGATCTACTTTCTCTTGAAATGACATTACGCATTTTTATCAATCAATTCACTGCTTGTGAATTTTTTTTTCATAGCTGGGTGAAGGGATGGGAAACAAAAACCACACTATGATTAGTTGAACTCTTCTTCTTATTTTGCTTTTTGACAGGCTAGACCACAAACATATAGACCTACAGCCATAACTTGAGTACTGCAGAACTGGTCAAACTAAGTAGAGATAGAATGGGATGGAATGATATGAAAATTAAATATAAATCTAAATTAAAATTAAAAATAGGACATTTGTTTCCATTCCCTTGTTGTAAATTGCTTTGGATAAAAGCATGTGCCTAAAGAATAAATGATAATATTTGTATTATTTATCATCAGCCAGGTTTACCTCAATGCGCTAAATATCTTCATTGCCCCCATGAGACACCTCATTCTTTCTCTCCCCAGTTCACCATCTCCCCAGTTTAAAAACTCCAAATCCCCACAAGTGAAAACGGTCACATATATTGCAGCAGCTAATTGGCGACTTTTTTAACAACAATTAATGATTTCGTCCCAGGTCCATCACAATATTTTATTGTAAATACATAATGACTGAAACTACAAATAGAGAACAGAAGGAAGAATATATCACTCCCTCAAACTCATAAAATTGTCCTTTAACATCATATTGCACACGTCAGGTTCTGGACTCATCAAACCT
>JAODJW010000045.1:6869392-6882929 GCA_026777045.1 Hyperopisus bebe
AGAGCATATACTGTACTAAACACATCTAAGCACATTTATCAAAACAGTAATTTGTAAAGTAAGAAATTAAATATATCATCACATGTGCATTCTTGATGATGAGAGGGTATGGCGGGGGGGCATGTGCATTCTTAATGATGAGAGGGTATGGCAGGGGGCCACCAATATTGCATGACATGCATCCCCTCCCCCCAAGTAGAATGAGACACTACGTATGGTGAAGCACTCTTCTAGCATGTATGGGAACCTGCATCTCACAGTGGGGCACCTTACGTCATTGGCCTCAGTAGAAGGGCAGCCATCATGCATATTTTTCTCTCCATTACAAGGGCACTTCATCATGTTTGCATATTGTGTTCGTATCTGAAATAAATGGTAATGGTGAAATTTTTTGCCACTCTAAAGGGCACTTTTTTTCAACCTTGGGGACTTCCCCTCGTGTTCCCATCCATCCATCTTCTATTACTCTATACTCAGTACAGAGTCACTGTGGGCCAGGAGGAGTAGCCCACTGAAACCCAGAAAGCATGCACATGGGAATCAGACCCCCACCCTCGGTGGCGTGGGAATAGAGTGTTACACACTGAGTCGTCACGCTGCCATGTTGTCTGTTCAGATCAGGCCTGTGGTAGGCTTCACTCTCATTTGGCTGGCAGAACCACACATTTCGAAATTAAAATCAGCTGCACTTCCTGACACCTGTGAAGGTAGCTGTTAGTCACGCTCTGCAACTGTGAATTGTCCTGTGGTTTCTGTGTTCATCAGCTTCAGCCGACAAATCCCTAATGTCTCAGTTGGGTAAAATGGTTTATATAGATGAAGGAAGTGTTCAGATAAACTGCAAGACATGCTGTCCCTTTTTAATCATTCACCCCTTTGGATTACGGCACCCCCCCCCCCCCCCCCCCCCCCCCCCCCCCCCCCCCGCCGAAATGGGCGACGTTAGGTCAAATCACTCGAGGTTATAGCCCCGAGTATTTTAGCCTAGACCTGAGTATATCAGCCCTGATGCCAATCTAAAAACAAAAAAATCAAACCCTGGGTAAACTTGACTTAGCCCCTGATCTTTTCAGTATCTAGAAACCCCCGTGCCCCCATATACATAGCCACACAATATGGGTAGGAAGGAGTGGAGGTGGGGTTGAGGTTTTAAGACAAGATAAGTACTGGGATCTGCCCCTCTGCCAGCTTTTACTGTGTCCCACCAATAGAAAGTTAAGTCTGAGGAGTCCTGAGTACTTTTGTAGGATGGGGGTTGGAACAGAGTAAGTTGAATGATGAGTCACCTTTACCGATGCTTGAGACCCTGGTCACCCATAGCTGTCCGTCGCTAAGGAAATTTGATGCTCCAAGGTGAACGTTTTCCCTACAGCGATAAAATGAGTCCTTTCATATTCATTCAGATGAACACCCCCGCGGTGCCTATTCCGGCTTTTACCCCATGAAAAGGCCGGCTTTGGGGGGGCTCGGCTTTCCCCGCTGCGTTGGAATGGACCTGTCGGCCAGCGGCTGTAAATTCCGTCGGCTCAGATGTGACCGGCAGGCTTGCGTGATTTACCGCCGGGCTCCAGCACTCTGAGCGCATTTGGAGATGCTGCGGCGGCGCGTGTTTGCATTTCATAAGCCCGGCGTGTTCTGCGAGCCGCGGGTCAGTGTGTCACAGTGCAGTCAGACCCACAGCGGCTGCAGTCGGTATTATTAGTCAGTGGGGGGGGGGGGGTCGCCTTCCCAGGGCTGGAAGCCGATTGGCTGGGGTGTCAGCCTGAGACATGGAAGCTTAAGCTAGCAGCTGGCTGGAAATGGTCGGCTGCTGAGCGATATGTCATATGGTGTCCTGTGGCAGCAGTGAAGGTTCTGTTACGGGGGCCCAGAAATGACGCAGCAGCACTAAGATGCCTGAACACCTCCGGTCCAAGCAGCGAAAATTGAACTGATTTCAGTTTTGTTCATTTTATTCTGATTATGTGTTTTTAATAAAGGCAGTCTTTTGTAAAATGAGAGTGAAGCACTTGGTCATCTAAACTGCATTTATGCAGTGGAAAATGGTAAAGCACACATTTACTTAAACATGTAAAGACTGTGGTTTTGCATACTGGCCCCCTGCCAAATTGTTGCATGATTCTCTGTTATCGGAAGGGTCACTCTGTAAATTTGCCGCCTGGGGATTGGGTCCCCCTTGGTAGATTTTTGCTGTGGGCCCAGGTCTAGATGCCTCCCCCGCCTCCTCTACATCTGCTTCTCTGCATTTATCAGTGAGTAGCCTGAAACTGTCATAGATTTGTTGAAATGTAATACGTATTTAAAATTGCATAATCAAGTCTTCACATAGTACATCAGCACAATAATAAAACACAATTACTACGCATGTAACATGAAGGTGACTGAAATAAGCTTTAATGGCTTGTTTCTCCTACACATAACATGTCACCTATCTTGTAATATTATGTAAACAATAGAAAATCTAAAGGCTTAAGAGAATCCTGAATGTTTCAGCCGTGGTGCCAACGGGGACGTGAAGGACAGTCATACTGACTGTAATGTTGGATTATGCAGAGAATTAGCAAAGTACCTCCTCAAAGCTTAAAAGATAAACAATAGTCTATCGGTTGTGGCACTTTGTAAATACTCATTAAAATACCAGTTGTTTGAATGGTGGCTGCTGTCCTACAAGTGCCTGTCTGCACTGCTTGTTCCTTTAATCTGGTTAAAGTGAGGGCCATCTTGGAGCTGACTACCCACTCTATGCCTTTAAAAAGCTGCACCCAGCGGCGCATATCCCTATTAGCATTTCCTTCCATAGCTAATTGTTTTTTTTTTATGTCACTGACAGGTTTATTTATTGAGGCCCCAATCGGCGGCTACACAAACCCCTGGGGGTAGCTGGTGAAGGGGCGTAAATCATTCTGGTTCCCAGTTGGCGAGTAGAGAGGTTCCAGTGGTCCCAGCACTCTGCAAACTTATCTGTGCTTCCAGGCAGACAGGCAGCCTGTGAGAGAATGCCTTTTATACTAGGCTGTGCTCTAGGTCACCTTGATAATTCCATTACCATACTGCTTCAAGATTAAAACTGCACCAACAGGGGAAATCATTCAACATATTTTTTTTCTCCCACTCATTTTACAGACTAGACTCAAACCCTTTTACGTGTCTGACAGACAAGGCCTGTAAGACCTTTCCTAATATGCAAAATATGTTAAATCATCCCATTGCGAGTTCTCGCTGTGCTGCACATTTCTTCCTGTGTTCATTAATATCTTCCTGTGTTTAACAACTCCTCTGTGTTTAAAAACTCCGGTTTTAGTTGCACTTGGCTCCGACATTTTGACCCATGTCTGTCTTCTGGTTTTGGATTGTATTTTGGCTTTGTTAATAAAGATCATATTGGATCCTGTACATGGACCCTGGCCCTATTCCTCACGGAACACCTCTCCCTCAGAGATGGATCTAGCAGGGATCCACACAATCTTGGCACGTCAAGAGGAGACTTGAGACTTGTTCTTGAGTGTGTGACGTCGAATAAGTCTCTCGTCTCCATATTTCTTTTCACTGTTTATTTCTGGTTGCTAGTGGTTAAATTTGAATATGTTAAAATGAATAGGATGCGATGTATGTGTGTGTTTTTGGGAGGGAGGTGTCTAATTAGGGCATGCACATGAAAGAAAGATAAATCAGCATCTATGTGGGTGAGCTTGTCCATTATCAATGAGCATTCGCCCACAGTCTCTGCAAACTCTTTGTCTGTCACCTCCAGTCTGTGGAGTAGCTTATTTACATCAAAATCCTGCTGTGCAAAGAACAAATTGCTAGAGAGCTTGCATTTCAGCTTTTCCCTTTTATAACCAGACAGGGTAGCACTGAGTCTGTTGCATTGAGTCTTCACATCAGTGGCCATGGCAATGGGATCCCTCTCCTCTTTTGGCCCAGGTGAGGATCTACTGGTGCATGAGTCTCCAGTCAGTCCTTCCATGTTGCTGGCCTTGATACCATGTGGTATTGTCTGAGTGGAGGGAGATCCTCCCCATATTGCCTTTGACAGCTTGAAATATATAGGAGAACTACTCTCCCATGTCCATGTCTCCTCACCGAGTCAACTACTTGTTTATATTACATTCATGCAGCCTTAAGTTTTACCAAAATGATTGCTTTTAAAACGTTGTTTGTCCTGTGTGGGTAGTTCTTCATCAAAGATTGTGCCTCTTCAGGTGACAGATACTGCTCTTTGTAGCACTGTAAAACATTGCTGTATTTGGACAGATACCACTCCTGGTCTGTTTTTTTCTGCTGCTTTGCTTGACCAATACTTGTACATAGTGATAGACAAAATGACACTACATGAACCATTTGCTGTGCTTTTTGACCCCACTAGATGGAGCTCTTGGTTTGTGTTGTGGCATGCTTTGTGCACTTTTATGAACAGAGACCACCATCTAGTGGGGGTCAAAGATTACAGCACATGGTTCATGAAATGTAATTTTGTCCATCGCTACTTGTACTTGACAGTTTCACCTTGGTGTCAGTCCACACAAAACAGTCAGCTTTGCTGCTTCTTGTCACCATTGCTGTTATTTGTGTGAATACAAGTTGCAAATGAAAGACATCAGCATACTTCCAGCTCTTATTTATTCTTGACAACCTACCTATGTTCGTTTTGACCCCTTGTGGTTCATTTGTTTCATGTCATTTAATCATTAAGTTTGGCTTATAATAAAGTTTGCCACAGGGTGGGTTGCTCTTGATCGTGCCCCTTCATGACACGTCCATTGAGGTGGAGTTCCTGTGACAGGTTTTATCGGTCTTATCCACTGCTGGCTCTGCCGCACCTCTCCTGCCTACTGTCCACTCTCACTCAACATGACATTTTTTCCGGATAGATAGTTCTGTCTAAACTCATACATGCCTTTATAACTTACAGACTGGACTACGGTAATCTCCTCCTTTCTGGTTGCCCTTCTGGATCCTTACATAAACTTCAGCTAGTACAAAATGCAGCAGCCAGAGTTCTTACAAGCACTAAAACATTTGATCATATTAGCCCTGTTCTATGCTCCATTCACTGGCTTCCAGTTAAGTCTCGGATTGACCACATAATACTATTAACTTATAAAACACTGAATGGCCTTGCACCAGAATACCTTAGTAATCTGCTGGCCTTATACAACTCTCCTCGCTTTCTTCGATCTCAAGGAGCAGGATATCTGTTAGTATCCAGGGTAGAAAGAACTACAGCAGGTTGCAAAGCTCTGTCTTATAGAGGTCCTCAGCTGTGGAATAGCCTTCCAATGGATGTGCAAAATTCAGGCTCATTCTCAATATTCAAGTCTAGACTAAAAAGACACTTGTTTAGTCTAGCCTATAGGGACTCTAGTTCTAGCTCTAGCTAACTGCTCACTTCCAGTTAGACCTATAGTGTGAGGTGGACAGCTGGGTGGGGATCGGTGCCATTGGCTTTGGATGAATTGAATTGTCAGTGCTGGCACTCAAGATTCACACTCCCTCGTGGAATTGAAGTGCTGACATTTCAGGGACTCCCCATGCCTGCGTTCCCACCTGCCTCTCCCTCCTACTTATGCTGCCGTAGCAATATCTGCTGGAGCTTACATATCGCACTCACACTTACACTGTTTGTACTGCCTCCAGTCTCTGTTGTGAATTTCTCCCTCTGTATGAGTGTATCACTGCATCGAGAGGAGTACAATTTCTCATAAAACTTTTTGATATTTTGAATAATATACAATTTATCTCTGGAGTGGCGGAGTTCGGTTATCACTGATCAATTCCAGTTTCCGTTCAGTCCAAGGTTTCTATGGGCTCTGCTGGTTTTTATACGGCCTGTGTCTCTGACTCCAGCCCAAGAGCTTTAGGGAGCCACGCTTCAAAAAACAACAGGGTTTTTCTCTTGCATACGCTCTTTCAAATTAGTAATACATATGTTATCCTGTCTGCTGTGGATGTCCATATCATCCACAAACTCCGCCAAGACCTTTATGTGTTTCTGAACTTCACCGAGTTGTCGTTCCAAGGTGATGACTTTGTCCTCCATATCCTCTGCTTGATGCGTTCGTGATGCGTTGGACTTGCATGTCCAGTTTATTATTAATTGCATCTAAAGTGGATGGTGAAATTTACTTCCATCATAACGTCAACGGTTTGGGTTATTTCCTGGATAAGAGTTTTAGTGTTCAAAGTAGATTTAATGCTGTGCTTTGCTGCAAATTCACAGCTAACTACGTAAATAGGATTGTAAAACTAAAAAAAAACAAACAAAGATCACGAAATAAAGTTATGAGCATTAAATTTTTAATCCATGGTGGCGGGAGCTAAACTTGTCTATCCAGCTGCCATGACACAGGTGCCCACTGGCCTTAAGAATTTGAAAATTATATTTAACTTGCTAAGACATTTGTGAAAAAAGCTACCTCAGCAAAAAGCAGGTTGTTCTTAAGTTCCTCTGCTAATCTCTGGGTGCAGGCTATGTTATACCTCTATGAATCTTGGCCTTTGGCTTTGGCAAGCAAAGATCCCTGCATTCAGAAGTGCTGAAATGTGCAGAAAGCTACCCCGGGTTTTCCAACTCAGCAAATATGAAAACATTCTCTGGGGGGGGGGGAAATGTTTTTCCTTTAAATTTGACATGATTTATTTGTGGGACTAAAGTGTTTCTCTGCGATAGGATTAACCTTGAAGGTCTGACTTGTTACACAAGTTTATGTGATATCATTACTGAATGTGTGCTTTTACTTAATCCCCTGTGACATATTTCTACCAAAATTGCAAAAAATAAACCTGAGATGAACAATTACACAGGCTAGATACTACTGTGACATTTTATTTAACATGGACAGCCCATTTTGCGATGACCTAGATCACTCATTGGCCGGGGGAAAAGTAGCAGGAAGTGAGAAAGGATATCGGATCGAAGGTTGTATATAAACACATTTTCTACCCTCTCTGATCAGATTGCAAGCAAACATGTCAAGTGGATTTGAAGAAAGTTTGGCTGAGGAAGTCCATAAATACCAGCATTTATATGATTCCTCACTGTGCAATTAAAAGGACTCGAAGATTGCTTCACACTAAAATTAAAAACATGTTTCTAACTGCAATGCCATATTCCTGCATATGTCTTTGTCAGGGTGAGGGCCCATCCATCCCTGTCCTATGTGTTATATCCCCGTTTGGCCAACAGATGTTGCTGGCCATCCTGTTCTCCCTCCTCTGTCTTGTAGCCCCTTAGCCCTAGTGCCTCCCTGTTTCCCGGGCCATATGTAACTTGACAGGTTGAGTGTCTGGCTTGGAGGCCACACCTTCTGTTCATTGGTTGAAGCTGGTTTGAGGAAGACAGCCTCACTTGTTATTTCATATTTGTGTTTTTTTGATTCCAAGTGTCTATTATTGTTTCCCTATTTTAGGTTTACCTTAAATCTCTTGTGTTTTTATTTATCATTCCTGTGTAGCTTTATGGCCCTAGTCCTTCCTAGTGTAGTTATCCTAGTGTTTCGTTATGTTTCTTAGTTTCCAGTTTTTGCTGTCTCCCAGTTTCCATGTTCCATGTCCAATTTAGTTTTATTGATTTTATCTGTCACTCTTCACACTGTTCCTGTGCCTTCCTTGATTAGTCAATTTGATTATGATTTACACCTGATGTTGGTTTGCCCCAGTGTTCTATGTGTATTGAAGTAGCTACCCTCACTCCCTTTGCTAGTCAGTCATTGTGCACATGTTACTGTGTGTGAATACTCTGCCCAGTTTCCCTCAGTGTATTTACGTTGCGGTTTCTTTTAATTAATTCTTTGTTTTCCTGTCCTGACCCCCTGTGGTCCTTTTGTTTTGCTGCTTTTCCCCATTGTGTTTTAGTAGTATTTAATAAACCCCTGTTGTCTCAGAACCACTCTGTGGATAGTCACTTTTTCCCCGCCTGCCCACACTGTGAATCTCTTCTGTACTACAAGTATATAATGCACTGTTAGTTTTAGTAAAACACAAATTTTTTTGTCTCATAAATGCCTCCTTATCTTTCACAGCCATCCTCCTCAGTTCTCGGGACACATTTCTGTGTGCTGTTGTGTGTCAACAATGATCACTCATCACCAAATTCACCAAATTCTAATTCAAATTCTAATTCTAAACTGCATCTGGTTCTGCAAGTGATTCCCCAACTTGCAGGGAAAATTTTGGGGGTTGGTGGCGGGACTGGCACTCCAGCCACCATAAAACAACTCAAAACAGCTCAGTCTAAACGAGCATGATGCCCTTCTGCTCCCCGCAGGAGTAGCTCTGCTGTAGCCACCCACAGGAAGGCTGCACGCATCATGAAGGGGATGGGGGGAAGCCTTTGGGAACCTCATCCCTGGAAGAGTATAAACTGTCGGAGAGCTAATAGGGTCAGGCCTGCTAGGGATCGGGGCTGGTGTGGTGCTGAGGCATCATCTGCAGTATGGCAGCACTTGGGTCCCGGTTTGAGGTGGCCCATCTGGGTAGGCGCATGGAACATCTTGTCTCTCTGGCAAGATGACTGTCTTTCTCTGCTGTCAGATGGAGTTCACGAAGCTCCCATTTCAGTGGCTGCACACCCGGAGGTACTCAGACTGGGAACTGGCCAGATCTCTGAAAGTGGGTATACCTACTTTTGGTCTGGTCAGTCTGATGGCTGCCATACTCAGGGAGCAGCTGTTACTGCAGTGGTTTGGCTCCTCCCAATGGTTTCTGATGTCACTCCTTTCAACGAGCGTATTATGAGACTCAGGCTAAGGCACTCCTTAGGTATCTTGTCTGTCTCAGTATAAGCTCCGACCGTGGTGAGTGATGTCTCGTTGAGGGAGACATTGTACTCCCAACTTCGCTCGGTGGTTGATGGGAGCCCACGAGGTGACATTCCTCTGGTCATGGGTGACTTCAATGTGATCACTGTCACTGCCAGGGCTGGCTATGAGGATTGTGTCAGTCCTCATGGGTCTGGAGACCGGGGTGTGAATGGCTCTATGTGCTTTGACTAGGAGCTACGGGTCGCTGGATCCAGGTTCCAACGCCCTGATACTCCAGTACTGGTGGTACAGCGAAGGAGATCGATCACATCCTTGTGAGCAGACACTGGAAGCTCCTGCAGAACTTCAGGGTCTACAGAAGTGCCCAGTTTATGAATTCTGACCACAGAGTTGTTGCTACTCTGAAAATTCAGCTTAGAAAATTCAGCTACCACCTTCTAGGAGAATGAGGCTGGACATAGCCTAACTCCAAGATCAAGCTGTTTCTGATGAGTTTGCATGCAGTTTGTGTGAGGAACTTGCAGACTTCGGTGCAACTGCTGACTCTAATGTGATGTGGGAGACCTTCTGTGATAAGACCCTGAAGGTTGCTGAGGGTTGTGTTGGTGTTGCCAGTGTTCCCAGAAGGAGGTGTTTCATCTTGCAGGGTACCCTGGATATTATCAAGAGGAGTCACAGCACACAACTTGGTGACAACTCCAGCCTGTACTGGGAATTGAGGAGGATGGCTGTGAGGACTCTGAGGGCTGATATGGAGGCGTTTGTGAGACAAATCAGTGAGCAGTTTCTCCCCTTCTTCATGACTGTCTTCACTGTGTTCCATTGTATCTAATGCCGTGGAATTTTCTTGTACCCTTCTCCTGACTGATACCTTTCAACAATGAGATCCGTTTGAAGTTTTGTGGTTTTTGCGCATAATTGAACTGAGTAAATGTTATGAAAATCCTACTAGTACTGGTAAACTTTATTTGCTATTAATCAGAGTCACTTTAATCGATGGCAGGTGTGTACCCAAAAAGACTGAATGTTGTAATTAAATCAAAAGGTGCTTCAACAAAGTATTAGCTTAAGGGTATGCAGACTTATGCCACCAGCTTATTGTATGTTTTTTATCTTTTTATATTATTGGTCACATTAAAGTAGGGAAATTTTTTTTAATGATTTATTGAAATGATTTATTGTGGTCTCATGTGGTATATCACAGCTTTATAAAGTTGTCGTCCATCAAACGGTGGCCAATAGCACGTCTTTTCTTTTTCATTCTCATTAAGCCTGTCTCATAGCACAATAGCTGAACTCTTGTCCTTCAAACTCCACCACCTTCCACAACTGTACCATTTCCTTTTATAATTATGAATATGTGAAAGCAAGTAATTGCAAATGCATGTTAAATTGACACATGTGACAACTGTTCTAAGCCTGCTGATATGTCATCTCGAAGATACAAGGTATTCTGGAATAATGAGTATAATGGAAAATATTAAATTCATAAAACTGTATCTGTAACACTATGCACAAGAATAATGGTGCCAATTTAGAAGACAATCAAAAACAACTGCTGTAGATTACTGCGAATTACTAAATTACTATAGAATGCAAGCCAAACTGTATTGGGATGCCTAAACTGCAGTCAGTGATTCTGTTGAATTAGTCAAGGTCAACCTAAAATAAGATGAAATTAATGCTTTTGCCATGTGACAATTCTTCATTTTACCTGAGAATGGTAAAATACTTATTAATTTCTATATGGAAATAGCCAAGGTCACATGACATACCTTCCACTCATGTAGCCTGGAGCCAGTTCCTCCTGCAAACAATTTGGAACATTTGTGATTACTGGGCACCAAGATAAAACAACCTAATTGACTTTGGTACATTTATTGTTATTTGTATTAGCATTAATATTGTAGGAAACCCATTATGATTATTAAAGTTGTTGCCTTCTAGATACATGTTTGGATTAATTTCCTGTTGTTTTTCAATAAAGCAGAGTCCGTACAATCATGTTTTTATCTATGATAATTATAAGAACCATTTCATTAGCATTAGGATGTGCTGTTGGTGGTGTAAGCATTCGGTTCTGAGGAGGGGCTCCGTCTGATTTTGCAGGGGTTTTATCTCGTTATACACATGGGATCTTAGAAGCCTTCAGGGCCAGCATTGGAGAAAAGGTCAATGCAGGTCACCAGTGACTGGTGAGCTGAATCTACCCCAAGGCATTTGTTTCTCGCAGGTAAAATACTTGTGAGGCATCACAGTAGGGGTTTTCTGTCATGCCTCATATTTTGGGAGGAAGGAGGCATGTAGAATAAAAGAGGATCAACAGCATGAAAAAGCAGGTGGATGTCGGATGCAGCACGGGAAGCTGTCGGGGAGCCCTGCTGGTCAAACAGTGCACTGCATTGAGTGCTACTGTAGTCTTCCATTTGCTTTTTCCTTAATGTGGGGAAGCATGCCCGCTGACAAATATACCTGTAACTGGTGAATAACAGTGGATGACAGGAGCATGCCCCTGCCCCCGCCCCCACTTGCACCAGGATGTCAGCTAAGCTAAGCCAAACGTCGATAGCCTTAATGTGTATCGGGAGCATTTATGTGCCACAATGCCATTATATGTAAGTGATCTGTCAGCAGCTCTTGACTCGGAGCATGTCACCTCCCAGAAGGCAGTAATAGGGAATGTCTCATAGTTCACCTCCTGGAAGGTTGATGTCTAACCATATAATTAAACTCAGCACGTTTGGGGATAAACATGATCCATCTGTGGTTAACCTCAGGGAGCCAGATTTCTGCATTAAAAATGATTAAAGGTCAGCTGTCCCATCACAGTGATTGCCGGCCAATGGGCTGATAAGCTGCCTACAGCAGGCGCCGTTTTGTACTTGTACTGCGGTCCTAAGTGGGAAACTCCAGAGCAGCGATTTGCAAATACTGACGGTCTGTTTCATGGCAACAGCTTCTGCTTTCTGTGACTTTGGGGGAGTGATGGCAATGTACCCCCCCCCCCCACCCCCAGGAAGGGTGGGCGGTCTTCTGAAGAACACCTGGAAGTGGCAGGTGCGGAGTTCCAGCAAAGGAGATGTTGCCTTTGAAGGGATTCAAACTACATCTGTCTCCATTGGCTTTGGACATGGTGGGATTCTGTATTTATACATTTATAGTATCGTGCAGCCTACAGATAAGTGTAGCTTGTATTTTTGCCGATATGCTCGTGTGTTAATATGTCTCCAGTAATTCCCATCTTTTGCATCTTGTATGCTAGTAGAGCAAGTCTCCTCCTTTGATTCTGGCCAGTATCCTTAAACAATTAACTGGAAACAAGAGGAAATAGATAATGGGAAGAAGTTGTCGGCAGGATTTGCTTACAAGTCACCGTGTTCGTACGATAGCGCCACGACAGCATGGGGTTGGATTTTGCCTGGATTAAATACACCTTGTACTGTAGGCACAACGTGAGCTGACTTTATGTCCTCGCACAGAATGTGGTCATTACCATTAGCAACGGGCCACTATGCACCATGGGCCAGTGACCTGCAGCAGTGCCAGTGACATTCCACACAGTGACCAACAACCTTAGATCAATATCATTCTAATAGACACTTCTAAGATCTTCCTAGTGAGTCATTTCTGAATAAAAATGAATAATGATCAGAAATAGTCTGATTATTGTATTTATCTTTCTACAGAGATGGTCAAAAAAAAATGGTTCCTTTTTTATTTTAGACCCACTTGATAATGTTCTGTTTGGTGATATGGTAAGACATATAGAAAGAAAGGACGCTTTCACTTTGCAGCATCAATGGCTGAGAGCAGTAGAATATTCAATAAGTTCAAAATCACAGGTTTTTATAATTGGTGGTTAGACATCTGGGTGCTCAGTTATAACCATGAGTGCTCATTAGAGACAGGGCTTCCTATGGGATACAATCCAGGCTTTGTTCAAATAGCCCTCACAGCATGGTAATGACTATTCACTGATGCAACAGGATAGAAAAGGTAAAATTGTCATAGAGCCTAATTATTCTCAAAATCTGTTGATACAACTTTTAGCAGAATTGTATGCTTTGCTTGTATGCCAGGGAAATCTACAATTAGACTGTATTAAAAACACAATTGTTTTAGCCTGAGGTATAGACCTGGTGGCAGTATGATCTGAGAATAAGGGCTCTGACTCAGAGGTTGTGGGTCTTGTGCTAAGGCAGATGGGTGTCTTGGTTCACCATATGAATTTTTTGGGTCTCAAAGAGCAAGAAGCAGGAAAAGGGCCCAGGACTGAGTCAAAAACAAAAATAAGCAGAGAAAAGTGAGAGAGTAACACTTCACATGGTCAAGCTGTCTTTCCTGGACCATATAAGAAGGTATCAGGATGGTTCTGCACAGCTTAGAGCTGCATATCTATGGATCTCTGGGATCCATACAAGGATGTTTCTGCAGGCATGTTTGCACATGCTGGGTTGGTAGGACTGCTGGCTGGAGGGTGGCACCTGTGAAATCTCAGGCTACTAGAACACATAAGAAGAAGCTGCTTCTCAGTCCAGTCACAGTCGGGATGTATGGAAAAAAATGTGCTTGCTGGGAGTTGCATTTATTAGGGAGAAGTTAAGCATATGACGTTTGGCACTGTGCCATGCTCTAATGCTTGATTTAGTTTTCCGGCTCCCCTGACAGCCTCCTGAAGCTGCTGAAGGCCGTGAGGATGCCTCATAGTCAGGAAGCCATCGCAGGGTGCTGGCTGTGCAGTCTGAGCGGAAGCTGTAACAGCCCTGACTGGCAGG
>JAODJW010000045.1:6975092-7004002 GCA_026777045.1 Hyperopisus bebe
AGCTATGACATTACTTCCTCATAAAGCGCTTCTCATTTTGAAAGTGGAAAACCCATTACTTCAACAAGCTTGCATTACATGTTTAGTATATGGAAGTAAATCTGTCACCAGAATTTGAATTTTATATGCCACTGAAATTCTAACATTGAATATTTATGCATAGGAAATTTGATGGTCCGAATTCACATGCAAAAAATACAAGGTTAAAAGAGGAGTAGGCCTGTTTTTCTAAAAGTAAAATGGTCACTTCAGAATTACAATCACTGATCTGATGAGAGATGAGTAGTTTTAACTGCTATGTTAATGGAAACTAATTGTGTTTTGATGGGTAATACAATGGCATCTCAGTGAAGTCTGTTTAGTTATAACAGCTTCATACTTGTTTGCGACAAGTGTAACTAAAGAATTTTTTATTTCATTAAAACGTAAAATCTAAAATGTGAGGTTTGTTACAGAAAATTTATATATTATTCAATTATTATTGTGCAAGTTTACATTTGTAAATGTTAATTCCGTGCGATTAATCACAATTAAATACAGAAAACTGATTAGTTACATTTTTTTTAATCGACCCACAGCCCTATAGCTTAAATACTAGAACTCGTGGCCATAGGTAGAAATTAGCGGAGAACATTTTAAAATGGATTTGAGAAAGCGCTCATGCTTAATAACCATTACGAACTGGAAAAACTAAACCTCAGAAAGTGCCACCACCCCACCAACAAATTTTTACCTTTACCTTTTTTATCGATGATATCTGTCACGCTGTGCGAGCGGCGAGCAGGCGAGAGCGACCAGGTTGAGCGAACCGGGGTTTATTAGCGACGAACAAATAGGACAGGAACTCACACATGGAACACGACGATAACAGATCTGGGGAAACTAACCGAGACGCGGACTAAATACACAAGACAAACTGGGTTTAATGAGCAACAGGTGAGAACAATCAGGCATAAACACGAGGTAACGAGGTGGGTGTGGCACACAGAAGGATCGGACGGAGCTGGGCGTGACAATATCTCCTCTTTCAAAAGATGTTGTGGCTGTTGAGTTGTCCCTTTCTTCGCCGCCATTTCAGTGCTTATTTTACATGATTTGCCTGAACAATAGCATGTAGCTTGCTCAGCTAACCAAATTTAATAAACATAAGGATACGCCGAATTTATAAAGACTACTGACATTACGCATCTCGTCCCACCGCTTTATTTATAAAGGAATAGTATACTTGCAAGAAGTCTCAGGTGAGGCAAGTTAATTTCCACCACTCTGGATGACTCATCCTCGGGTTTTTGTCAACAGATGATTTCCTTTCATTAACGATGAGTTGAAACCAAAGCAGTTCTGGTCCTTGAATAGCCTTATTAGGTTCTTGCTTTGTTAGAAGTTGTTGTGTACCTCCAGCTCCACTACTGCTTACACTGTATCTGGACATTTGGGTTGCGCCAAGTTCTGAAAATGTCACAAGGCAGACTTGGAAATGTAATCATTTTAACACCAGCCACCCCCTAAGGTGATCCACAATCAAATTTCCCAGCATAACTGCTAGAATTAACCTATATAAATGGGTCTTGGGTCTGCAGCTGCTTAGTGCAAAACTGGTGAACACTCAACCAATCCAAGAAGCCAAGCCACAGATGCTTAATTTAAAATTCACTGGCACATCCAATCAGATTTGAGCAATAGGTATTGATTGGTGTAAATTGTAGAGTGCGCTGCATGCTAGATCATAGCGTTAATTTACACCTATACTTAATGTAGGTTTGTGACTGAGCTGGCGCGGTAAAAATTGGATCGCGGTGCAAAAAAGGTTGAGAACCACTGTTCTAAATATACTCTGTGGGTTTTCTGAATGTAAGTCTTGTAACTGAAGGTTTTCTCTTAAAATTCATAGCAGGTCTTAATCAAAAATCCAATCAATAAATATCTGTTCCGTTTCCCATAGATAGCACTTGAATTAGACACTGCTGTATTGTGACACCTAAAAGACCCACAAAGTTGAAACTCATCCCACGTAACCAAGCGTTCCCATGGTGTGAGCTTCCTTAGAAGAAGAGAGGCTCACCTTTGTGTGGAAAATCTCCCCTGCCTTCTTACAAAACAATTTCTTAAAACATTGGTTTATTTCAGGTGCTATAATCAAGTCCACTCTGTAGTTGACTTTTCATTTTTTTTTTCTTTAAATGTATAACATTGTGTCTGCTTTTTTATTTTGTTTGAATGGATTTTATGGGAAGTGCAGTGCAGTGGTTAGCACTGCTGCCTCACAGCAAGAAGGTCCTGGGATTGGTCCGTGGTCCTTTCTGTGTGGAGTTTGCATGTTTTCCCCATGTCATTACAATGGGGGTCCAGAGTCTATCCTGGACATTATGGCTGCAAGGCACTGAATTACTCCGGACCTGAGGGGAAACACACCACTCACAAACACAATAATGTTGGTCTGAATTCCACACATTTCATTTCAACATTTAAATGAAATTTGTTTTAAAATTTAGTGTGATTTCAAAAATGTACTACCCATGTTTCATCTTCCCACCTCTTCTCCTGGTAGCAGCATATTCAGCAGGCCAGACCAGGCCTCTCTTTCTTCTCGTTCGGGGGATTCCCCTCCGGTGTGTCCTGGGTCAGACCCAGGGTCTCTGCCCAGTGGGAAATGCCCCGGAGAGCTCCCTCTGCTAGCATGCTTATAATATGACACCTCCTTATCTAAAGGAGCAGTGGTTCTATTTTGAGGTTCCTCCAGATCTCCTCACCCTGCGCCCATCTACCCTGCGGGAAAAACTCAGTTCAACACCATGGGGCCCCTCAGTGCCCACAAAACTGCAGCCAGTGAGTTTACTGTGTGGAAACAATACTGGACAGAAGCTGGACCCATAGCGATCATACAGGTATCTCACGTGAAGTTCTTGTCACATTTTCCGAGGAAAACAGTGAAATTCATATGCCACTGTCCCAGGATAGAGGACAGGTGCTTTTGTCAACAAACATCATTGCAGGGTCTTGGTATCAAAGGAATGACTGAACCCGTTTCTAGTTCCAATACTTTATCAACTGAAATACCAAACTTGGTCACAACAAACACAAACGCCCGTTGCTCTATCTTTGCCAGAGGTCACCAACCTTTTTCAAACTGAGAGCTGCTTCATGGATACTGAGCCATACGAAGGGCTACCAGTTTGAAATGCCCTCCTAAACTTATCTAAACTTCATGTATAATAAACATGTTTTAAATGCTTTTTTTAGATATTGTCATTTTCAAATCTATATAAATGCAAATGTGATTAAAGAAGAATAGCAACAGGATAAAATTAAATTTCACACGCTGCTCACTGGTGAGTTGTGCTATTTTTAGAACAGGTTGTGGGTGACTCATGTGGTCCTTGGGGGCATCCTGGTGCCCGAGGGCACCATGTTGGTGATCCCTGATCTACAAACATCAACCAACAAAACTTTCTTCTTCCTTTTCATTTAGTGGACGCAGAATATTATTGATAGGGCCACCTACTGGCAGTTTCTGTAAATTGTCCCAACTTAAAATAAGTAAGATTTGCTATATTACTTATTCATGAACTAGTTATTACTGAATTAAACTAAATTTCTTTTTTTACATTAAATCAAATTCCCATCAATTCAACATAAAACAATATTAATCAAATAATAAAGATACAACAGGTGCATTGGGAGGCAGGACAGAAAGCAGTGCAATACAAGTGCAATATGTATCTAGACACTTTTGATCAATAGTTCATAAAAAACCCATTTCTGACAGTATAGTTGAAGAACAAATACAAATAAGGAACTAAGCATTTATTGTTCTACATACAAGGTACATGCCACTGCGGATATATGGACTGATTTTACAGTTATAAAAAGTTTGAGGAAACAGCTAAAGAGAATGACCAGAGAAACAGCTTGACATTCGTCCCACACGACCAATAGTGGGTGTTTCGCTACAGTCCCCTTCTAGCCACTGTCAGCTGATGTCCCGTGGATGAATTCGCTCTTCGAATTCAGCTGCGATGGATGTTTATGGATATTGCCCGTATTGGATGGAAAGGCAGCATACCCTTTTACTCGAAGCAGGAATAACCGGGTACTTACAAAATCACCACAATGGACTAACATTCAAGCTTTATGGAATCAGTCATAAAAATGATACATTTAATGTAATATGATGATTATATAATGCAAGGCAGGGATTAACCCAGGATGTGTTGCCAGCCCTCTACAGGGCACATTCACATGTCATTTGGTAACTCCTATTGACTTCAGTGTGTGTTTGGACTGTGCGTGGGGAGGGGGCTCCGAGAGGACCTGCAGGAAACCCCATGAAGACATGGGGAGAACATGCAAACTCGACATATGGAGCCATGGCAGAGACTCAAAGCCACGTCCCAGAGGGGTGAAGCCACCATGCCCCCCCTCCCCCTCCCTTGAGGAAAGTATTTCATGTACTTTCAAAATACAAAAAAACTGAGCATCGAAGTTACATAATTTTTATGAAGTAAGCCTTATACAAAATTCAACATACAAATTTGTACACGAAATATGTGTTTTAAATGCATGCATCGGAAATACTGCCCATCCCTGCTTGTGATGAACTGGCATCCTGCCCTTCATGTACCTATGCTGACTGGGATAGGCTGCACGAGTAGTAGGCTACAAGCAATTAGTAGATGGTTAGCTGAACACAACGGCATAGTAGAGAGTTTAATATTGGGGGGATACAATTCTAATTCAAATGTTTGTTTATGGGGGGGGGGGGGGGGAATTAATCCAAATGAAATATTGGGGGATATACGTCCTCCACGGTTCCTATACCGCTGACCTCATCTAAGGAACTTCGGGTGAGATGATTCTGGTGTGCCTCAGTGTACACCGCCATCTAGCGGACAGCAACGAACGCTACTGCTTCCGGTTCCTACTCGAAATCCACCGGCCAGGTTTTTTATGTCGCTTGTACTTTTCGTGTTTATAAACACTGGACCTGTGGACTGGCTGCAGACGCTATGACGTCGTCGCCAAATCTCACGAAAACATCGTCGCTCTAATGATTTTGACTTTGATGGCGAGACGGAAGTCTTGGGACAAGTGAAAAGCGTCAGCGTGTGAAAAAGAAATCATAGCTAAATTTCGTTTTACCTTGTCATTAGGCCAGTGCCACATGTAACGCACGTGTCGCCCTGTTCCGGGAACTGCTTGACTGTTAACTCCTTGCTGTACCCTTTCTTGGTAATTCGGTTAGTCGGGTATTTAAATATATCTCGGCGAAAGTCTGTCCTTGACATCACGATTTCTAGCCGTCGGGAATCTTGCGGTAAAAGCACCTGCATCGGGATGTTCAGCAGTTGAGCATCGCCTGAAGTTGCAGGGCAGCTAAAGAGCAATACAAACCAGCCTTGATCTATCTTAAGTTATTGATCTCGAGCAGGTGCCATCGGAGACCAATCGGTTTTATTAGACAATTTCCTTTTTATATCTCTGCCACTGTCGCAGCTAATTAAAAGTATTAAAAATAAAGAAAAAAGTGACGCTTTTGGAGGGATCCCTCTAAATACAATGCAGGGCTCCGTGACACTCTGAGCCGAGCAGCAGATATCGTAACGTCCCAGCCCCGGCTCCGGGCGCTCCGGCACGCGTGTTTGCGGCAGCCCGGCCCATGCGGCGGCTAGCTGTTCCCACTGAGACGGCTGCAGTTCCCGGTGTATTTTCGGAGTAGAAGATGGCCGATTTCGAGGAGGATACCGGAGCTCGGGCTCTGCTGGCCCTGAAGTCCGCCCCCCGCAGCCCCATGTCGGTCTCGGCTGCGGTCCTACCGCCGGCCTTGGCGCGCCTGGAGGGCAGGGACTTGGAGTTCGCCATGCGCCACAAAGTGATCACCGTGGGCCGCAACTCGTCGCACGGCTCCGTGGACGTAAGCATGGGCCACTCGAGCTTCATCTCCAGGCGGCATTTCCAGATCACCTTCGACGATCCCTTTTTCTACCTGCGCTGCCTTGGCAAGAACGGCGTTTTCGTGGACGGCGTCTTCCAGCGGAGGGGGGCGCCTCCCCTGCAGCTGCCCCGGGAGTGAGTCTAGGACCGGGGGGTCCGCGGGGCTGAGGGACTTCGATAAAGTTAAAAAAAAGAAGAAAATGCTCCGTTTACATTGGTATTAAGCCACCCCATTAACTAATACTCGCATAACAACACGTTAATGTGTCGACAGCTTAAGGTGATTTTTGCAGTAACTGCAATCTGTTTTTTTGCCCATTACGCACCGACCTGAGGGGATTGCGGTGCCGCATTTCGCTTCCTGGAAAGCGGTAGATCTGCTGTAACCGGCCTGCCCTTGCAGATAATATAACGAGAAGTCAATAGACGGGAGCTGTGGCAGCTGGTAGAAGTAACGATCACAAACATTTCACTAATAAAAACATAAAACTACTGTTTGAAATGGGAATCCAGCCGTGCAAACAAACTTATGATTTAATTAGTGCATACTCTAATAAACAGCACAACTATACCTTCACAGGAGTTTCAAAACACTTGACGAATGTCGAATGGCATGCATTCATTACGTTTAAAGTATTTTAATATAACGTCAAATTAAACAAAATATACAGATTTTTGAAACAATTCTTCGGACAATTGTGTGAAATATTGTTCTATTGCTGAGCTGCATGTCTTCTGGTAGCTGTAAAACTGAAGTAATATAAAAATCCCGAATGTAAACTACATTAGTATCAGTGTCAGTCCATGTGAATGAACTCGTTTCCCATTTATTCAGTGTGACACAAAACGAAACCATTTTAACCGGTCCCCATGTGTTGGCTAATCCTGTCAAGTTACCTTAGGATGCCACTGGCTGTTCAGTCTGTAGTTTTCAATAGATGTAAAGATTATTATATTAAAATATTTACTTTTGTTATGTTTTCAATCTTTGCATGGATTCAACATGAAGACAGTGAGCAATGAAAAGAATTTCCTAAATGATATCCCTGTCCGAAATAGTAATTCTCACAAAGATTATTCTTATGTTTTCCTTTTATAGCATACTAACATTGATTTTCATGTGAGTTTTTTATATTTGAGTTTTAAGTGATTAACCGTTAGGTATATCTGAATGTACTGCAGTCTTTTTTGCTTGCAAAATGGATGGACAAAAATTATGCATTTTCAGGAACCATTTCACATTTACCTGCACAAAAGGACTTAAATGCACATTTCATCTCCCGCTCCACGTGTCGAATGCTTTACTAAATGGGGTGTCTGGGTGATTTTTAGCACAGTCTGAAGGTCAGTTCCTCAGCCCCTAAGCTATCTGCTTTTATCATTTTTCTGTGTACATTAAGGGGACAGGGTTATGGACGCTGGTGTGTCTGCATGTTTACCGATGTTTTACTTCACTTCAGATCCCTCGCACCAGTTTTACACAGGTGAGAACTGAAGTGTATTGTAAAGGTGAAAATGTGGTAAAACAACGTGGCAAAATACTTCATCTGTCTTATGGGTGTAATGGTACACAAAATTCACAGTTCGGTAAAAGCCACACTTTTGAGTTTAGGACTGGGTGCAATTCCGGTACAGCAGGGAAAACAAAATTTGTTGTTAAATAGTTCATTATTAAAACTGCAAACCCAATTGGGAAAAATTGTAATCCAAACTTATGGCAATGGGTCTGTCAATGTGTCTATATAACAAAACCTAAGCCGATTTGCACATTGGAAAAATAAATATGTTAAATAGATAAAAATTAAAAAATAAGACTGCATCATAACAATCATAATGAACTAAGTCCTATTTAGATCTTGTGTTCTCTGCTGCAGTCTATGGTCCTATATCCGTCACGGTAAACACCCAATATTAACCTTAGTAATTTTTTTTTTTTTTTTTATATAGCCCGGTCTGTATTTCCTGGCAAAAGTTCTTTAAATGCCATGTCTGCTTTTGGTATAACAGCCAACAGACAATCTTGGTCATAACTACGCTCTCCCCAGTGCTGGTGTAATTTCTTTGGAAACCTCAGTGTTCCCAGTCTACTGATTTTAGTGATGTGGGAGGATTTTCTAGCTTCCACAGTCACCAGCATTAGCTGTAACCTACTCACAGCCACAATTAGCATCATATTTTTTGTGTTGAACATCTGCTTATGAATTTAGGTTCCATCCATGACAATAAATGTATTAATTTGTTTCATTGTACATTGCAAACCAAACAGTACACAATGAATACTTGCACTGTTACAGCCCTGATCTATTTGCAAGCAGTAGATCCTTTCCCCACTTTTATGATAAACATCAATCTTAGTGTAACAAAGTTTTAATTACAAAACCCTGTATTTTTTGTGCTGCCAACTGTTTGATCTGATTTTGGTGGTGTATGGCTTTAATTTGTAACATTCTAGGAGTATTATAATTGTGTTTTTTTTTCCTTTCTTGATACAGTAATTAGGTTTGAGATGTTCAGGAGCTAAATATGGACTGAAGGCAGTCTTGTCTTATGTTCTTGTCTGTATTGTCCATGCAGTCACGGGAATAAACTCACAATTTAAGTAGAATTGCAAATGGGAAAAGTATGTAAGTATTAAAATATGGTGTACTTTATTAGCGGGCATTGTGGAGTAGCAGATTTGACAGAGTTAGGGCTTTTAATTTCCCACTTCTTTGTGGGGTCTTGAAAGAAAGTTTTGGGAGCTTTGAAGGCGGGTCCTGGCTTCCTTCATTTGGGATTTTTTGTGCGGCAAACAAATACGAAACCCAAACAAAAAGCCATCTCCCCCGATGAGTCAAGGCCAGCTCTGTACGGGACGTGTGCGAGGGCCGAGTGGAAACCTCTCCAGGGTGGCTTTTGGAAGGACTGGTTGGTGGGAAGGGCGTCTGGGGTACCGGAGTTAAAGGTCGTCATTTTCTGCTGCCATTTTTTCTCTCTTTTTTTTTTCCTCCAGCTTACAGTCTTTTTGATTAAAAAGTAAGGAGATGTCAGTGGTGGAGATAGAGGAGGCTTCAGGACACCAGTGAGTGTTTATTTTGGGTCAGATGGGCAGCATGGACCCCATGTGGCTGATTACAGGAGGGGTGGGTCAGGGGACCCATGTGAGCTTGTGGACTCTTTCAGCCATAGCTGGACTTCGTCCAGATCTTCCAGTATTTATGGCTGTGGTATTTCACAGGGCTGGATAGTAGGCTGGCGAAGAGTACAGCGAATGCATTCCCTTAGATCTAGATTTAACCAGTTTGGCTGCACAACCTAAGCTAGACTGGGAGCATGTCTGTGATTAGCAATGCTTAAAGTGCAGTCGTTTGGAAGCTGGGCTTGTATTTGCTGAATGGTGTGAAAGGATCCCGTTTTAGCTCCTATGTCTTCCTGTAGCTGAGGTTTATATAGACTTCACTTCATTGAAGCCATGCAGATGGGTATTTCCAGATTGTGGGTTGTGGTCACATGACCATGGGGATAGATTTAGTGTGCAGTTTGTTGTTACTGTGAGATCTTGAGCATTAGTGTGGTATTAGCATTTGTGCACCTGTGTCTCCGCTTCCGCTCCTGAAGCTGGGCTTGTCCGCCCGGGTCGACATGCCGGCCGAGTCCAAACAAAGGGTGCGTCTTCTCATCACACATGTTCAGCTTTTTGTCCGATTGTCAGGGTGGACTTCAGGTGAGAGAGAGAGAGAGAGCTCTCCTTGTTTTGATTTTGCCCATTGTGGGCTGAAATGTGTGGTTAACCCAGGAAAATGAAACCTTCTGACTTAAAACCGCTGAACAGCCAATATTGCAGTCCAGACTTGTGTACCTACAAAAAATATCTTTATCTAATCAGACTGTGCAGGATATTATCGAGAGGAGTCACAACACACGACTTGGTGGCAACTCCAGTCTCTACCAGGAACTGAGGAGGACGGCTGTGAGGACTCTGAGGGCCGATAAGGAGGCGTTTGTAAGATGAATTTGGGAACAGGTGGCACATCATCTGCGGTCTAGTGACCCACGTCCTGCTTACAGAGGAATCGAAGCATGACGCACATCTGAATCTGTTCCTCAGAAACTTACAGTCAGGGCAGGAGACAGAACCGTTCTTACGGATGACACTGCAGTTGTGATCCGCTGGGCCAGCTACTTTGAGCAGTTGTTTAAAGCTGATCCTCCAGTTAGGACACTAGACATCTCTGGGTCCACGGTTCTTGAGGTTGACTCTCCAATCAGCTGAGATTGCACGGGTGCTGAATCAGCTGGGGGGAGGGAAGGTCGCAGGGATCTGTGGTATCCGGGGTGAACTTCACCAGGCTGGTGGTAAGGCTGTCGTCCTGGCATTGCAGGCAATCTTTGCTTCCATTTGGAAGTCAGGCATCTTCCCAATTGACTGGAATATGGGACTTGTTGTCCCTGTCTGGAAAGGGAAGGATGATTGCCTGGATTGTGGCAAATATGGGGGATAACACTGCTCTCAGTGCTGGGTAAGGCATTGCTAAGGTCATCCTTAATGGGATCCATGATCACTTACTTGCCTGTCAGCGGCTGGAGCAGTCTGTTTTTACACCTAACATGTCTACCATTGACCGCATCCCAGCACTCAGGGTTCTCATTGAGCGCAAGCCTGAATTTCGGCAGAGGTTCTTCACAGCCTTTGTTGATTTTCGTGAAGTGTTTGACTCAGTTGATTGAGCTGCCCTGTGGGACATTCTGAGACTTTGCTGAATCCCCCCAAAGTTTCAAGACATCATGGCCGGCCTGTACATTGGTACTATGGGTGCTGTGCAGAGTGGAGGGAGAACCTCAGCGTTCTTTCTAGTTGATATCTGGGGTTCATCAGGGGTGCGTTCTTGCTTCTACTCTGTTCAATGCTTGCATAGACTGGGTGTTGGTCAGGGTCGTGGGGTCCAGTGGTTGTAGGGCATCTTTTGGTGAAGAAAGTTTTATTGATTTTGACTTTTCCAACGATACTGTGTCAATGGAGGCTCTGATTGGGGCTCTTGAGAGACTGAGTGAGGATTCTGAGTGTTTTGGATTGCAAGTGTCCTGGATTAAAACCAAGATTCAGGTCTATAATGACTTAGGCACAGCCATCAGTAGTGTGTCTGTCTGTGGGGAGAATGTCAACCTCATCAAGAGATTTACCTCGGCAGCGACATTTCATATCTCTGGTGACTCTTCCTCTGAAGTCGGCAGACAGATTGGGAGAGCGTGGCGGGTCACGAGGTCGCTGGAAAGGGGTGTCTGACGCTCCCGATATCTTTGCAAGAGGACAAAGGTCCACGTCTAGAGTCCTGGTGCTCCCCATCTTGCTGTATGGCTGTGAGACATGGACGCTATCCAGTGAGCTGAGACGAAGACTGGACTCCTTAGGTACTGTGTCCCTAAGGAGAATCCTTGGGTACTGCTATATCGAATGAGCGGTCGCTAGAGGAGTCCTGAATGCGGCACATTACCTGCATTGTGAGGGAGCGTCAGTTACGGCACTACGGCCATGGGGCACATTTCCCTGAGGGTGATCCGGCTCACAGGATCCTCATTGCTGAGGACCTGAGAAGCTGGACCAGGCCAAGGGGACACCTAGACAACACCTGGCTGCGGCAGATGGATGACCGCTTCCAGAGGGTGGGACTTGACTATGTGTCTGCCTGGAGGGGTCACCAGCCGGGATCTAGAGGAGTTTCGGCGTGTGGTGGGTGCGGCATCAGCGAATACTCCCCAACCTGACCGGACCTGAGTGTGCAGAATAGCATTCACTGTAAAGATTGTAAACCGTTACCGTATTGAGGTTCTCGTTAAAATGTTTTAAAACACCATGTTGCATGAATTTATGCATCCCCTTAAAGTGCCAAGCATTGGTCTCCATCCCGTCCCTCTGGGGCATCGCATTTATTCCTCTGTGAAATCCCAATTAAACGACAAATCTCATCAGCATTTCCAGTAGGATCGAATTTTAATGTCCATTACAAATTTGGCTCCCAGCAATTATTAATCAAGAGAAAACGATTACTGTGCTCCATTTTGTTTCACGGTGATACTCACGTTTTGTCTGATTAAACCAGAGCACCCATTCCAGTCCCTTTTAATTTTTCTTGGTTGAATAACATTTAGAATTCAAGGAAATGCAAGGACAGTGTCTACAATTGTCTTTTTTAAAAGTTCGGTAAATGCATGATATTTCTTGTTAAATTATTGTGATCCCAGTATTGAACAAAATAATCGTGATTATGATTTTTGCCATAATTGAGCAGCCCTGATTTTCAGCTGCATAAGTTGTTGCCGTAGACACCATGGGAACAGCTAAATAATGTTATCAATATAATTGGTTTAGTGCAGCAGTTGTCTTTCCATGTAAATTCAACAATAGTGTTTGTTAGTGTAATACAATGAAATGTAAGAATACAAGACATAAGTTTTCCCTGTTACTGTAGAAGTTTCTTAAGACTTTGCAGTTAACTAAGCTGCTGAGTGATCTTTATATACGCTGGAGGAAAGGTTGCAAAAACTTATTTGCTGCAGTAGATGCTATTTAATGTTGAAAAACATCATTCTCTCCCACTTTGCAGTGTAATTTTGCTGAGATGATGCTTTCAGTTGATGTGTTCGAGGTCTCCAGGCCATCCCAAGCCTCCTGTCATCCCCTTGGTAACAGGAACAGAGTGAGATTCGGCTCACTGCCACCCAGACCTTCCTCCATCTTGGCTCCTTTTTCATCCATCCTTTAAAACACAACCTTGACTGTCAGAGATGCGCTGATCCAGTATTTGGGATCGGTAACTGCACCGATCCATACCAATCTGACAGATCGGGTATCGGCCGTGTGTGACTGCTGAAAACTAAATAAGCAAGTACTGGATGTGGATCCGTCTGTAAAAAGATGACTCCAGTTTCTTGTTAAATCAGTTTGTACAATTAATCACACGACAGCTCTTTCCTATGTTAGATGTGTTTTTGCAGGATTCAAGCTGAACACTAATGCTGCCGCGCAGTTTTTTTACCACTCGGTGGGCATGAGCGCAATGACTTCCACCTGCTGTCACATCATGCCCTTTGCAGTAGAAGGAGCGTAAGACCATCAGATAGGACGGTTGCGATCTGGAAGTATTTTACACTTTTAATAACAACTAGTAGCACAGCGATTTGCAATCTTTGTAAAATCAAAGTTTTGAGAGGTGGAAGTAGCATTTAGTGGAAAATCTCACTAAACAAAGCACGCGCAAATGTGCAGAAAGGGCTGTCGTGATCACATCGCGAAGTTATCGCAATTATATGGAGTATTTTGGTTAATACTGAGATCGCAAATATTTAGCGCAATTACTCCTTAACTTTGGAAACATGCATGTATTTTTTATTAAGTTTTTAAAAATCTTTTCAACATTGGATTTCCTTAAACTTTAAATATAATTGAGAAACCCATTCAAAGTGGCTGGAGTGGAGTCCACTGGACTTATAACACAAAACAAAATGGGAGCATCATTTTATCTCTGCTATTTTGCTTTGAATAATCATTGGAAGCCAACATCATAATTGAAATTAAAATTTGATTAATTGTCCAGCTCTACCATGCAGTAGTATATGTAGCATTTTTGGTGGAAATTCCTCAGCGAAATCAAACTTCACGCTTATAGCCAGGCTTCTTGCTGTAATGTATCGATGTCCCAGCCTCCCAGTGCATTTAAACGGTTCCCCTTTATCCTGCCCCATCTCTCCCAGGTGTACATTTCGCTTCCCCAGCACGTCAATCAAGATTCAGTTCACGGCGCTGTACCACAAAGAGGCCTGCAAGGAGGAGGGGGCGCTGTCCCCCGTAAGGCTGCTCTATCCCCAGATCTCGCCTCTGAAAATCAACATTCCCGACTCCGACTTCAGGAGCATGATGAGCCCGCTACCCTCTCCGACGGGAACAATCAGGTGGGAGTTCTGGCCGGAACGAGCCCTTCACCGCTGCGGGGAAAATGACCGTAATCACGAGTGACCCACTAGCACCGAACTGACTTAACTTCCACACACAAGCAGATTCACCCGTGAGATAAAACTGTTAACGAATTAAGTGTTAAGTTGGTGCGCTGAAAGCAATGGCTGACTTTTGTGGCTGGAATTGACTTAAATTAGTCTGTTAAATTGACGAGTGCATCCCAATGAGGCAAATGAATGGTACTGGCTTTGGGCATCTGTTCCTCCTGATCTGATTGTCGTCAAAGTGCTTCTAGTAGCTTTTGTGTAATTTGTGCCGGGGGCTGTTGTCGTTTTGAGAAATTATCGCGTGGGGTCACGAGGTCGTCACCTCTGTCCGGAAGCCGTGACAGAGGAGCTTGACACGCATAATGTTAACAGGCTCATAATTCTGTTTGGCTTGAATTGCAAGGTGGTTAAGAGTGGTCAAATTACTGATCTATTTCAGTCTTAATAAACCTAGGTCTGAGAAGTGGACAAGTCAAGCAGTTTAATTATTTCTAAAAATCCCACTGAGAAGATGCAACAGAGAGTCCCTCCGGTTCATCTTAGATAGTTATTCTGATACAAAGACCTCTGGCGCTTTTCTACTGCCACAAGAACTGAGCTGTACCGTAAAGAGACGGTATTCCATTGTAAAGTATGTAAGCTGTGCCCAGCCCGTGCTCACACTGGAAACTGAACTGTATGCGTCATCAACTGGTTGTGTGATTGGTTGAAATAATCAGTGATCTGCATCGATATGCATGGATTATCTGCAGGAATAAAGGGTATATTCTATATATTTATCTGTAGCATCACACATGCATTCCTTCGGAACTTGAAAATTTCCAACCTCCTGCTAGGGAAAAGTACTTTAGAACAGCTGAATAGAATGGTTTTGCAATGCAAATGTACGCAACATAATGCTAATAATTTTACTAGCGTTGGATGCTAATGTGTCACGGCGTTTCTCAGATGTGCTAGTGGAAATTAGTATGTAGTAAATCATGAGGTACGCCGCGTGAGCAGTAAATAAACACCTCTTTGGTTTTACGTCACTGTCGCTCTCCAAACCTGGCAGTGCTTTGCCTAGCCAGCCCTTTTGCGGTGGAAAACCAAAGTGAGCTGGAACTGAGCTGTAGCTAGTGTCTGTCCGCAGTACAGGTCAGATACGGCTTGGTTCCAGGATGCCAGTGGAAAAGTGCCGCTAGTTTTGTCCTCCAGACTGGCTCTGGAAATTTGTTGTCTGCTCCTTAAGGCACTTAGGAAAACGGTTTTTCCTTTGGCCTGATATGTTTTTATTGGCTCTTGTGATGCGTATCACTGTCATGCAGCAGCAGAACTGGAGATCTGTGTGTGCTGGGAAATGGCCGTCTGGTTAACCATGGCCCATTCACTGGAGTGGCGCCCCATTTGTGTGTGTGTGTGGGTGGGTGTGAGTGGGTGGGGGGTTGCAGCCATGTCCCTTGTTTCGCCCGTCCCCCTGCCTCTGTTTTAAGGTTGCCTGCACTGCTCCGTATCGACAGACACCCCTTTTGAAGAGGGGGGTACGTTCAGTGTAGTAAATAGAGGGGAAAAGAGCAAACTAAGTGGAAAAATAACAACATATTGTGGAAGCTGTGCATTTGAATAGACTCATTTTTGCTATTTTTTTTTACTTATTATAATTTGAGAAGCAGCAGACTTCCAGTGTTACTTGCAGGCATCATTATCCAGCACACTTTGCATCTGCAGCCATTTTCATAGTCTTCAAGTCGCACCCATTCCCCCTCAAAGCTTTCTCTGTGTGGGGAAATCACTCCTGCCTTTCAGCGAGATCTGGCTCTCGTTGCTGCTCTGTTGCTTTGCTTCCCGTGTGACCATGTGCACGTGTCTGTGTGTGCATGTTTCTCTGCATATACTTGCCATATATGGAGTGCCTTCATGTCATCCCGTTCTGATTGGTGGAAAGGGAGTTGTGGTTCACAGTGGCTGCTGGGATGTGCTGCTGTTAGTCCCACAAGCCACTGTCCTTAGCTGCTTCCCCTTCTGTCCTCTTACATTCTTGCTGTTTTTCCATCCTTCACCTGGAGACAGACAGTGACTGCAGACCGTCCCTCTGAGTGACCTGTTGGAGGGGGTCACCCAGAAATCAGATGCCTTATGTCTCCCAATTGTGGTTTAAGAAAGGCATCTGATGTGCTGGTCTACATAAACATCCTCCCTAAACAGCAGGGTGCTTTTCCTTGACATACCATGTAACGTCAAGGTGCAAACATCAACTCTAGGAATAAAGAGCAGAACGTGAAAACTCCCTGGCTGCGTATTTAAACAGTGTGTTCATTCTCTGGGAGCTAATGAGCCTTTACAGGTTTCGACAGGGTCTCTCCAGTGCACCGTGCACGCCTGCCCCTTTGTTTGAACACGTGCTCACGCCGGGCGACCTTTAAGCCGCACGGCGGAGCAGAGCGCGGCTCAGAGGACCACCTTACGCTATTGCTGGTATTTTTGGCAGCCCTGGCTTGCCGCTCACGTGGATCCACTTAGGAGGCCAGCGTGGCGGAAACGGGCAGCTAAATCGTGCCAGTGAGTGCTTGGCTTGTGCCCCGTTCATGCCGGGGGAGGGGGTCCTGTCCAGACCAGTCGCTACAACCTAGTCATTTGGTACGCTGAGTATCTCCAGTTAAAATCCAGAGCTAAATGCATGCGGTGTTTTAGGCCCAGATTGATTTCAGTCAACAGTGACTGGTTCTCTCTCTCTCTCTCACACACACACACACACACACACACACACACAAACATATTTATGGGGACTCTCCATTGATTTCTGTTGGCATAACCCGAATCCCAACAATGACCACCGTAACCCCTGCCCATCCCTGACCTTAACCATGAGTAACCAAACAAAATACAAGACTTTTGGCATTTTTAGTTTTTTGATTGTAGTCACAGATTTTTATAAAACTGCGGGACCCTAAAAATGTCCCCACAAGGTAAAAAATGACACAAACATTCTAAAAAACACATATACACCCTAAGAAAATAACAAATAACCTGTTGTGTGTCACTAGTGGTGTGTGAGTCTGCAGAGAGCTTGTACCATTGTTACCAAAGGGCCCTTTCCTCAGCGTATTAATTACATGGGTGGCAGTGGGGGCACAGGCCTTATCTCTGCAGAGTTAAATGGGGTAAATGTGTGTACAGTATGTTTATACAGATACGTTATGCTGTTATGTAGCTGCCCCGTGGGAATATCAGTGTTTGAGGTAGTATTCTTTTACATGGTGACAGATAAGGCTAATGTCTTGGATCTCCATTACGGCTGAGCTAGCCTCGCGCATAATAGCGGCGAATCTAACAGATGCCAAGTCTGGCAGGTAGTCGCTGTTGGTAAGAGCAGCCGTTATTTACCGTGCTCGCTGGAGCCGCTAGCGGCAGCGCCCGCGGGGAACGCGCTCTCTTCCCGGGGTGAAACCCAAGCCTGGCGTCGCCGCCGTCTCTGCTCTGACGGCCACATGCTGTTTGGTATATTCAGCCCGGGCATCCCACAGCACGGGGGCGTCTGGCTAATGCGGACGCGGGTGAAATATCAGAACTGCCCACCGCACCCTAAAGAGCTTTAAGGTGGGAGCGCTGCGAACCAATCGGAGTAATGATACCTCACCGAAGGTCTTGCATTTTTAATGCACTTTGTGTGGTTTGTTTTGAGACTTGTGAGAATTCCTAGTTAAACAGATTTATGAAAAAGATATTTAGAAGAATTATGCCGATGGGATGAAAAATCCATAAATTGATTATCCAAGTGGAAAATAATTTCGTTGTCCAGCTGCTGTGTGTCCCGCCTGTTATTGCGTCACATATAAAACACACACCACAGTTTGGGCGCCATCTACTGGCCAGTCGGTTGTTGTGTTTCCCAGCTGTTAAGGAATACATCATCTCCTTCCAGTGTTCCCAATTCCTGTCCTGCAAGTCCTCGCGGGGCAGGGTCCTCGGGGTACCGGTCTGTGAGGAACATCACCTCTGACCTGCAGATGGTGGCAGAGTTTGCTGCCAAGGCCGTGTCTGAGGAGCAGGCAGACATGTGCGAAGGCGACGGCCCCAAGGTGGGGAATTCCTCTCACTGGACAGAAATCAGCTGTTTATTATGACATCTGACATCATATATGCACATGAGAGTCAGTATAAGAGTAGCGACACAGAAGCGAAAACAGTGCAGTGGTGGGTTGTTCATAAACACTGGGGTTTCCTGCAATAACTGGCTACAGTGATACAGGGTTTTGGGTGGTGGGGGCAGTTTTGCAAGACAGGGTGTATTAAATCAACCCTGTCCATAGTTACCAGGTTCAAGATTAGATTAGATTAATTTCATTGTTATCATGCTGCTGTACAAATACAATGCCAGTGAAATGGCAGTTAGCATCTGAGCAGAAGTGCAAGAATATTGTTATTTACAGAAGGTGCAGTAATAATTTACAGTGAAGTGCAGGAGCATAGAGCACGTACAAGGACCAGAAGTATATACAAAGTCTGCCATGTAGGAAAATGTACAGGCATGTACAGATGTACAAATATATGCGGGTGTATACAAAACGCTGGATTTCGGGTTGCTGGCCGGGGTCTCAGAATGCCTTTGTGTCTGCTGCAGGATGAGTCCAAGCCACCTTACTCATACGCACAGCTTATAGTCCAGGCCATCTCCTCAGCTCAGGACAGACAGCTAACACTAAGCGGGATCTACGCCCATATCACCAAGCATTACCCCTACTACAGGACTGCCGACAAGGGCTGGCAGGTAGGCCCACCTTCGGAATGGTTACGTGTGGTTTCACTTTTGGCCAGTAGGTGGTATAATGGTTAAGAAGATACGCCCTGATTTTGAAAAACATAAGAAACCAGATTGACAAATTGAACAGCATTGTGTCATTGACAATAGACAAGACAACCAAATATTTAATATAATGAAGTTTTTTTCCCTAGAAGTGCAAGTAGCCATAGAGCTGTCAAACTCGTCAAAATGTAGATATTTGATCATGATACCTGAATTCTGACCTCGCGCTTAGAGGAGCCTGTTAATTTTAAAACTGTACATTGTTTAAACCTCTGGAGTAGGTTTCCCAATTGCCCCCCAGTTACAAGCTGAGGCTGAGAATTGCCCTCCATGTTTGTGACTGTTTTCGTGAAGCCTGAGAATTGCCCCTGAGTGTCCAGTTCCATAACCGCCTCCCTCCCTCGCTGGCAGAACTCCATTCGGCACAACCTGTCCCTGAACCGCTATTTCATCAAAGTGCCGCGGTCGCAGGAGGAGCCGGGCAAAGGCTCCTTCTGGAGGATCGACCCCACGTCCGAGGACAAGCTGGTGGACCAGGCCTTCCGCAAACGCCGCCAGAGGGGCGTGTCCTGCTTCCGCACCCCCTTTGGCCCCCTGTCGTCCAGGTACCGACGTTCACCCCGTTGCCCTGGTCAGGTGACCACGTGATGCCTCGTACCGGCTGCTTCCCTCAGACCTCTTGTCATTCATGTTTTTTTTTTTGCCCCATCACCGTTGTAAGTGTGATTTCCCTTCATATTCAGAAGCTCTAGCTCATCTTACTCATAGTCTTTTTCAGTTACAAACATATCTAACAGTGTGTTTGTGGGGGAGCCTGAAAGCAGAGACATCTGGTTTTGGGATTCCTACAGTGACATAAATTGATTTAATTTGTCATAATGAAACGAGGACCTTGAATTGCATGTAAAAATTGCAGTCTGGAAACACCAGGACTGTAATTAATGCCCCCCCCCCCCCCTCCGCTGGACTAGCTGGGTAAACCTCACCAGGCGGCCCTTTGCCTTCCAGGAGCGCCCCCGCTTCGCCCACCCACTCCAGCCTGCTGTCGCCCCACCCGAGCGGCATACAGACCCCCGAGGCGCTGTCCCGCGAGGGATCCCCCAGCCCCCACGACCACAACCACGGTCCCAAGCTGGCCGCCGTGCCCGAGTACCGCTACTCGCAGAGCGCCCCAGGTGAGCCCCCGGCATACTAGGAAACCGCGCCCTCAGCTCCTGATGTCTGCTGTACCTCAGTACGACGTTTCAGGGCCTTTGGGTAAATGCTCCATACACAGGCTCCCCCATCAGTGCCCAGCCGGTCATCATGGCCGTCCCACCACAGCCCTCGGCCGTAGTGGCCAAGCCCCTGGCCTACGTCCCCGCCTCGCTCGTCGCCTCCCAGCAGTCCGTGGGCCATGCCATGCACGTGGTCCAGCAGGCTCCCACCGTCACCATGGTCAGGGTGGTGACCACGTCGGCCGGCTCGTCCAATGGGTACCTCCTTGCAAGTGCCCCTGTTGCATCTGACCAGCAGGGGGCAGTAGAGCACCCTGAAGTGAGCAGAGGTATGTATACTCGCTGTTTACTGTTGGCGAAACATCCACATCAAAAGTGTTCACTGAGTTATTAGCACAGCGTCTCGACACACCCGGCCTCACTGTGCTGCTGTGTCTCCACCCTTGTCTCGATAGGTGATGAAAAGCCGCTAGGGGGCTACACAGCGCCCCCTGCAGGCAGCGGCGTCATTCAGTCACTGGGGAGCCAGGCTGGTGGTGGCCTGCAGAGCGCCTTCCCGATGCAGCCGGTGTCCTTGGGTCAGCACCAGCTGCCGGTCCAAGCTGTGACCCAAAATGGCAAACATGTGCTGCCTGTTGCCAGTGTGACCAGCAACATCTACGGTACCTGCCCCCCGCCCCACACACACAAACACACACACAGGAAACTGAGCTGGTTAATCAGGGGGTAATGTGATTTTTGAAAACTTGTTCTTGTTTTTACACATGTAGTGTCAGTTGTCACTGCTTTCAGTTGTCCTGGACTTAGTCCTGTTCCTTTCCCCCTTCTGCCTGTTAGCTGTCACCAACCCACTTCAGATCCTGGCTGCCCAGGCCTCCACCTCCTCCCCGGTCACCTTGAACAGGCCGCCCAGCGTCGAAGCCAGAGAGCTGGAAACGGTGCCAGGCGAGCCCCAGGCCAAGAGGCCTAGAGCAGAAGATGATAAGATGGCTTCGGTGCATCAGCCGGTCATTGTGATGAACCAGGATGCCAGCAAATAAAAAAATAACAGGAGAGACAACTCTCAGGATCCTTTAAATCTCTCCCCCTACCCCCCCTTTCCGTACACCGAGGTGTCAAACCATTAAGGGGTTGGGAAAGGCTCTCTTAATACGAACATAACTTCCTTAGCTGAAGATACCAGTGGTGATGCAGGTTTGATAGTGTCATAGGAAGATGTTTGAGCCGAAGGTTGTGGACTCGTCATGCCTTAAACACACACACACCCTGCTGTTCACATCTGGCAGTAAAAGCAGCCCTTTGGACCAAGAGAAAAGCATTTTTACCTGCAAGTTCTCTGAAAAAAACATTGGAGTAGGGTTAGGGTGGGACCAAAACCACACGGCGTTCAGACTCTGAAATGAAAGCATTAATTATAGAGACGGAGCCACCAAAGCAAAGCCAGGACCCGTGTGACCACCGTGATGCACAAGCTGGTATTTTGTGTGAAGCAGACTTTGATTTGTTATATTTTAATAGCAGAAAAGTATGTCCAGGGTGACCACTAGGCTTTGAGAGACTCCTAGACACAAGGAGGCCTGCATGCCGCAGATCTTTCAGAAACAATCACCAAACGTAGAGCCACCTGCTTTAAAATGTCACCGTCTGGTGACCCGCGCTCGTCTCATAGCACAAGATGGATTTTGCCGAATGAAGGCCTTTTGGTTTTGCCCTTTCACGGAAGGCGTATTTACTGCCACGCCTTTGTTTAGTATTTGAAATGCAGATGAAGGCAGGATTTTTTTTTTAAGTGGACAAGAGGTGTGGT
Source organism: Hyperopisus bebe (assembly GCA_026777045.1). Lineage (NCBI taxonomy): Eukaryota > Metazoa > Chordata > Actinopteri > Osteoglossiformes > Mormyridae > Hyperopisus > Hyperopisus bebe. The sequence continues at coordinate 6,996,808 of JAODJW010000045.1, forward strand.
TTGTAAAATAAGTTTATAAGAATCTTAAATGCAGGATTTCACACGTAAGCGTGAGGGTACTTATGCAGAGGAGGAGGGGGATTTGTGAAGGTTCGTTTGTTTTTATCATGCCTTACAGATCACATCCCCAAATCTGACACATTGAAATAATCACCGCAGTGTGTGATACTCATGTAGACATATTTGTCTGAAATGGTTTCAAATGCAATACCTGCTTTGCGTAAGTATGAATGTAATTTACTGCTATAAGTCTGAAAACTACACCAGACGCCGTACTGACAGAACAGGCAATTTGGGAAGGTTCTCAGTTTTTCCGATTTTAAGGGGGGAAACTAATTAGGATTCATAAACTAATTTAATTTAGAAAACTTCTGAGGAGCTTTGAGTGCCTTTGAGATTTTTTGGTGTAAAATCTGTTCTTAATTCATGAACAAGCTTCTCTTAAACATCATATAACTGAATGTCTGTTTACTCAGCAGTTTTTTTTAGGATATTACCTCACTATGCTCTCTGTCCACACAAACCGCTAAACACAGCATGTTGATTTGTGAAAACATGCTTTGCTCTGGAACAATGTTTCCCAACCCGGTCCTATGGGATCCACAGTCGGTCCACATTTTGATCCTTCCCAAAAGAGCATAAACGTGTACAGTCTGTCGGTCCCCTAGGACCGGATTGGGCAGCCCTGTTCTCGAATGTATGGCCAATCTACCGTGTTGTATGTTCCATAATTCCATCTGTAACAATCTTTCCTGGTTCCAGGGGTCACACAGATTGATTCATTTCTGATTGTCATGATTTCAAAGGGAGGACAGCTCAGTGGCTGTAGAGTTTGCTTGTTCTACCCAAAATTGGTGAGGAGCATTTGTGTCTCTGAATTACCCATAGTGTCTGTGTATGTTTGAACCTAGTATTGGCTTGGCTTCTCGTTCAGGGTGTCCCCTGGCTCTTGCCCTGGGCTTATCTTTTTTTTATGCTCCAAGTCTGCTATGTTGAATGAATGGTTTCCAAGGTGACACCTGTGCTGTCATAGAAATACTGATGATTGGGGAAAAATTAGCATATGGATGTAATGGTTTTCGTTTTGGTAGCTTTCCTTAGTAAGTAGACATCAGGGGGCTTTACAGCTGAGCACATAATGATTTGAACATGTTTGCTATCTCCTGTGATGCTTTTATAGCAATGCATCAGTAACGTGGATATGCCCATTGAACTTGGTGACCTTGTGAAAATGCATGTTTGCACTCGGCTCTCTGCACAGTTCCAGCTCCATTTGCCTCCGGCCCTCTATGGCCTCTGCCTGTCTTTCCACCTTAGCAGCCTTTAAATACTGGTCAGATTTTCACCTGGAGTTTTCTTGTCTGTTTTACATTAAACTCATTGCTGTTAAGTAGAACAATAGCTGTGCTATCCTAATTTTTTTAAAGATGTTATTTGTGATTTGTTTGTATTCATAAAATAGCTGCCTACTTACTGATCTGGTGGGCTGGTTATTCCACTTAGGGAACTGATGACCAGCCAGTCCTTGTAATGCATCTCATCATCATTCCACATCAAATACTGTTGGAGGGGATTGTCGTGTGCAAATCTGTGCCTTCCTGTCCTGTGTCATTTCGGCCTTCAATCCTGCCAGATCATTCATCCTCATAGTTGCTCGCTGTTGTTTTGTTTGGCCAGGTTCTGTCAGTAAAATTAGAGTAGACCCTATCGTTTAACGCTTTGTGCCTCTGCTTAGGAGCATTGTGTAGTGAAGTCCTCCGGATTTCATTCTGCAAAAAGTATATAATTTCAAGTAGGGTTTTAATATTTTTCATTTTTAAAACTTTACAGTAGCACCTAATTCTGAGTGGGCTTCTAACCTACATGTAATATTAAACTACAGGATTACAGACGGTGTCTACATCAGTTGGAGACATCCTCAGTGTCAATATTTCAGTTTTATTTAATATGGCTTTTGTATTGTTTTCCTGGATTATTCCAACCTGGAATCATGGTGATTTTGTTTGGGATTATTGGGAAGTTTTGGGAACTTAATATATTATTCTGTTTTTTTTTCTTTGTATATCAGGTAAGTAAAAGGTTGTAGAGTAGATAAAAAAAAAAATCCATAGTATTCCCTCAAAGTGTGTGACTGTATTAGGACTGTTTAGGTATACTTGAATCTGAAATTTAATTAAATATCCCTATTACTATAAATAGCTAATGGAAAATATGCTAAATTTGTTATGTTAAAAATTCACATCTGAGACATGCAACATATTTAAAACTGGAATACAGCTGTTCACCAGTTACATTACAGTGTGTTTTTAAGTGCTAGCTTTTAATAAATGTTCACAATCTTGCACCTTGAAACAGGCTTGATGGTTCCACAGTGGTTTTTGAATCGTGTAGAATCCCCTAAAATTTTCATTACAATTCATTTTGCAAATGCTGTTAATGAGTCCCAAAGTCTGTCCAGCGGTTTGCTTAGTCATAGGAAACATGAGCCTCACATACGTCACTGTGAACCCACAGGAGGAGGTAAGGTTCGCGTTAGGTAAAGGCGACCGTGAGTAACCTTTCTCCTTGTGTTTCCTGTTGCTGTCAGGCTCTGTGTCACCAACAGTCATGATTTTATTGTGAATCTAAAAGGAAGTTTACTCTGTCGACATGTGGATGTGAAACAAAACCCAACTGCTGAAGTGCCTGAATAGGACAATGTCTTTATATCAAGGAAAAGTTAAACCAAAGCACTAACCCATACGTTTTAACTTCTTAATAAATGCACATTGTGAACATAATAGTGGTGGTGTGGTTTGATATTAAGCACTTCCAACCGAGGGCAAAACTTTAGGTTGAGCATTGGGTGGGTTGAGGTCTCCACCCGTTTAAGGGGGCGCAGGGGTAAAGCTGAGAGGTGGCTCTGAAGTGTGGGATCTGTGCCAGCACCCAGAAGCTTGCTGGTTTGAATCCCATTAATGATTCTACTTCATTGGGTCCTTGAGCAAGGCCCTTAACCTGCAATTGCTTTGTCCTGGGTATGACGTTCAAATACATCCAGCCCTACAAGCAGGTTTCCCACTTTCTGGGAAAATTTTGGGGTTGGCGACCAGATTGGCTCTCCAGCCACTGGAAAAACTTTCACACTGGTCCATTCAGACTAGTGTGGTGCTGAGGTACACGGCTGCATTTGGGTTCTTATCCCTGAGATGTGGTGGGTGAGGCGAGGAGCCTGTGCTCCTTTCCGCAGGGGATTGTTACACCCCCCTATAATTTACACCCATGCTTCCAACAGTATTTTATTATTTTTTTGCACATCATCTGGGATTCACTCTAAGTGTACTGTATGACTAACAATCACCGTCTGTAAAAGACAATAAAAAAATGGTAAAGTCCATTTTATCCATCCATCCCTTTTCTGTGCCTGTTTGTCGGCGGTCCGGGGTCTTCGGTTGCAGGCGTTCAGTTTAACAAGATCATATTTGTTGTAGTCGTCTTTATGCTTATAGTTCGGAAGAAGGATCCAGTGATAAATTTTGTCGTCACATCAGGGCGTCATTCTGTAACATGTTTCTTCAGTTTAATATCGTTAAAATTTAATACATTTATTAAATGTACTGCCAGCTTCCTCAAAAGGTAAAGTGTAGTGTGGGTAGATTTCCGTTTCCCTATCAAAGCAATGTCATTGTCCCATGACCAGCCGTTGAAGTCCACAGCTTGTCCTAGTACCCGCATTGCAGTCAAGCCTTGATTGTCGCTTAAATAAATTTGATTATGCTACAAAAATCCATCGCCCCACGCGCATGAGTGACATTTCCCATGATGCTCAGCGTACTCGCCTGGCCAGAAGTAGCTGAACCCGGAAGTGTTGGCTTGTTAGTGTTTGACGGGACGCGATCCCTCATGTTTATGGTGGGGGTGAGAGATTTTTCCCGAAAAAGCTACTAACACCTTTAATTATGTATGCTCAAGGAACGGAGAGTTTGATCAAGCAAGCAAGGTACGAACTCGACATTTGAAATAACAAGCGCCTACTTCGGCCAACAGCATTATTATATTATTGTTGTTAGTATTATTGTTATTTGCATGTGAGGTCGTTTTCTATTCAAGCATGTTACGGGAAATATGTCTGCAGGCCTACAAATTGCTGTATATGTTTTTTCCTAAATTTAAGAGAAATAAATGACGAAGAGCTGGTGAAGTTTTACGGGCGCATCTCGAAACTCCTTCTAAATAAAGATTATGGAAATGAAACGGTCGACTCGCTGCAGAGACTGCATTTAATCGTCTCCGCGACGAAATATGCCAGAAGGTAGGTACCCTGTGATCGTCCGCAAATTACTGCCTGAAACTTTTTAATAATGCAAAAAAAAAAAGCGTGCATTACCCGCCCGCTCTGGTGTTTTATATGTCATGCGTCGTGATTTTTTTGCGTTCTCTTCTCATCAGTCCTTTGAAATCTTTGCCTTTCGGACCTTAGATTACCATCAGACCTCCTGGAGAAACTGCAAGCCCTGCTCTGCTCCCCGGGGTCCTCGGAGCAGCTTCAGGTGCTCTCCTCGTCCATCCTGCGGGAGAGCCTGCCCCTTAGCGTTGCCAAGCTTCCTATAAAGGACCTCCAGGACAGCAGGACCACCAGCTATGTGGCGTCTGTCATTCTTGCACAGGTATCTAGTACTAGAATTCTCCCTGTTATCTTGATACTGAAGGACATCCGGCAGGTGGGTGGAGCACCTAAAAGCTTGGTTGGTCTCTTCCGCTCCTGACAGGCCAAGAGCAAGGCTGAGCTGGCAGAGCTGAGCCACCATTTGCTGAAGGCTGTGGAAACTCGCCAGCCTGACGTACAGGTGTGCCGCCACACACTTCCAATTCTCTCTGCAGCCATCCGTTCTTCTCCGGACGTTTTGATGGAGGGTGAGAATCACATATCTAACAGAATGTAACGTCTGTGTAATCTGTATGTATATAAATGTGTGTAAAGCTTGGAAAGTTTCTTAATCCAAATTGTAAATGCAGTTTGATTCACTCAGAAACGTTACCCTGCTTTCATCTGCGTTGGTCACCGGTAGTCATATTATTGTTGAACTAAGGTCTGAAGAAAAGACCAATTGTAGCTGCATGCTACTTTTAACAAGTTAAATATTTGTGAGATTTTTTTTAAATAGCTGTTTTTATTTCTTTGATTTCTTTCTCACTGCCACAAAGGGATGATTGTATGTCTGATAATGAAGGCTATCTGTTTGCAGACCATGTGAACCTGGTGAACAGGAAGTTGGTGGACTGGCTGCGTTATGCCAGCAACCAGCAGGGGGCATCCATGTCCACCGGGGGATTCTTCATGGGTCCTAGAGCTCGACAGGTAGAGTTGCACTTTTCGCTCTCTTCGTGGGTTCTTTAACATACCCGCTGGGTTGATGCTGCATCAGGCGGTCCAAGCTAACCATCGCTCCCCTCCTGCCAGCCGGCTCCCATGAACGAAGTTGACGGCGCGGTTGCCGGAGACTTCTTCACGGTGCTGTGCGTGGGTCAGAGCTACACCGAGGACCAGTGGATGAACATGTATGCCTTCTCCATGCTGCGAAAGTGGCTGCGCACCTACGACATCGAGGAGAACAGCGGCTCAGGCGCGGGTATGTGGACCGCTGAACGCTGGGTGGCATGTTAGCCGCTTAGCCAGCCGACTGACGCTAGTGGCTAGCTAAGAGTTGCTGGGTGAACGGATTCCAATTGTCATTTTGGGGTATTCCTGTCCATTTAAGAAGCTTAATGTTTCAGCATGTGTTGAGTAGATACGTCCTGGGTGGAATGTTAGTCACTGCCAGGTTTGACCCACTGACGTCAGTGAGATACCTAATGGGAAGCCGGTCAAACGTTCGACAGGTGCAGTCAGACCCTCCCATCAGCAGCAAATACTGGTCTGAGGCCTTGGGAAGTTTGTAGAATTTAAAGGTGTATTTCTCTGCTTTCACCAGCTCAGGTTAACAGAGTGCAATTTACACAGCCCTCGTCAGGTAAGGCAGAGTTGCTCGAGGTCACGCTGCCCCCTGACCTTGATCCCGTTTTGTCCTGAACCAATCAATCGTTCGGCCGGTGACTGATTTTCCTGCATGTGCCATTCTGCATGCTTTGGGCTTTTAATTAAATTCTGCATCCACTGAATAAAACCATAAATCTCCCTGTCAAAAGTCGATGATTTCTTCGCAAGCACTGCTTTCCCCCGTGAATGAAAATGTGCGTTGTATCGGTACAGAAGCGCGAGGCTAACACAGCGTGCCACATCACCGCAGATGATCGCTCGGAGGTGGACGGCTCTGTGATGTCCATGGTCTCCGCCACGTCTTCCTCTAGTCGCCTGCTGCCCCCCAAAGAACGCCTGCGGGAGAAGGCCTTTGAGTACTGCCAGCGCCTCGTGGAGCAGAGCGACCGCAGTGAGTGTGTGTGTGTGTGTGACTAACTGTATTGGCAAATTCTGGGTCCTGCACTCTTAACAGACACTTGTCGTGTTATCAAAGCAGCGCTGCCAGGAAGCTCATGTTAATCTTTGTTTTTGTTTTCTTTGATCTTCTCGCAGAGGCAGTGAAGAAGGCTGACACGGAGCTGCAGAAAGCCGTAAGCGCTGGCCGCCGTCTCCTCTGTCTGCCAGCGGGCCGGAAGCAGCCCAGAACGGTCCAGCTAGTCGCTTCCCCTGAGTTTCCTGAAATGTGCCTCCTTAACCCCCCAGTGCCTCGTGGAGGCCGTGACCATCATGAACATCATCTGTAAGGAGGACCCCTCCTTCGTGTACAGGGCCTTTCCTTGCATCAAGGCACTGTATAGCCGGATCAGCGGAGACCTGGCCTTCTCGCGAGTCCTGCTGCCCATTGCGCAGTTCTACCTCAACCACAGTGAGTCGGCTGCCCCTGACTGCCATTACTATGAGGTGGGGCAGAGCCCCAGTTTATTGTCGACCCCCTCCCCCAACCCTACTCCCCCCCATAAGGTGAGACGGCGGCTGTGGACTCTGAGGCGGTCTTCCGCCAGCTCTTCTCCTCGTTCCCTGCCGAGCTTTTCAACGAGCCCATGCTGGCCTTCGAGTTCGTCCAGTTCTGCCGGACCAACATGGCCGTCCTGCAGGAGAGCATGCCCCTCTACGTGCAGAGCTTCCCCAACCTCCTGAAGGTGAGCCCCCGCCCATCTGTCCCCTTGGTTAGCTCTACGCCCCCCCCCCCGCCCCCTC
>JAODJW010000045.1:7016691-7042104 GCA_026777045.1 Hyperopisus bebe
GGGGGGGGGGGGGGAGGGGTGCATTCTTCAAATAAGTCAGAACAAACCACAAGTAACAGTTACTGTTTGTGTATTTAACCAGGACAGTCTCTACAGTGAGAGCAATTTCTGTAGATGCTTCTTTAAGCAGGAAATGAAGTATGTCAGAGTGAAAATCATTTGATGTGGTCTGTTTTTCAATTGCACATTTAACATATTTATTTCCTTACTATCCTTTTTCTGGATTTTCTGTTTGTGTATTTTTAAAATTTGCACTATGTGTCTTTGTTTTGCACAGTATGTTTGTCTGCACTTTACATGCCTGCTGCTGTATGCACACGAACCTCCCCCTGAAATCAGTAAAGCTTCTCTTATCTCATATTTCAAGTCAAGCTCATTGACTGAAGACACAAGAGGACCACGGCACCTGGAATCCGAACTTTAAAGCTACCAGTTCAGCTGAGTGCTTCTGGTATAGTGAGCCTGGCTTTTAGGTACAGCAAGCCGGACTTTTGGGTACAACGAGCCGGGCTTCTGGTACAGTGAGTCGGACTTCCAGGTACTGCGAGCCGGGCTTCTGGGTACAGGGAGTCAAGCTTTCAGGTATAGCAAGTCGGGCTTTTGGTACAGCGATCCGGGCTTTCGGGTACAGTGATCCAGGCTTTCGGGTACAGTGAGCCCAGCTTTTCGGTACAGCGAGCCGGGCTTTCGGGTACCAGTCCACTTCCCAGGCCTGAGGAGGCAGAAATAGGCCCAGCTCCAGCCGCTACATGATGTCAGGTAGGACATGCTGTCACCATCTTCACACGCATGCAGTTTGGGACCCAGGACGGCTGCCAAGTGCTTCACCTAGATACGCAGGACAAAATTATTTCCAAAAAAGTCTTCTGAACTACAGCGTAGCACCCCCTGGGGACAGAGCCTGCTGTCCGATCCCTGTTCCTTCCAGCAGCTGCTGCTCTCACCTCTCGACATACTGAAACAGCCCTGTGACCATGACAGCTTGGTATTCCCCTCCAAACACGGCCCGTGGAGCGGATTCCGGGCCTAGATCTCGTGAAGTTACTGTCAGGCACCGTGCAGTATACATCCATCCATCCATTTTCCAAACCGCTTATCCTACTGGGTCGCGGGGGGTCTGGAGCCTATCCCCGAGGCAACAGGCATGAGGCAGGGAACAACCCTGGACAGGGGGCCAGCCCATCGCAGGGCACACTCACACACACACCTACGGGCAATTTAGGAACTCCAATCAGCCTCAGCATGTCTTTGGAGTGTGGGGGGAAACCGGAGTACCCGGAGAAAACCCCACAACGACACGGGGAGAACATGTAAACTCCACACACATGTGACCCAGGCGGAGACTCAAACCTGGGTCCCAGAGGTGTGAGGCAACAGTGCTAACCACTGCACCACCATACCACCCTGTGCAGTATACAGTGAACATTAATCTTGTCCAGTGAATCACCACACACATGCGGCATGTCCAATTATATATCAGTGATTTAAAAAACAGCGGTAATTAGAAATATAATGAGAATTAGTATGATTAGTAATCATAAAAGAATAAGCAAAGAAAATGCCTTCACTGATGTGTTAGCGACACTAACCTGAACAACGGCCTGTATCCTTTTAGCAATCTTTAGCAGAAGCTTCCCAAAGCTTCCGGGGTCAAAGGTCATGGCGGAGTGCTCCAAGCACATGCACAGCAGGTAGGCGGGAGTCAGCTTGTGCTCGTCACCCTCCGGCTCCGCAAGTGAGATGATCCTCCCCAACAGCCTGTCCTCCTGAACCTTCTCGAAAGCCAAAAGGAGGCGTCGGCGCTGGAGGTCGCGACCCGGGGGCGGGTCGGGCTCGGAGGCGTGCCGGCCCCGCACAGGAGGCCGGCTCCTGGAGGAGGCCCCACAGACTCGGCAGGCGGCACCCTCTGGCTCAGGGGGGGGGCGCTGGGGGCGTAGGCCGAGCAGCGTCTGGGTGGGCAACACCCCCCCACCAACTGTGTCCTTATACAGGAAGATGTAGTGCGAGCCGAAGGACAGCAGGTCGCCGTGCTGGAGCGCCGCGGACTTCTCCACCGCCGTGAAATTGACCAGGACTGTGGCGTGTGGGGCCGGGTCCAGAACCAGGCAGTGGCCCGACTGAGCCCTACGGATGGTGCAATGCAGTGGGAGGATGTCGGCGGACAGCAGGGAGATGTTGGGCCGGGCCGAGGCCGTCTCCTGGCCCACCGTGTGCTGGTTCCGGTTAAGCAGGTACACCAGGCAGTCCTGTCAGTGAACCCGGCATCAGTGTGGTGTCTCTGACACACCTTACGAAGTGATGGCTCTATAGAATGACCGCATTCATCAGCCGACGACCGGATGACACTGCAGACAGACTGCTGTTCTGACTTTGCAGACTGCCGTCCTTTTCCCAAAACCCCCCCTCCACCCTCCCCCGGGGGGGGCGCCGTCTCGCCACAGATGGACAGGCATTTTGACATGAGGATGTCTGTCTCAGCTAAATCACTCGTAACTAAATTGTTATATCTGCTCGAAAAATGACTTCTGCACATTACAGTTTATACCACTGGATATTTACTGCACAGGTCTTGAACCTTGACCCCACCTGGTTTAAATGTGAAGCCCTTTGGTCACAAATCCAGCACTCAGTTTATCGGACGGCCGGGAACTGTCCATGTGTACCTAAAATATCTGCCATGTGACAGCTTAATGCCTCATTTCTGTCATTACCAGGAGAGGAAGAGCTGACGCATGAACTGAATCTCCCCTAAACTGTGCGTGACTAAAAGCACAGTGTAAAAAAAAATGCCACTGGACGAGATTTTTGTCCACGACAGGCGGTACTGCTAAGTGGCCATTTTTCATCCTTAAATCCACCCTGCCTCTGCTTAAAACGAGCATTAGTCAAAAGCAGGCAGAACTATTGTGAGGCTTCTAGTAAAACTTATGGACTATGAAAAATGACTTCTGGTGGTGCGTGGTTCGGCCAGTTAGACTGCTGTGTCCATGATTGGAAGGCTGTCAGTTCAAAACACTTGGCTGATTGATATCACCTCTGGGCCATTGAGAAGGGACCTTAACCCCAGCTGCTTTGGATCTGAGAGTCTGCTGAATGAATGTGCTGTGGATCAGCTCACCTTTGTGAGGTTCTTCATACCTGCCGGCTGTAGCCCTGGAGCAGCAGGAGGTGTGGGGACTGATAGAGGGAGAGGCGCACCTCTCCATCGTCCCTCTTCTGAGGTGCCTCCTTCAGGGGCCTGGGCAGCGTAAGGCAGCTCCTCCTGGCCTCCCCCCCGGAGCCACCCGTCACGTCCAGGCTGGTCTCGCTCAGGCTGCGGCCCAGGGCGGGCGTGCCCTTGGCCCGCGTCCTCTGGAGACGCCGGGCCTGGGCGTTGATGCCTGGGGGTCAGTAGGAGATGATCGAAAGAGGAGAGAGGGGACAGGGAGAGAGAGAGAAAAAAGGGGGCAGACAGAGTTTGGTGAGGGGAGGGGTCAAGGTTGAGAGATTCACTCAGGCAGACTGCAAATGGGACAAGTTCTGGGAGAGTGGGGAATATGGGGGGGCGTATTCATAGTGAGAGACAGAGAGAGCCTGGGTGGACTGAATCAGCACCGCTGGTCACCTGACTCTGCCAGGAAATGGCCATGCGCCTTACAAACATCAATCAGAATATGATCATAATCAATGCTTACTTACACTAGATGACACTGGGAAGGTAGTTAGTCAGCGGCAAAAAGAAATACAGCCCCATGTGATCCCTCTGTCCGTGCTCGTTAGGGTGATGATCTCAGCGTTTACAGAAATTAGGCCCTCAGCAGAAATCAGCCTTTGTTTAACCTACAGTCAGATTTATGCCTGAGCCCACCCCTAGAGGGCAGCACCTCGGGTTACGTGGTGCCAGACGCAGGCAGATTTCACCCCAAACTCACGGCTTGTTAAAGTCTTTCCTCTGGCCAGAACTTTGTCCAGCACCTCACCAGAAGAACAAAGTGCAGAATGCATGGCCTCTAATCCCATTTCAGCTGCACTGTGGCCCAAAATCCCAGCCAGTCCCAGCAAGATCAATTCTCCCTGCATCCAGGTACCCTGATAAAGCTACCAGCTGCTCTAAGCAGAGAGCCCTGCACCAGAACCACGCCAGCTGAGAAGCTGCTGTTTAACCATCTCACCCTCAAGGCGAATCAGACTGGCATTAACAGCACTGGGCTACTCAGCTCGTACATGATGATAACGTTGAAATCATTTCCCAGAGCCAAACGTACCTGTTATTTAGCTGTTATTTAGCTGTTAGCTACTTGTGTGCTAACTTATCTATGATACGACAGGGACAGACGGGGGCGGTTTTGGAGACCTGCGGTGACGGTGTCCTGCTCCGTGGAGCTCAGCTCCTCCACGTTGGCCCTGCGGCGGAGCTCCAGGCGCCTGGACAGTCCCTCCTTGGGCCTCCAGAGGTCCTGCAGCAGCAACGGGCGTTCATCATCTCGCAGGACGCGCACGCCCTCTGTCCTCCAGCGGCCAGCCGGGCCGCTCAGCTCACCGACCACCTCACACAGCACATAGTCCCCGTCGGGGGCCCCGGCCAGCGCGTAACGCAGCAGCGCCTCACGCACCAGCTCGCGGGCGCTGGACGAGGGCGTGGCCAGCACGCTCTTGTAGTGGGCGCCGGCGCAGATGGCATCGCCGAAGATGCGCAGCACACCGGGGGCTGACGTCTGGATGGAGAGTTCAGCAGCCTCGCCGGAGCGTTCTGGAGGGGTCGCCACCAGGGGACGCCGTTCCTTCTGACTGAGGGTGCGACACAGGACCTGCGTCAGGACTCGGCCAGACCGCCGTGGCTGGGCCTTCAGGGGCAGAGCCATGGCAACGGGTCGGCTGTGGAGCATGGCTGGGAGGGGGGGTCGGTCTCAGTCACCGTCTGGGGGGGGAGGGGAATGGGGAGGAAATTGACCCCTAACTAGAAAATTGCACAAAGTGGATGATGGGTAGTCGAGATCAGAGGTGGGTACTTTGGGTCCAGAGAGACAGTCCAGACCAAAATTTTGTTTCTACCATGCAGCTGACTCTATGACTCTTCAAACTCAGCTGGTTGGTTGAAACAATGTCTTGGCCTGGACTTTAGCTCTCTGGGCCTGAGTTACCCACCTCTGGTTTGGCCACCTATATTAGAACCCTCTTTATCCTCATTTCCTCCCCCAAGTATCACATGACCCAGATTACCCATGAGGGCTTGACCTTTTATCATCACATGACCTCTGATTATGCTCTGAAAATGGCCCCTGTGTTATTGTGTCCTGGCCCCATAGATCGGGATGGGCCTGCAGTGCACTGGGACTGGTTATTCCAGCAGAATGAAAAGGTGACTCTAAAGAAACAACCAAATGACATTAATGAATCAAACAAATAAACGACCCTGGACGAGGAGGGCCAAGATAAGGGCAGGACCGGCCAAAATTAATCACTCGTCAGTCATACAAGTGCCTTTAAGTACAGGAAGATTTATCGTCCTGCTGCAGGGTGAAGGGTGGGGGGGTCCGAACAGGAAGGGACGGCAGAAATGGCCAACGCTGCACTCCAGTTTACGAGGCACAGAGACGGCCAACAGGAGCCATTAATCTGCTCTAATGAAACAGCCCATAATCCCTGCTTTTCCTATCAAGGAAACTATTTAGCGCTCAGTGCTCCAGTAAGGAGCGGAATGGCGGACACTGTGTGACACGCAAACACTGGGGGGGGGACAGTGAATGTGGCTCAGTATCAGGGGCAAAGGTACCACTATCTCATTGTCATTTGTCTCTAGGCTGGACACAGCAAGCACACTTGGCCTCACCTGACAGCCTGTTCCTTTCATCAAAGGGAAAAACATTAATGGGAACAGTTTGGTCGGGAGGGAAATGGATCAGTATTGCAGGGGTTAGTAATTGAAATATAAATGATAATCTTCATGGAGGTTTGGATATTCAAGTAAATATTAATTGAATTGATTTGGACATAGTAATAATTGACTTCATTACAGATGAAAGGAAATTCCACTAAACTCCACAACTCCACTAAAGTTATCCAAGATGCATGACACATTCAGTCATAAATTCGCGAGTGCGTTACAAGTTTTACAGATAAAGACATGTACGTTGCATTACGCGTAAGACAGTATAACCGTAAGATGCCCCCCAGAGATCGTACTTAATAGCAAGTTCAATGATTTTGAAATAAAAAATCCTGCAGAAAATGTACCGCAAACTGCGCAGCACGTTATTAATTTCAGCTGCTCCAGCCAACTCCGCTGTCCACCTGCTACACACATCCGAACCCGCCTACAAAATTCACCTGTGCATTACACTGCACTTAACTTAAAACATCTTCTTGTGCAATTATTCTCTCAAAACCACTTTTACATTTTTCATAAACAATTCGTAATATTACGGTACCGCAGTTGAAACTTCCAGCATTTTCAAATTCATTCTAATAGTTTTAAATATAATCGCACACATACTTCTGATTTCAATAAATTTGTGGTTTTCATTCATATGTTGTCATAGGATCCACTTAAATGTATTACCATATGAATACAATATAAATACTCACCAGGTCTACAAAGGTCGTGGCAGTAATTAAACACTCTGTAAAAAAGCGATCTGCATCAATTCAAGCCTGCCTCGGATCCTGCCGGACTCGGGCTTTAGCTGCCGTACAGAACTTTCTGGCTTCGCTATCCCCAACACCCATCGCCGGCCGTGGTCCAGAGAGTACACCTTCATCCGCGGCTCCCGTATCTGCATTCCCTGCCGACCGGAATTTGCCGAAGATGTACGAGCACCGCTCGGCAAGGGAGAACCGAAGCCAAGTGCATCTGGAGAGCCACCTGCTGGACATATGTATAGCGCAGCAATAACGCCGCAAAATACAGAAGGAAATAAACCTGTTTTCTCGTTTTATTTTGGTTTGCATGTGTAGTAATTGGAAGTTGTTTTTTAATGACGGTGAAAGGGCACCACCTTGGGTTATTACGGCATGTAACGCAGTATACCTTTGACCTTAAGCTCCACGTTAAAAACAGAGGAAATAAAACCTTAGCGGTGAACAGAAAACTGCCCCCTCCAGGAAAGAGTGAATCTGCAGCGCAACATAAATATCAGCTGACACGCATTATCAAAAATAGGCGTCTCATAGTTTTTTCGCAACATCCTTTTGAATCTGCTTTGCCTACCACTTGCTTTATTAGTAAATGAATTATTACTAAATTTAGTTTACAGCACCAAATAATGCTGACAACATTTCTGGAGATTTTCCCGGCGGCTCCATGGGTATATGGACCCGAACTAGTCTGTAAAGAAAAGTCGTTATAAAAGTAGAAGTTACTGCGCCAGAAAAAACTGAACCAGAAGCCGTTTAAACGTATTCGGGTTTCAAAAGGGGTTTACTGGGACAGTACACAAAAGCCTTCGTCAAAAATGGTACGGTCCAGTCAGAATATATAATTTCATATCGAAAAACAGAATACAATAATACAATTAAAAATAAAGATCTTTATTACAGGAACAGGTACACATATCAATACTTTATACTCCACATATTTCAATACACTACAAGAAATTTTAAACCAGGGAATGTTTTTTTTTTTTTTTGACACTTCATGTTTATGTTTTATGACAGAGCAATTAAATTCATACAGTCTTTCAGAAGCACAGCACCAGTCCTCAAACAAGCTCTGCAACTGCAACACAATTTGGCACGTTCATGACCAATCATGGACCATCTCCAGAAGAGGTACCCATACACCAGTGATCATACTGGTTTACACATTCTCAGGTCACCCTCTAATGTGGCCAATCCAGTCCATCGAAATGTATCCTCATAGACCCTGCTCTTTCTCTGAGAAATTGTCAGCTGATCCATGCCTAACAGAGGCTGATAGCTCAGGTCTGGCAAGTAAAAATCCAGACTAAGGTTTTGTTTCAACCAACCAGTTGAGCATAAAGAGTCAGAGTCACAGAGTACTCAGCTGATTGGTTGAAACAAAAAACTTGGTCTGGATTTTTGCTTTCTGTGCTTGAACTATCCACCGCTGGTGTCTAATGTGGATTCAGTCATCGGAAGGGGTCGCGTTACAATTCACACATTTAAAAATAGCATATACTAAGGGGACCCTCTGCTGTAATGTACACATCCTCTGCTTACAGCAGAATAAACAGTCTGTCCATTTCAGGCAGGTGCAGCTCTGAGATCTGAAAAAACCTGCCATTCACATCTCTTGGGCAGATACAGTACAGATCTACAGCAAGTTTCCCATGTGATTTAAGACATTGTGTATTAAAAAACTGCTACTGAACAAGATTCTTATCCTTGCCAGTCGGCAGTGTACTGCAGAAAGGCATTAAGTGCGCATTTTTATCCTTTAGTCCACCATACTTGTGCTATATCTTAAAAAGCAGGCAGAACTACTGTGAGTCTTCAGGTAAAATGTATGGCCCAAGGAATGAATTGTCAGACTAATGCCTGCATTTACCTCAATAGATTCATAAGATTTTAAACACTGTCAATATATTAATGTTTTGTTTTATAATATAAAAATTAGAGGAATGTAACAACAAACTAAAAAAAGCAACAAACCACAGCTAAGGAAAATGACCTACTCATAGTAGGAAAAATTACCCACAATGCAGTTAGGTATTACATCTCATCCCCAAGGACATTCATATTATGCCAACAGAACTGAAATGATGCATACATTTAGAGTAACACTGATTACTTTGCTGAAATGCTGAATAATTACCAGCTGTCAGGTGGTGCAGGTTATAGGAACTACACAGATTCAGTATAAACTTACAGCCCCTTCTGTAGGATCCCCACTTTACTGTAACATGATATTTAGACAGTCAAGTTAAATATGTTTAAGCTAGGAAAAACTGCCAGTGTCCATCTGCCAGTGTGCATGAGTTTCTTACAACTTAAATACTTCACTGTCAGAAAAATTATTTGTTTCTGCTTTATTTTATGACTTGAGAAGTGAGTTTAAGGCACAGATTCCACCGCAGTAAATTTCACATTCACTGCTGTCAAACATGAGTTAACTTTTTCTGTCTTTTTTTTTCTAGGAAGCACAGTGTGGGTGTTAAGCAAAGTGCCAGACAGACAGGAATGGCCACAATGCTGTCAAATCACGAGCCTCATTCCGGAAACCCACACAGTGGGATGGGAATGACTGTAAGCTTTCAAGGAACATCTGAAACAGACACAATTCCCAAAATAAGATTCTTGTCAGTGAACGATTCACCTTAGGCAGGGTTGCAGGTTTAGGGAAGGCCTGCTGGCTGGAGTGAGATTTTCAATTCAAGACAAGTCTGCACACACATGCACGCGCATTTACATGTACTTAAGAATTTTATTACCTTGTAAATAGTCTGTAGGGATTGCAAACTACCCCAATGCTTTTGATGGAGCTAAATTGAGGTTTATAATGGAATAACATAGATTTGCTATAAGATTTCTTGTGTGAACGTGAGAGTCTGAATGCGTGAGAGTCTGAAAGTATGAGAGTCTGAAAGCGTAAGAGTCTGAAAGTATGAGAGTCTGAAAGCGTGAGAGTGAAAGCATGAGAGTCTGAAAGCGTGAGAGTCTGAAAGCGTGAGAGTCTGAAAGCCTGAGAGTCTGAAAGCGTGAGGGTCTGAAAGCGTGAGTGCCATGCCAGATGTGTGAGTTGGTGAACCTGGATTATGCCTCAATTCCCTTGATTATGGTTACATTTGTGTTTGCTTAGGCATCTTGCACAGAAAATAATTTTAAGATAAACCATAAGAAACCTCCTTATTACAGTACACTGTTCATTATTTTTGAACCTCACTAGATGCCATGCTGTATAATTTGCAGTATTTGCAGACCATGTATAGTTCCGCTTCTCTAGGAATCTGCTATTTCATGCTGTCGCTTTAGCTGAGTGCTCTAACCAGTGTTTAGGAAGCTACTGGAAGTGTCCCAAAGCCGAACTATATCTGGATCCCTTCACAATTACATGACCTAAAAACAAGCCTTTAATAAACTGGTCCCCCCCCCCCCAAGGCAGGCAGCCTGCACTAAAATCTGCTAGGCATCAGGACAACCTGCCAGCCATTGAGAGCTCAGTGGACTGGCATCAGAGGCAGGGGGTACGAATAAATAAATAAATAAATACACGACACCTCCCTGTCTCTGCCTGCAGGTGAACTGGAAACAGCCCTTCAGACTCTTGTCTGTGTTATGGTATGCCCCCCTCCCCCCCTGTTGGGGGCTTCTTAAGAAGGCTTAAGAAGCTGTTAGTGAGTTCAACAAATAAGGACAACACTGATGTCCAGGCGCATCTCACATTACTCAAAGCGATCCGCGGGCACCTTATACGTAAACACCGTCCGCCGAGGATACTAATGAGCAATGAGGAGAATGTGGCATCTGTCGGCCCAGTTCTCCATTACCGTTCTGTTCTGGATTGTTTTGGACATCGATCTTAAATAACAACAACATAGCAACAATCCATCCTTCCACCTTCTAAAGTCACATATCCTATACAAGGTCAAAGTGCATTTGTAGCATATTCTAGGAAGCAAAGGGTGTGAGACAAGAGGCCACCTGGATAGGAGGCCAGTCTGGTGCCAGGTATCCACTCTCCATCATGCACTCTAGGCAATACAGAGTCTCCAGCTCTCCTAGCTGCATGTTTTTGGATTCTAAGGGCAAAGCTACAGTACTAGATTAAGACTAAGACTAAGACTTATGTTGACCAAAAGGTCATTTAGATGCTACATCTGTCACAGGAACCTGGTTATCACCTCTCATTAAGCTGTAGGACTTGGTCACACCAGCAGTTAGTCGCAGGTCTCCAGGGAGATTTTGTGGCCAAGTTGTGCAGTCGTGTCATCTCGAGGTCTTCATCTGCCCATTTCCAGGCACATACAGGTACCTCCAGATAGCGTAATAGTGAGCGCTGGCTCCCAGCACCACGAACAGGTGCCAGATGGCGTGCGCAAAGGGGACGAGCCCGTCGCTCTTGAAGAACACGATGCCCATGCTGTAGGCCATGCCCCCTAGGAGCAGCTCAAAGATGCCACCCCAGTCGGTCTGCAACAATAGAGTGAGTCTTGTTATTTCTCACAATCCTCATCTCTGACTCCTTCATTTCCACAATTTACTTGCTTTTTGGGGAGTAATGCTGTGTGTAGGGAACCATTCTCAAGGAGAAAATACTTACCATAACTTGATAATACTAGGAAATGATAAAACTGTCTATTTATTAATGTATTATCTATTTATCTAATCTATTTGCCATTCTGTATTCTGTTCATGCCTACGTATTAGGAAACTCATTGTTGTATTATTTTTTAATGTTGTATTTCTTCTACTCTACTGTCTTTTTTTTAACACTTTTACTATGTGTGATTCTTGCAGTAAGAGACTCTATTACCTCATTTCATTGTGTATATTTACAATGACAATAAAGATGACTTTGAGCTTGAAGTATAATGAATTGATCACCTTGTAGTAGAATGAATAGAGGATCAATATCAAGATGTCACAACCACCAGGGCCACCAAATCACCCTGGTGAAGTCAGTAATTTATCCTCATTCATTTTATTAAATTATCTTCATAGTTGAGTGCCATTCAGCAAGTGCCCATTACAGACAACAGAATTTCAGAACTATTTCCTGCGGATGTGAAATTTAAAGAAGTCTGGTACCCCTATGAAGTAAAGCAGTTGAAGGTTGCTGGGATTGCTGTCAATGCCCTAGGCCTTGTGGGATTGCTGTCAATACCCTCGGCCTTGTGGGACTGCTGTCAAGGCCTTAGGCCTTCTCCACTGTGAATGTAACTATGTACTGCAAATATCTCTTGTACAGCTTGTTTTGAGGGCTGCAGATAAGAGACCAACCTATCCTGGTGTGCTTGTACGACCTTGGGTCACTGGGAGGGCAAAGCAGCCCCTAGTCGGTGTAGATGTAAGAGTGACTCTTGCTTTGCTGGATTAGAGAACATGCGTAGATATGTGTAGATATACCACTTAGTGGTAATGAATAATATAGCAGAATCAGTGTCGAGTAAGACCACATAGTCCACATAGCCTTAAAACTGAGAAAAAAATGCATTGTATAACATTATATGTTTTACCCAGAGTAAGTGTTTGTAGGGTGTCAGAAATAATGAACACAGCAGAAGTGTTTGCGTAAGATAAGGGAGAATGGGGGGTGAGTGGCCTTGGATGACTGCAGGCCAGAGATGAGCTAACAGGAAGCCATAAGGAACATCTGGTGATCTTGTGCAAGGTCATCACTCGCAGAAAAGGTATAAAATGTATGCTGATTTGTAAGTTGGGGCCTTTCTCCTTTACATGCAGGAATTCCTGTTCGAACAGAAGCTATAAATAGGAAACTTCTCCTACCCTAAGGTGTCTGCATTTTATTTATGTCCATCTGAAATTTTTGACTTCCACATTTCCCTGTCAGTTACCGTTAAAATGTGCCACTAAAGAACAATTAACTTACCATTGACAGGATCACCAAGGCAGGACAGACCCCCATAACTGTGTAACATAGAAGCTCTATAATCTTGAACCTGTGGGATGACAGACATATCAATAATACGCTGATTTAATACCTACCCTCACCCCCACTGGATTCCACCCTTGTGAACTTTCTCGGCCAATCAGGACGCCTGTCACAAAATTGAATCGCTTTGCCTGCAAACCAAATCTTTGATTCAGGAACACAATACTGATGCTGGCGGGTGGGAGCAGTGGGGCACTCGTGGGTCATTCTCGGACACGTACCTCTCATGGAAGAAGAAGACGTAGGCCGTGCCGATGCACGCCATGACCCATATGACCCAGCGCATGTGAGAGCCCCAAGGACCCAGGTCTCTCAAGTTCAGCCTGTGGGAGCGAATAGGAGGCTCCATTACATTCAGCCTGTGAGAGCGAATAGGAGGCCCCTTTACATTCAGCCTGTGGGAGCGAATAGGAGGCCCCTTTACATTCAGCCCAAACGCTCATCATTTCTGCCCATCTCTGTGTTAAACCCATATAACATGAACAAAAGCCAAAAGATCCACCACCTATCCAGTACTAGGTCATGGTGAGCCAGAAGCATCCAGGTAAATTATTTGACATTTAATACTTTTAATCTGCCTTGCGCCGTAGCCTCTGGGAAGGGCTCCAGATCCCATCGACCCTGAACAGGACAAGCAGTTACACGTGATAGATGGATGGATGTGTTTAATGTTTCCTTTATTACTTCTAACATTAAATTGAACCATTTCAGAGGCAGGCAATTCTTTCTGTAAATATTACACTATTACACAATATTATAGTGTGATAGCTCACATATTTTGTTGTACATGTCCTTTCATTAGGCAGCTGTGAGGTATGTAAATGTAGGAAGAGTTTGTGTGATACGCGCGATGACAGCAGCAAAGGGACACCGTATATGTGACTCGTGCTGACTTCCTGCAGTACGGCACCACTGGGAATTCTGGGATCGCAGCCTGTCCATATATACACACATCAGCCTGCCACCTCCAGGAAGGTCACCCTGGCAGAACACTATGCTCCACAAACCAGGAACATCTAACGAGTGACTGATGCTGCTGCATGTGTGGCGAGTCCAGCTGGGCTTTCGAGGACCGGGGGGAGCTAAATCAGGAGGCCGTTTTGGGGGGGTGTCAGTGCTTCGGGGAGGGACTGCCTGACCCACCTGTGTGGAGCCATACGCTATCTGGTTGGTGCAGTGGCCCGACCCCATCACAGGCGTGTTGCCATGGGAACCACCAAACCCCATCACAGGCGTGTTGCCATGGGAACCACCAAAGGGCAGTTTACATATTTACACAGCATGACCGGCTCTGTGTGTGTGAAGGGGGCATGTTCTCCCCGTGCGTCCGTGGGCCCCCTCCGGCTGCTCTGGCTTTCTGCTGCATCAACAAAAGCCTGCGATCAGGCTAACTGGTGTCTTTAAATTACCCTTAGTGTGCAAGTGTGTGCCCTGCCATGGACTGGCGCCCTATACAAGGTGACCCCTGCCTCTTATTTCCCCCTCCCTCCCCTCTCTATGTCTTTGGTTACACGTGTATTGTAACGTGTGATTATATGTGTGATTATTTCAGCTTCACCACCAGTATTTCATTGGGCGGTTGTGATGGGGTGAAGCAGAAGGAGAATTTCCCCACAGGGGTTAATAAAGCAGCACCATTCTATACCAAAAGGACCTAGACTGCAGGCTCAGTGAACCTGCAGTCTAGGTCCTTTTGGTATAGAACTGAACAAGTGGCTAAAAGGTAAAGACGTGGAGGTAGATGAGCTGCCGATTTAGTGTGTCAGCACCCATTTTAACCCTCACGAGAAACGCATGTATTAAAATGCTTCATGTTTTTATTTTCCTAGATGTGAAGGGTTAGTATTAGTTATCTTTTGTTTTGGAAAAACCTGGGAGTCCATTACGTATTCTACTTCACTCTCAGTGGGGGGCAGTAGTGATAATGGAGGAGATAAAGCAGAGGGGTAATTTGAACGGGAAATCGTTTGGACAGAAAAGAGGGCAGAAATGCAGACAGCTTGGGGCATCCTGAGGCCTGTGCTGTCAGGTCAGGGCGCATTTACAGTTACGACTCACCAGGGGGCGTAGGAAGCTGCGATGAAGAAGTAGATCACCATCCTGTCGCACATGTGCAGGCAGTGCTCCACAGTCCTGTCAGATAAAAGGGGGTGGGCTCAGACCAAAATTCTGCCTGCAGGGGGATGTGCCCCCCCAACCTCTATGTGTGAACAGCAAATTGATGCCATGGAGCCATAGAACCTGCAGAATTCCTACACGTTATTCTGCCAAAAAAAAGAGACTTAACTTACTGTATTTAACCAACTAATAATCATTCAGAATGACAGAAAGAGCTGTATGAAGGCATGGTGTATCAAATAACTCACGTAAACCTTGTCACTGAATATTTTTTTTTCCCAGCATGCATCAGCTCTGCTGGCATGTCAGAACAGTTTGGGATCTGGGGGCAGGTTCAGCAGAAGGGAGAAGAAATAAAATGTGATGCAGCAAGTCCAGGCGAGTCACTGTTACCATCGGAGGGGCAAGTGAGCTGTTTAAAAGGATGGCATTGGGCGGTTTGTGGTTCAGGCAACGGTCAGGCCAGCTACTCCACACAGAGCGGAGCCTGCAGCAGTGAAGCAGAGTTACAGCCTGAAATCTGCCTGAAGAGAGACAGACCTGCCAACCGCCAGCATGCAGCCATGTGCGTTACTATGGCGAAAAGCAGAAAAGCACTGCGGTACAAACAAAGAATATCAACAGTGTCCACACCCCTGTTAAAATGCCAGGTTTTTGTGATGTAAAAAAACGAGACCATGATGAATCATTTCAAAACTTTCCCTCCCTTTAATGTGACCTATAACCTGTACAATTCAATTGGAAGACAAATTTGTTAAGGGGAAAAATGCAAAAAACAAAAAGAGTACAATAAAATGGCAGCATAAGTGTGCACACCGTTAAATTACTACTTTGTTGAAGCACCTTTTGATTTAATTACAGTATTCTGGGTAGGAGTCCTTCAGCATGTCACATTTTGACTTGGCAATATTTGCCCACTCTTCCTTGCAAAGTGGCTCTAAATCTGTCAGAATACAAGAGCATCTCTTGTGCACGGCCCTCTTCAGGTCTCCTCACAGACCTTCAGTTGGATTTAGGTCTGGACTCCGGCTGGGACATTCTAAAACCTAAACTTTTCTTCTGCTCAAGCCATTCTTTTGTTGATTTGGATGTATGCTTGGGGTCATTGTCGTGCTGAAAGGTGAAATCCTCTTCATCTTCAGATTTCTAGTAGACACCTTTAGGTTATCGGGCCACAATCGACTAGTATTTGGAGCTGTTCATGATTCCCTCCACCCTGATTAAAGCCCCAGTTCCAGCTGATGAAAAACACCCAAATCATGATGCTGCCCCCACCATGCTTCACCGTGAGTATGGTGTCCTTTCGGTGATGCACAGTGCAGTTTTTGTGCATGTTTTTCTTTGTATGAATAGGCTTCCTTCTTGCAATCTAACTCCAGACATACGGAGAATATGGGAGATTGTTATAATACACAATCAGTATTTGCCAGAAATTCCTGTAGCTCCTTCAGTGTTGATAGTATTAGTCTAAGGGTGTGCACACTTATGCAACCAGCTTATTGTACATTTTTTATATTTTCCCCCTAACAGATTGTTTGTTTTTCAGTTGAATTGTACAGCCTATAGGTTACATTAAAGGTGGGAAAAGTTTTGAAATGATTCACCGTGGTCTCATTTTTTACATCAGAAAAACCTGGCATTTTTACATGACTTTATGTCCACTGTAAGGGCTGCAGTCGCTTTGTGCTACAAATACCTGCAAAATCCCATCGGGGAGTTTTTCCACATTAAAATGATCCTAAGACATTAAGAGATCAGAGGACTGCCATTTACCGTGATCCAGAAGCTCCTGAGAGCTTTTCTGCCTCTCAAATGCAGCATCATTACAGCTTAAGGGGTTTTTCAGAAGCGTAAATGAAATATTAACATCCCTGTAGTTTTCTATCTAATGCATGAGAGATAATACAACCAGCAGCCTTCATTTACTTCATCAGTATAAAGTGAGTTTGTTTCCAATCCGTGAACTTTTTGCCCCATTTAAAAACGTAAACCATCTAATGCCTGTCGGCTTCTCAGCACAATCCCCCGTTTCATCCAGGGAGTCGGCAACGAGGGCATCTGTGTCAGGAGGCCCCGCCCACTTAGTGGACAGCACTAGACAGTTCACTGAGAATGTGATGTTCACAGGACCAGCCCAATAATGGAGGACACTGCCATGTTCAATGCCAGTAAAGGAGGATGGAAAGAGATACCCACAATCCTCTGGAATTGCAAGAGATTTTACATAGTATCCAAAAACGGGGTATAAGTGTGAATATCCTGACCATCCCTGGATTATGAATGGAGGCCCTAGATTCCTCTTATGTGGGATAAGAATGGACATGCAAGCAAATATTTTGGATTACTTCTACTGTCCAGCAGAATATTGTGGAAAAAATGTCTGAACTTTCCATTAGGTCACTCACATGGCCTCACTTTGCTCTACTTTAAACATGTTTATCAAACAGTAACCATCTGCCCGGCAGCAGGAAGGCACACGAGCACTAATCCTGGTTAAACCTCCAACGTGCCGCTGTGCCCAGCTCAGGAACGGCTGTAACTTAAGTGCATTGTGATGCTCTGCCTATACGGACAGATGCTAGGAAGAGGCTGAGTGGGCCTTCTCATGGCAAATCACGACACATTTGGGTCTGGGCGTCTGCCGGGCCGAATCCCAGAGACGTGGGAGCGAGGCCTGGCAGACGTGGTGCTGCGGGGGGGGGGGGCGGACCTTCCACGCCTGCAGGGCACCTACCGGAAGTGGCTCATCTTCCAGGAGATGGTGTGGAACACGGTGGACACGGTGAATAGGCCTGACAGCCCCAGGCCATAGATCCATGCGGTAACTGTCTCCCATTGGTTGTCAGAGAGGAAGTGCAAGAGGGAGCTGCCGAGGATGCTGGGAAGGATCCAGAGCTGCATAACAGTGGGGCGGGGGAGGAGATTAAGCGTTAACCTAAACTGTATATGAACTGTACATGAAGCTGCCTGAACCTGTGGTAACCTGAACAGTGTACTGCACTCTCCACGAGCATCCCTCTAAACTGCCACCCACGCCTCACTCCGCCAAGCTGCCCGGCGTCGCCCAGCATCGCCCAGAGGCAAAACCATGACATCTGGCCAGACAGGAGGACTCAAGCTGCCCTCCCACATCCAGCAAAGGCATCCCAGCACTGGGGCAAGGGTCTCCAATCCATCTCTTCTGGAAGAACTGCAGACGGGTGTCTATGTATGATTATTAATATGCGTACTTCTGTTCTCGCATATGTATTTAACGTCGTCTTCCAGTGCCGAAGACCAATTCCAATAGTAAAAATAGAAGTACAGAGGAAGGTAGAAAAAAAACCCAAATGTCATTACTGTCCTGCCCCAAATACCAAGGATACATCAGGTGAATCCTCACCAACGAGAACAATCCTATGATTCATTGCGTCCTAAGTTTGTTCTTGACAGGCAAATTAGCAAGACCACTCTTGCTAAGAACACAAGTGGGATCTTTGCATCCTTGCTATTGAGAAATTGTAGTGGCACAGCTACTAGTCATGCTTCAAGTCACCTTTTGTGTGACCCCTGCCCCACCTCTATTCTGGGAATGACGTTGAGGGGATGCAGAGGGAGGAGCAGTGACAGAGCTGGGCAGCTGTGTGTGTCTTCCTGAGGAGGGCTAACGCATCCCGAGAAGGGAGTGAAAGTCCTGTCCAACACACTAAGCACAGTGCACTGAGAGAAGTGGCTGTGATTCTATTTTAGTAATAAAACAAATAGACAAACGTGAAATAGAATTCCTAACCCCATATCTGCTCTGCCGGTTCCCCCACCGCCAATCACCTGCACACCAACCCGCCACGGCAGCCCCTCCTTAACCCTCTCACCCTCCCTACTTCCTGTTGTTCTGCAGTACCTATGCATTTTGCATGTGGCCACAGACCCCCTCCAATGCCAGTCCTCGGGTCCCACTTACTGCATGAGTGGCACAGTTGGCCGCGTGCTCATATTCCGTGGGTTGGTACCTTTTGTGGGGCGGCACTCGGCCATTCATGAATCTGAAAAAAAAAAACATGAGGAAATTATAAAAAGCCGTGTTGATGTTTAACCTGCTCTGTGAACAAATCCTGTAGCTACACCGTCATTTATTATTACGTCACGTAACTGCATCTCTAAAATGACATCACCCTACTCTTCGCTGGGTTTCCTAATTCCGTTTACATATTTTCTCCCTATATATCTGATAAGGAGAAAACGTGACCTGAGGGCCAAACAACAGTGTAGTTCAAAGCCCATGTGGCCCCTAGGCGATCATCACTGCTGCCCCCGAGGGGGATGAGCGTAGAAAACCACTCAACGCGTAACCTAGTACTGCGAAGTGCACATGATCGTTATTTGAGACTCTTAGAGCTGGTGGGCAGAGCAACTCATCTTTGGCTAGGAAAGTCTCTCGGAATACCGTATCTGCATAATGTGGCATGTAATCTCCCTTTATGGATATTTTGCACCAGGTTGCACCCAAGGGCACGTGATAGATGTTAATCCAGGATTTCAGAGACGTTACACTTCAATGACTTGATAAAAACGCACTGATTTTTGGATTTTTAATCGTGATCATGTAAATGTTCTCATAAGCACCTCCCGGAACGTCGTTGTAACCCAGCCCCCTATTTTCCATTTTCTTTGTGCTGTTGCAATCATCACCTAACGCTGGCAAGAGTGCTGGGCAGCTGACAGGTCAATGCTCAGCCATGATGTCACACGACATCATCATCTAGGAATTACGTCGTGTTTTAGCTTCCTGATAGGATTTCTGTTGTATTAGAAAATGTTAGCGATGATTAGCATCTCGCATTTAGCCCGGTCTTTGTCGGTTCCATTTACCAGCGGTGGCTCAAAATCTCTGCAGAAGCTTCTTCCAAGATACATGCAGATCGGCACACTTACTCATACCGCAGGACTGCCAGTTCAAACGTTTAGGCGGACAGTTTAGTTTTGCTGCAGATTCAGACACGCAAATGTCTCCATCCTGCAGGTGACGTTTAAATGGTTCCAGCTGCACTTTAGAGAAATATTTCCACTTAGAAGTTTTTAGAAACCTTTTAACCACATGTGTAATAAACAAACACACATACTTCATTCAGTTAATTTCAGCGTTGCTAATTATGTCAACTCATATATAATATCATTTCCTTTCTGGTTTTACAAAACAGTAGTGTCTCATGCAGTCAATTAAAAAAAATCAAAGGGTATATGACTGTTCAAGAAAGCGGTTAATCTAAGTGAGCTTTTTAACGTAGCTTCTAAGTAACTTGAGCAATCTATCATGTACATGAGACAATTAAATAATGAATCGAAAGAGTAAATACTATGTCTAAATATTTGTATTCTATTCATTTCTCATTTGCACCCATAACCAACAATTTACATGACATAGCACTTGTCATGATTGTTTTTGACTACACACACACAAGCTTCAGTTAGCTGGCAATAAACCTGCTGCACAGACAGAGTGGGATGTAAATAAGATCTAGGACTGTACCTAACAATTACTTTAGTATCAAATAATCTGCTGATTTAAAAAAAAATTTCAACTAATTATTGAATAACCTAATAAAAAAATGTGACTACTCCATTTAAAAAACCTAACAATTAAATAGCAAAAACTAAGCATTAAACACTTAGCATCAGGATGTCAATATTTTATTGTCTAATAAAGTGCAACAAACAATGCTTTCCAAATAAATTATAATAATCAGTTCCAGTTCAGGATCTTACTGCATTACTAAGTTACTAAGTTAGTTACCAAGGAACCGTACTGTACAATGTCATGGTGCCTGGCAGCAGCTGTCACTGCTGTTACCTAGTGCTAGGCTTTCCATTGATTTCCGGGGTGCAGAATGTCAGAAGATGAATTTTGTCACACAGTTTCTCTGACACCGGCTGGGTAATACTTTACGGTACAGCTAGTAAGTTATTTGTAACTAGGTACTACTGAAGTACAGATCATGAACAAATATAGTTTGTGGTTAATTAATGTATTAAGTAAGAATTAGTTTGTGATTAATTAAGAGTATAGTTGTGTATTATTCGTGCCCCCTCTAGTAAAGTGTTACCATAACGTATTATCATACTCTGCTGAGTATTGTGGAGGTTGACAGCTCAATTACCTGAACTTGATGTTAAAATTTGTAGGAAACCTGCTTTACGCTACACGTCTTTAGTTAGTTTTATTTATATACTGAATTTATATATCACCCCCAGACAGACACCAAACATACGCCTGCATAATAAATAATGTGATTGTAGTTATGTTCTTCTGACTGCTGCAAATGAAAGACTAATACAGAGGGCATAATGGTCCCTCTTGTTCTGGCATTTTCTGCCCAGTGGGGGTGGGCAGTGCTGATGATAGCTGAGTGCCCCTCGATATGCATCATTACATCCCAGCTCTTCACCTGATCAAGTTGGCTAATCACGAGTGACAGGCATCAAGCATCTGCATCAGGTCTACCAGAGAACGTGATCATTCAGGCAGAGCAGCTGCCATCCCATCTTCAGAAGAACAAGCCCCTCCAGAACAAAACCACACCCACAGTGGTGTGCATCCAATCAGAAACCTGTACACAGGATTTGGAAAGATCTGATGGTATACACAGGGGCTCAACTATTACTGTAACTGTACTGTCCAAAGACCCACAGAAAAGTAACCATCTTGATATTCTAAAAATTTCCAAACGTGCTTCATTTAGAAGAATTTCCTAAATTAAAAGTAGCCAACTCCAATTATGGTGCTAAATTGTTAATTCATAAAATAAAAAAAAACTGAGAATAGGTATTATTGCCCAATTGGTAAAATGAATCACTGAGATGCTTGGCAAGCCAAATTCAGAACTGTAAACAACACAATTACAAAGAAGTGACTATTAACGAATATTAGATGAGAATTATGTGCTATTAATTAGTGCAATTTACCTGATGCAACGGAAGCATTAATGAGTACAACGTTTTTCATTTTCATCAAGGCTGAAGGCAAACGGAGGAGACGGAGGGTGACGGATGTGAATGGGTCATTTGTGCCGTCGCCCGCGTTTCAGAGAGTGTGCCCAGGGCGGTCAGCAGAGCGAACAGGGACCGGGCTCCTGGCCGGGACTGCGGGCACATTCTCACCCTATTGTCAGACGGAGAGCCAGCGACTCTTTGGTTACGGAAACATAAAGCCTCGCTTGTCTGGAGGGAAATCACGTCCAACCCGGTGCAGTCCCTTTCTGTTCCATTTTCAGTAAGAGAGGGGTTTTTTTCCCTCCTTCCAGCTAACGATATTTCTTTAGGCCATTGTTTTGCTTGAATAATCTTTAACCAACAGCCAGCACGCGTCCACAAATACCACATCATATTATATTAACATTTCATGATTTTCACAATAGTAGGCTTATGAAAAAAAAATATGTACCAAATTCTGGATAGAGGGAGGCCTACCAAAAGAAATTCTGGCAGTTAAAATCCTGTTTTCATAGGTTTTAAAAAACCAGGAACATACTTCCATCTGTTAATACCTGACCTTCCTTTCATTAACTGGCCCACTCACCTCAGCAGTGGTCAATGGTTGCAATGCGGGTTATGGCTCACAGACAAGGAAGAAGGAAGAAGCTGGTAAGTAAAAAATGAGCAGCTCGTGGCTCTGTACCCTAATACTGCACTTTGGCAATTCTACATCCCACTGCTCACCGCTGTTATGTAGTGGACAGTGAAAGAACCATACAGTACTCATACTCGGGATTAACAGTATTAAAATCTAAAGAATATACGGCACAGCCTTAAAGGAAAGTAAACAGGCCTGAAATTTTGGCATACATCGTTTTTAAGGTTTTTAAATTCTTACAACAGCACAGAGTATACAGAAGAATGGGAGAATGACACCGGAGGGGAAATAACGTATCTATCCATTCTTTCCATCCATCTTATCCATCCGCTTATCCTTGTCCGGGTCGCTGGATGGACTGCAGCCTAAGAAAATTATGTGATTGAGGAATTAAATAAATTATCCTCTCAATTGCAAAACAAACGCCGTCGTAAAACTTGATATGTTAACCGGATTTTTTAAGGCTGTCAAATTACCGCAACATCATAAACGGAGTAAGTCTGAGCCATTACGCCCCTAAGAGTTATTACACTGTACTGTATGTGACATTAACAGATGCAAGCTGAAATGTACACCATATGTCATTATTACGCTATATAAACCACTCAGTTAAAGACTGCTGACTTATAGGCTATGTAGCCGAGCTCATATTTCTTGTACCTCCGTCCAAGGGCATAACTTTGGGTTGTGCATAGTACCCATTTAAAACTGTATTGTTTGATTATTAGGAGGGGGGAGGGTTGCAACCCCCCCAACCACCGATAATTTACGGTCATGCCTCCATCCATTTTACTTTAAGTTGATAAAGTGGCAGTTTGCTTTGGCCATTGACAGAACTACAGAAGTATTGCAATAGAGCGCCTTCACCCGATCATCACGTGCGATCTGTCTCGGATCCTAGCAAGAACAAGTATACTGACAGCGAAGGGGCGCGGGCACCGCATGAATTTCGCATGAATTTTCCCAGAGAGGTCACTAAGGTAGTGCATGTTTCACCACCACCACCACAAGCATAATTATTTAATAGTCCTGCAGTAATTCTGAAGACAAAACCTTTTATCCCCCCTTACGAATCCAGAGAAAACGTTTGTAGTTATCTGGCATTTTCAGTCAATTATCCGAAGTTTCCGTCGCAAACACATATGATGCTGATATACACATAGCTGTCAGGGTGAATAAAAACCTTCCAGTTTTTCCACACATCCCTCATCCCAAAGGAATAATGTTTGCATAACAGAATATGGTGTATAAAGAGCATTGTTCGAAAAAGTCAGTTAAAAGAGGCGTTTTAATCTGCTTTATTCTTTTGTCTCTCGTACGTGGAGATGATGCAGACACATGAAGGCTGCATCCCGAAATATGTATTGTTTATCTGGACCTCTTTGCCCCCCTCCCACACTGTCCTTGAGTACAAGTTCAACAGGCTGGAGAGTGCAGGCTCGTTTCCGCTGCGATATATTTCGCAAACATATCATTGTTCTTTTTATTTATTGCAGTATTGTTTGTGGACCCCCCCCCCCTTCTATTGCTGTATTATTGATTTATAACCTACTATTTGGATTAAACTCTGGCAGTTTTGGTGATCAACACGGTCAGCAAAGTTACGGGTTTTCTTAAATAGGTTTTGCACATCTGCTTGCTGTAATTTACTATGTTCATCTTCCCGGACGCATGTGTAGCTGTAGTTCTGGTTTATTTATTTATATTTAACTTGTCCTTTTCACCGATGATGTTAATTCAGTATTGCGTTAGTATAATGATACTTTGGATGGACACAGAAGGAAATTGTCAAAAAAATAACCTGTCGCAACTTTAAAAAGACAACGAAAGATTTTTTTCATTTTCGATATTTATGAGCTAATCAGAGTATATACCTACATGTGATACTCGAGTATACCACTTTTGATCTATTGCTTGATTACCTTCTCAAACAGTAGCCGTCGGTGGTTTCTTATAACCGCATTTATATTTTAACGACCAAACTCGTGTAACATCAGCGCGAAACTTGTAAACATATATTTCAAAAAGCAAAGACGTAACATAAGACATAAGATATTCACAAAAGATATTCATATAAAAATATCCACTTTACCTTCCATATCTAGTCTTCTTAAAATCCTGAAACATTTCAACAGTCAGCGCGTGTTCTTGCGATCACTTTGAACGCTACAGAAACAGCAAGTTACTCTTTTCACCAATACTAAGTTACTGAAACTTCCGGCTCGGGTACCGCAAAAAGACGAAATATTGACGAATCTATAATTTCAAGCAGAGCATAGTGTAGCTCGATCACTAAGAGGCGAGACAATGCCGCCACAAATCCCCTCCCAAAGACAGAATTTAAAAGAGGTCTTCAGGGGAAAGCTTTGGGGCTGACAAAACTTTACCACACCACCATCCATCCACGCACACCACTGTTTGCAGATTAATACGAACACATCGACATGCAGAGTAATCAAGCAGACATATAGCGGCTTTAAGTAATATTCGCGGCAATTTTATATAGGCCTTCATTTTTTAACAAGAATTATGTCCTCGCAGAGACACTGTGAATAGATTGCATTGGATGATAAGCCTGAAATGTAAAATAATGTACAGATGTAAATCGATACAAGGAGAACTATTGATTTGAGACAATTCTTTGCATTCTTAAGAAAAAGGGACAAAAATCCAAAAAAACCATTTTTGAAAGCACTGAATTTCGGTCAAAAGAGGAATTGCTCAAGACGGGTTCCGCTTTCGATTTGGGACCGTGTTACAATTAAAACCGCTAGTGTCTCCCGATGTGGAAATAAATACGTTTAGCTTAACTTTTTGTGGAAGCTTTCTCTGTTTGCCTTAATTATGAAAAACAGCAGAAAGTAAACAGCAGTTGTAATAATGTATACAAGTCGGTAGGTTGTATGTATTCCGTTGTTCCGGGCAATTCTGTTTCCCTATGTTTCCCCTGTCTATCAGAAATAATGTTTCCCCTAATATTAAAGCAAAGAGGTATGTAAAATGTCTAAAAATCACTCAGGTACATTATTACATGGGAATACTGTATTGTTATTAGTACCGAAGCCCAGAGTTGCTGTATACCTGTTTTAACAGGGGGGAACCAAATATCCTGGATGTCAGGAAATAATGTTTCTCCTAA
>JAODJW010000045.1:7071516-7100804 GCA_026777045.1 Hyperopisus bebe
TCCCAGTTTCCTGTCAGACAGTCCACGTTTTTGTTCTCTCCCAGTTTCCTGTCAGACAGTCCACGTTTTTGTTCTCTTCCAGTTTCCTGTCAGACAGTCCACGTTTTTGTTCTCTCCCAGTTTCCTGTCAGACAGTCCACGTTTTTCTTCCATGCCACGATATGGGAGGGAGCAAAAACGTGGACCGTCTGAGGGTTCCTGAGAATCGGATTGAGAAACACTGCAGTAATGAAACTGAAAAAATGGCATCAGCAGAGTCTGGTGTTTTTAGTCTGAAAAAATAGACACTCGTCATCTGTACACTGGACTGTTTTTTACTCTTTTTAAGATAAATAACAGGCTTCTAGAGTGGTTCTTTTTTGTGTGGGGCTTGGGTTATTCAAGTTTGTGTTCTTTGTAGCTTTTATGCATTTAAAATGTTCTGGTTGTATGATAGAAGTATGTTGTCCGTATTTTTGTCACCGACTGTGTGTGGATGATGCCGTGTGTCAGAAGGGCAGAGGAGGGATGAGAGGGTAGGGAAGAGGTTACAGTGCTAGTCTCTGACCCCCAGCCTGGTAACAGAGCCCCCCCCCATTTCTTTTTGACCAAAATGGTGGTACGTACCGCTGCCACCAGACTGTTCTCCGTAATGAATGTCACGCACAGGAGGGGGAGGGTCACGGAGCTCAAGGTGGTGATGCTGACGGGGACGACAGAAGACAGCCAAGATAAGATTGAGGCAGGTACATGGCGGGCCAAACTATAAAGCGTAAAAACTGCTGATGAACAACAATCAGGAACATGTAGCTACCAAATAATACAAATCACGATTACATGCAACTCATGACTATGTAAGGAGAAAAAATAATTATAAAATAAACTAGTCCTGGATAATTTTTCAGAGGAAAATTATTTCAAATAGCAGTTCCAATGTTCCAATGTGCTCTTAAAAACATAGTTCCTATAAGAACAGAACATCTGGTCAGGCTGCTCACTGGAAGCAGCAAGTCTGATATGTTACCATAGAAACCCTCAACAGACAGACGCTTGTGTTTTGAAATCCAAGGACAATTACGCTGATAAGAACGCTGATTTATGACTAAAAGTCACACAGGTTTTTACATTAACATGTTTAATAAAACATTCAAATGCATTAATATAGAGCTGTTATTAGGCTGCCGGAACTACCTGTGCAGTTACACAACAGTAATCATCACCCATGTGACATCTCTGGACCAATAAGAATATCGTATTTGCCAAAGCTGTGGTATAAGAAAGAATAACACACAAGTAAAGAGATTTCCTGGTATTGTTTCATGACAGTTATTTGCTGACAGGTATTTGGAGCAAACATGTTGTGCATGTAGAATAGTGATACTTTATTTATACCCATGGGTATATTGTGCTGCTCTCCAAGAGACTGACAGACACATATAGAAGTGAGACTGCGTTTGGGGGTCACAGCGCAGGGTCAGCCAACAGGCCGCACCCCTGGGGCACTTGGGGTCCAACAATCACCAGCCTTCCAGCCCTGGGATTTGCATTGGCAAGCCCCCCACCCCATGAACGATGACACTAAGCATATCATCCCACGGCAGGGCCCTGTCCTTCTTATTTCCCACAATGCACTGGGTACTCACACGGGGCTCTTCCCTCCCTCGGCCACGGCCACGGTGCTGTCATGGCTGGCCCAGGCCACGCGGTTGCCGCTGCCAGAGAAGCAGACGCCGTGGACCCAGCCGGCGGTGCCGCTGGACTCGAACATGACTTCGCCGAACGGCATCTTCGAGCCCCAGGGTGTGGGGGCTGGCTTGTCTTCAAGCTCTTTGATGTAGGCCGAGAAAATCCTGAAACACAGCGGGGCCTTCAGCGCGTTCCCAAGTCACAGGCATGGTGACGGGCGTGCCGTCAAGAAGCCAGTACCTGCATTTGAAGTCACATGAGCCTGCCGCCAAGAGGACGTTGTTGGGATGCCAGTCCAGGCTCAAGATGGTGGAGCGAATCGGCTTCTTGATGTGCTTGCAAACCCACCTAGAAAGAGGTATTTTAATCAGAGTTATAAAAAAGGATTGCATGTCGCTTATCAGAAAATGAGTAATTTGGGCATCTTGTTCAAAGATGCCAGGTTTGGAGACTGGGCCTGATCACAAAGTAAAGGGTTAACACTGACTAGACATACTCTGATTATGCAACAACTGCAACACCATCAGTTAGTCCTCCTGCAGGGTTGTGCATTAATGAGGTATTAATACGGAAACAGTGATGGGGAGGGTCACTTAATTTAGACCAAGCAAGAGTAAGTGTATTACACTGTCATGAAATGTGGGTCTAGGGCAGGGGTGGCCAATCTTATCCTCAAAAGGCCGGTGTGGGTTTTTGGGATAACCTTTAGCTCAGCTGTTCAAACCCAGGTGTGAGGACTCTTCAGCCAATCAGTCCTTTAATTAGTGACCTAATTAGGGAGATGCAGCAAAAACCTGTTTTCAAATTTTAATTCATTTTAGTAATGTACGCTTATGACCCCCTGCCAAAGGATTGTTCTAAGCAACAGGAAAACATGGGGGGGATTTGTGGTGTTTTGGGGGGGTGGGGGGTCAGGGAGTTCCAAGACTAGGGGAACACAGGTTGCAATTCCCTGAATGAGGCTGTGGACGGTGACACCTCAGGTCAGACTCTCACCAGTCATTGTCCTGCTCGAAGTAGCAGACGGAGATGAGGCGGGAGCCACTGCCCACAGCGAACTTGTTCTCCTTGGGCGACCAGCGGACACAGCGGGCCGCACGGTTGATCCTCAGGATGACCAGCGTGGGCTTCCACACATTGCCCTTGAGCGTCCACACGTAAGCGTTACGGTCCGTGCCACAGGTGACGATGCGGTTGCTCTCGGGTGCCCAGTCGATGCCTGAGGAAGGTGGGATATGGTTGTAGCAGCAGGTATAGTCATCTCTGAGGCTGCCCCCCCCCTACCGTTTCACGGCCTGCGGGCTTACCTGTCACCTGTCCATTGTGTTCCCTCAGCACGTGGCTCTTGGACCAGCCAGACCCTTCCTTCTTGTAGATGTGCACCTCGTGGTCATTAGGGCACAATGCGATTTCTTAAAGAAGCATAGAGTTTCGAATTTCCAGGTTAATATTTTGTCAGATGAGGATTTTTACAAAACACTACCTTTGTTTGTTTTACTAGTAAACACAAGGCGCAGTACAGTGACATCATCAGTTTGGATTGTCATTTATTTTACTGACATTATGGGATTCTCACAAAACTTACTTCAGGTTTTCAATCCTGAATTTGCAGCCCTCTAAAACCTTGCAGTATCATCACAAATCGTTGAAACAAGATTAGGAAACTAGCTTGTCCTGGGGTGAGCACCATGATGTATTTTGACGGACAATTTGATCACTATGCAATTTTTTTTTTACCACGGAAGTTGTACTTAAAAACAAAACCTGCATGTTTCTTTTTCTCCCAATCTAAACATTTTGCCCTGCAAATGAACATCTTTAACAAACGCTGCCTTTCATCGAGGGCTGACAGAGACCCTCATGCCAGCGGTCGACAGAAGCCACAAACCGCCTCTGTCTCGTGTGCAAGCTGGTTTTGGTCTCAGCCAATGAGAAACAGTGCACTATATATGGTAAAACAGGAAGTGGGGCTGGAATTTGCTGCTGTTTCTGTCATCAGCCTGAGCAGTGGCAGAACATTCTGATGTGGGGAGCTCGTAATATATGCTTTTGTTATATATGCTCTTCACATGATTGGCCCTGTTTACTCCTATGTGCTTCATCATAGTGCAAAGAATCTCTGTGTGTTTGTAACATCCTGGTGAAACAGGCCTCATCAAAGGGTGCCTTTGTGCTGTGTTTAGGTTTAGAGGGATGCGCTGTAGTGTGAACTGTCTGGAAATCTGGAATGCAGCCACAATTAAAATGCGAGTGTGGAAGCAGGAAGAGCTGTTGTGGGGGTGACAGTGTGGAACGGTTTGGGCTCTAGTATAAATGAGCATCGTGACAGCCGGGTCTGGGATGTATAGTCAGCATCTGCCCCAGACACACCTGGGAAGCCAAACTGAAACGCGCTCAGGCAGAGAGTTAGAGAGTGAGACTTGCTGTGGGGGAATGAAGACTCGGCACCATAGAGGCAGTTCTGCGAAAGTGCAGTGAAACAGTAACTTCCTGCCCGCAGGAGGGGGTCGGGCCGTCAGCCAGGGCTGCTACTTATGCAGTTTTCACCTGTGTGCAGCAAGGGAGACCCTGAACAAAGGGCGCTTCTCCAGCAGATACCGCACTTTTGATACTTCAAAACAGCACCAATGCTGGTATGGGGTCACATCAATGCCAAAACTAGTCAGAAATGGCTGTAGTATATTACAGAGCTGGGCGATGTGCGATAGTAATATCAACATCGCAAGTTATGCACATGCAATTCTCACAGTGCAAGGGCCGCGAGTTCCTGAGTTGAAAGCAGGCTTTTTATACTGTCTGGACATTTTAGCACAGGGGTTCAGTTTTGCTAAATCATTTTTACTTTGTCATAAGAAACAAAACCTAGCTATCTTTGCAATTATAATGATTGTAATCTTGAAAAGGAACAATCAGTTTGAAAGTTTACCTCCACTGCCTCTGCATGAGCACTGCATGAACACTGCATGCGCTCTCTAAGCCCATCATAATCATTGTCATACTTGCTGTTTAAATCACTCCTTGGCAGGTTTGTCAGAATTTTATTTTGCATTACTTTTTTTTTTTACTGCATTTATCATGGTTTTTATTTCTATTCATAACTTCACTTTTTCAAGATGGTGGTTGTATGGTTATTGGTTATTTGCTTATCCAATCATAAATGAACATGTCTACAGTTTGTACCCCAAACCCCAGCTGGTTTGGTACTTCAGTTCTAGCGCTGGTATTGAAGTGGAAATTAATGCAAAAAGGGAAAGTACCGATTTTTTTAGTATTAAATGTTCAGAACCTGGCGCAGTGGAAAAGGACCCAAAGACGGCAGGCTCTTAGTTCTTTTTTTTAAAGAAAACAGCCCTCCCCCATCCCATGGAGGGCCCAGCTGTACTCACGGGTTCGGTCCTTGTTCCAGGCATGGCAGCTAATTGGTTCCAGTTGGAAACTGTGATACGCCATGGTAAACCACTCTATGGAAAAAATCGAGCACCTCACCTTCAGCACATAAATACGACAAATGCATAAACTTTTCAAGGTTCATGTTTTAAGTTTAATCCAGTCTAACAAGAAACCAGCAAGGAGACGATCTGCATCTCTACTGAATAACCTTTATTCAAAGTTTAAAAAGAAAAAGAAGTTAAAAGTGCTGTTTTATGATTCAGGAAATCTTTTTCGAAATTTTGTGTGAGTCTTACGAGCTTTAAAATGAACAGAGTCGGGGGTGGGGGGGAACCGCGAGAGGTCACGCCAAGACGGAACGTTTGTTTTCTGCCCTGTTAATTAAACCCAGGCTGGTGAAGAATGCGACGTGTGCAGCTGGTGAACGATGGCGGCAAATTGAAGTCTTTGGGGTCTGCAGAGCTCCCCGCTACGCACGGCAGACTTTCCGTCACATCGGGGCAGGCAGACAGCCGTCTGATAACTCCTCTGCCCCCCCCCACAAACAAAGAAGCTTTTGGGAGCATCTTGCTTTATAGCTGATCTCGAATTTCATCTCCCTCCCTCCCGACAGTGGCTGCTTTAACGCTGAAGAATGTTTACGAGTCTGAGAGATGAAGAGTAGAGCGGAAAAGTAACAGGCGGCTCCGTTTGGAGGACAGTTACTCTACGCGGCACTGACACGCGTCCGGCTCCTCGCTCCAGAAAGCTGCTGGGACGAGGTGCACTTACCCACTGCAGGCGGGGGGGAAGCTTAGGCTGTGGGGGCGGACGGGACACCGCGGTCCGTGGACTCTGAGCAGTCGACACAAACGGCGGCGCGCCTGTGAATGAAGTGAGGAGGAACCCGTTCCTCTAGAGAAAAGCAGTCGGCAGCAGCTTGCCTGCCACAGAACCCGTTACCACTTCCTGATGGGGGCGGGCGTCAGGCTACAAGGCAGGCCCACACTCCATCTGCCCCTACCATCTCGACAGGAAGTGTGTAACCTTTGGCTGCTGTCAAAGGTCTTCGCGAGCAGCCTCTCCTCATCTGCCTGAACGTTACATCCTACACTGGAAGCTGCCACAGCGTGAATGCTAATAACCATTCATGTGAGGGTGAGACCTACCACTTGACAGCACTCAGCACCTGAGTAGAAATGGCAAAGACCTGTCTTAAGACAACTCAGGACAAAACTGTTCAGTGATAAAGGGGTACAGGAAATTTCCAAACGCCCTCTGTTTTTTAAATAAATATGGTGACAGATACTTGAAACTATGGTACAGGTTCTAGATGACAAGCAGTGTGTGCATTTTGCAGGTTTTGCGTGACAAGCTATATGTGAATTTTATTGGTTCTAGGAAACTAGCTGTGTGCACAATCTGTTGGTTCTAGGTATCTAGCTAAATTCTGCAGGTTCTGGGGGACAAACTTCATGCAGT
This sequence comes from Hyperopisus bebe, assembly GCA_026777045.1. Taxonomy (NCBI): domain Eukaryota; kingdom Metazoa; phylum Chordata; class Actinopteri; order Osteoglossiformes; family Mormyridae; genus Hyperopisus; species Hyperopisus bebe. The sequence goes on from JAODJW010000045.1 coordinate 7,078,033, forward strand.
CTATTTTTGTTGCAGTTCCTAGGAAAACTAGGTATTGCTCAGTTGTCTGAAGCCCTCAAAGGAGGGGCTTTGAATTCCTGTCCTGGTGACCTGAGGGACAGCTCATTTTTGTCCCAGCCAAGAAGTAACATATGAAGTACTGCAAGGCTCCAACTCTCATACAGGAATATAGCAGGAATCCCCCAGGAATCCCCCAGGTTCCCTGTCTCTAACCTCCATCTTTACTTATCCCAACCAGCCAGTGATTTTTCTACCCACTTTTCTGACTAAACAGCTACACATTCCTACATCATGACATTACCTACCCTAACATCCCATGAGAACAAAGTGTAAGTTTTTCCAGGGCTTCAAGCAATGGAAAACCACATTTGAGAGTTTAGCCTACCAGTATAAACATGACTATAAAACAAACACACACACACAAATAATACATGTTTGTATTCATATCTTTGTGGGAACCGTCCATTCATTTCTATGGGAAAAACCTTAATCCCAACAATGATAACCTTAACCCCAACCGAGCCCCAACATAAACCATAAGTAACCAAATAAAATATAGGATATTGGCACTTTTAGGTTTTTGATTGTGGTCATAGATTTTTATAAAGTTGAGTTTCCCTTTTTTGAGACCAAAAAAATGGTCCCCATGTCAAAATAACAGTTTTTTGTCACATTGTGGGCACACACACGCTCACACACGTAAGAATGCACATGCACACATGCACATGCACACACAGAGACAGACTACAGCAATATAAGCTTACATCCTTTATTTCTAGCCAACCATTTACAAAAAAAACAATCTCCTTTTAAGGTAGTGTCCTACAGTGTCCCCCGATTAGCATCATTTAACCATCAAAGTACCAGCTCAAAGTACAGAATCAAGAGAATCACAGCTGGAAAACGTGAGGAAGCCTCCCCCTCACTCTCCCATTAGTAAAGAACAGTAGGTCAGTTTCTTTCCGCTCTCCGTGCTTTTTATGGTTATGTTTTTTTTTTTTTTCTCGCTTTTGGGCCTGAAGCGCTGCCGGAAGTCGCCGCGTTGCCGCTGGTGGGCGGAGCCTGGCCGGGTAAACGTGGTTTCCTCTACATGATCAATAGGCCTTGGATGGAAGACTCAAGAGTCTTGGGGTGTAGGAGGAGACACAAAAGGCATGTTAGCACAGGATAGACATCTAAGAAGAATATCAGAGATTATGCAACCTGAGAGCCCCAGGATCACAGCATATTTACCAGAGTATTAGCTATAAAAATCATTCAAAAGTATTCAAGGTATAGTAACCTGTCAGAAAAAGTACCACAAATTAAGTATCCACCTTGAAATCCCATATGGTCATTGCTCCATCGATCCCTGTAGTGCAGAATTTACGACAATCTCTTTTGTCCCCTTCATATATAGACACTTGGCTGTGAAATAAAGAAAACAATAAGTTTTGAGATCGAAACTTACAAAAATATTTTAAGATGATTAAATGTTTCGCAAAAACAAAATCATTTTCTGACTCCAGTCTCTTAAAAATCGCTTCTGCAAATAATTCTCTTAAAAAAAAAAGGCCTTCACTTCACAGATGCTTCACAGATTCACTGATAAGCACATCTTGTTAGTTCCTCCACAATACTTTGTGGTCCCCACAATGCAATTAGCCAATAATTCCTATATCTTACTACCCTTTCTTCCAAAAAAAGGACTCGACATCCAGTGCATTACTGCACATCATCTAAGTGGGGCTCATCTACAGTAAAACGGGATGTACAGCGTAGGATTTTAGCTGACAGTTCCACTATGAACTCTGAACCCGAGACTGAAGTATGTCTAGACCCACGAGGGCCCTGCGGTCACAGTACAAGCACAGCCTTTGCTCTTGACTTCCTATTTCGTCCCCTGCTGACGAAGCGAGGACCGAGCGCTTACGTGATGCTGTTTTGGTGCAGCGTCTCCAGCGTGTTATTGCGCTCCTCCGTGGTGGCCCTCTTGTCCATGTTGCGGAAGCGCTCCATGGCAGAGATGCTGCGCTGCGTGCTCTGCTTGGGGATGTCCAGCTTGGAGACGAAGGTCAGGACCCCGTCGTCGCTGTAGTTGAACAGCATTGGGCAGCAGTCGTGACCCTGAGAGAACAGACAAGACATGTCGGGAGACGGGCAAGCCAGGTCCCGATCGAGGGGCGCACGCTCATCATTACCCATTTTAATTGAATAAGGGTGAATGGGGGGCAGGGTGGAGTGGATAATTAGAGATTCAAGCACCATATTAACGTAAGAGAAGCTGCCTGGTAACATACGGAAGGTGACGGAAGCTCCTGTCACTGCAATACTAACAGAACATTTTATATGACAGAGAATGATGAAAATACAGTAAATATGAAGTGTCACAGTCCAAAATAGGCACAGAGGAAAGAAGATCTCAACAAAAGTAAAATGAGCCAAACAGACGGGAGGACCTGAAGGAGACCACACAGGTCCCACAGGACAAAGAAATATGAGCCCAAAATGAACCCAATAAGACTGCAGATGGGGGCACACAGGAAGCTTCTGCGGACCGGTTCTTACCGCGGCTACAACACTGTTCTCCGAGACGAATATCACGCTCAGAAGAGCAAGGAACTCCGTCTTCAGCTGGCATGGCCTGGAAGAACAGATGAAATCACATGAATTAATAAGTAAGCCTGCGAAATGATTTTCACAGCAGTCACTGCAAAGCAGTAAAGTTCGGGAATGTTACTGGTGTGTCAGAGGATGATGACCTCATCTCCCTCTGCCGACTCCTATTGGCTCGCCGGCACCTTGCATGCTGTGATGTAACAGCCACACTCACGTGGAGCCTTTGGTGGGGTCCACCACCGTCACCGTGCTGTCATGGCTGACCCAGGCCAGGCGGCTCCCGCTGGCAGAGAAGCAGACGCTGTGCACCCAGCCCCCACCACCGACACCCCCGAATTCAGCCATCATCTGCCCAAAGGGCATCTTAGACCCCCAGGGGGTTGGGGCCGGCTTCTCATCCACTTCCTTGATGTAGGCAGAGAATACTCTGGAGGAGAAGCATAGCACCATTAACGTCCTCTGTGTCCATTATCTTAATATCTTAATTGTTGGCCTTTAAAGTTAGTTCAGCTATTTTATCTAGCAGATGCTTTTATCCAAAGCAATATACAACTGAATGCAGGGTGAGCCAGTCCCTGGAGGAATTGGGGATTGAGAGCGTTGCTCAAGCCCAACTGGGAAATCACTGTGCAGACTCTGGGATTTAAACCACTGACCTTCCGGTCACAGATACAGCTCTCGATAAACATTCTGATGTTTTATTAAAAAATAAAAATAAAAAAATAATTCAATCCAAGCTATCCAGTCCGTAACCCAAAACCACTGTCCTCCTGCTCATTTTATTAGTGTTATTGATATTAATGCTTGCTTCCTGTAACACTGAATATGCTACACGAAACAGGGCACTTATGGTAGACGAGAGTTATGAAGTAAGTTATGAAATAGGTACCGGCATTTGAAGTCGCAGGACCCAGCAGCCAGAAGTACGTTGTTGGGATGCCAGTCCAAGCTCAGCACAGTGGACCTGATCGGCTTCTTGATGTGTTTGCTAACCCACCTTCAAAAACACAGCCAAGATTGAATCCCGTTACCTCTGGGAATTAATCAGAAATGCTAACCTAGCTCGCCTTCGTAATGTTAACCTTATAGATTCACAGTGTTGGGTAATTACTCAGAAAAGAAATCCGTTACAGATATAGGTGGAAAATTCAGGTACAAAAAGTAAAAATCCAGACCAAGGTTTTGTTTCAACCAACCAGCTGAGTATAAAGTGGCACAGTCACGGAGGTCTGGATTTTTACTTTTTGTACCTGAATTTTCCACCTATATCTGTAATGAATTACTTTTGTGGGCAACTTACCCAATATTGGAGATGCAGAATATATTGGCTGACATATTGGAATTGTTAATGGTTAAAAATAAAGATTTCGGCATTGGTCTGACGTGTGCCGATATTGGCCGATATTGCTGGCCAATATTTAAACTTTTTCAGTATTAAAAGTTAGCAGCACCAGACCTAAAGACACAATTACTAAAATAATGGAGACGAGCACACTGGACAATCAGTTGTTTTCCATAGTGGAAAACGAGGGATTTCATCAGCTCATTTGCCATTTATAAGAGGTCTCAAAATACCGGCCCACAATATCTTTATAAATCATTGTTAAATTTGGCCCACAAATTGATGTTTTGTTTTCCACAGGATAATAAAATGATGTATCATCATTCTGCTAATCTGCATCGGCAAGCTCAGCAAGTTTCACTGCAGGCAAAATCAGGCAGCCCTTCCTCTACACATTTACTTCCTGTCTACACATTTACTTCCTGTACAGTTCATTGGCTGGCCTTTAGAAAATGTAATGACAACAATAAAAATTTATGTTCCAAGATTCCACTTTCTTTGTATTAACTTAATTACACACTATTAATTCATCATGGTAATATTGTGAATGCTTTTCAATGAAGTTAAAAAGGTTTGAATTTAGCTGATCAAAATAATCGATTACTCAAATTGAATTGATACAAATTTCTGAATATTTCTGAAGCATCGAATTGTTCCCTAAATAACTAAAATCGAATGGAATCGCCTTGCAGCCAGCGATTCCCCTACATGTAATATATAGCACATAACTGGAACATCTCCCATGGTTTACGCTCATGTCACCCTGGCCAGACTGAAGCAGAGGACCGGACCTCGCCGTGACTCCGGAGCCTTACACGGGGACTCACCAGTCGTTCTCAGACTCGAAGTAGCACACGGAGATGAGTCGCGCCCCACTGCCCACAGCGAACTTATTCTCCAGGGGTGACCACTTGACGAAGGTGGCGGCGCGGTTGATCCTGAGAATGACCAAGGTGGGCTTCCAGACACCATCTTTCTGGTTCCACACGTAGGCGTTGCGGTCAGCGCCGCAGGTCACGATACGGTCGCTCTTCGGGGCCCAGTCGATGCCTGGGCAGAACCGGCACAGGGAGGAGCACATGTGGGTGTCGGGGACACTCTGACCCTCAGAACTTTCCAAGGACCCCACATTGTTTTATGGGTAAAAACAGACAAACCTTTAAGACATATGAGTTTAAAAAAAATATAAGATTATTCGATGTCAGGGTGTCATTAACGTGAAAGTGGAACAGACCCAGTGGTGGTTCTCCACACAGGGCTCCCACAATCTGGCTGTAAATTCGCTTCTCATTTCACCTCTATCCATCCTTACTCCTCCTCCAGGATGGAAGCAGTCTGTCTGGGATCCCCCTCATTATTCCCCTGGCTGCCAGTGATTACATGGAACCTCACATTCGGTCCCCTATAGCAGTGTTTCTCAAACTGGTCCCCACAGACAACCACAGTTCATGCCTTCATGGGGCCCAAAATCCCTAGCAACGTCGCTGGTTAAGGGGGCAGGAAAAGCAACTTCTTGAATACCAGTCTCTGCAGCTCAATCAACCTCTTAAAAATCCTTCACAATGAGGTAACCATCTAATTACAGACTTGTATATAACACCATGTCTGTAATAGCAGTGACACAACAAACCTGGAAAGAACAAAAAAGAGAAAGATTCCCTCTAGCCCATTTGAGGTGGCAGCCAAAATGTTTGGACCTGAATGAATTCGACGATAAAACTTTCATAAAGAGAGCTGATCCTGAAAGGTAAATATCAATTTTTAGCATGTTACTTAACATTTTAACTGAAATACAAGACGATCTGGTACCTGTGATGTGTCCGTTGTGTTCCTTCAGCTCGTGGGCTTTGATCCACTGGCTTCCATTCTTCTTGTAGATGTGGACTTCGTGATTGTTGGGGCTAATGGCGATTTCTGAGGAGAGACGGAAAACGGCCGGTGAGATGCGCAGCTGAGTGCGGCACAGGCGGCTCGGCAGCCCGGCTTACTTACGGGTTCTGTCGCGGTTCCAGGCGTGACAGGTGATGGGCTCCAAGAGGAACTGATGTAGAGACATCGTGAACAGGACGTTTTTTTTCCAGCTGCCTGTGAAAACGTAGAACAGCACCGAGGTGTAAATCTGAAGCCCGCACAAACCGTTTCTTTGCGTAATGAGGAACAGGTATATATAACATGGATGTGTGTCATACCCCTTGTCTTGTAAAGCATATTATCGCGTATATAGTTTTATTTCGCCACCTAGCTGACAGAAGAGTAAAAGTTTGCAGCTCCGACTGTAGTGTTTTTATGAGTCAGTCAACACGCAGTCCAAACATGAACTTTTTTTAGGTGCCGCACATATCTACAAGACATAGGTGGTGACATTAGACGTCAACATTAAACGGGGGAGTGTTATATTTCAGCGCGATCGAAGGGCAAGGCAACAAGGCTGTGATTTACGCCCCCCAACACCAGCGGACGCGATGATGTTTCTCTGTAAGAACCGCTGTCCGGCAGGAGATCGCGGACGGAGATAGGCTCTAAATCACGGCGATCGGATGCCTTTTCGATCGGTCCCCGCCGGCGGGGGTGGCTCCACAACGCTGGCCGACAAAACCGGTCTGGGTGGGGAGGCGTCATCAGCCGAAGTGTTTGCTAGCCGAACGTATGCTGCACGGGATCACTTGTCCATCAGGCATTCGCATTAAGGTACACAATTTTTTTAAAACTTGAAAGTAGCCGAAAAATGAGATTAGATGGAGTGCAAGCACACTGTAACTCCGGGACGGGAATGGATGAATCGAGGCCGCAGCCATCCCCCATTCCAGTGATATCCAGAACCGGCTTTTCCCGGGACCCAGCAGCAGACCGTACGGGCTACGTCTCGTTTACTTGCCTTAAGCCTTCCGAAATATTCCTGAATCGCCCCCCGTCGGACTTCTGCGGACCTGAATTCGCGGACTCTGGGCAGTCGACACGAATCCACCCCGGTAGGTTTCCTGCTCCGGACTGTCAAGGCATCCAGGAAACGACAAAGAACATGCGTGCCAGGACAAGGGAGGACGCACCCAGTGCGCATGCGTGAAGAGAAGACGCCACCGCCATTCAGAAAAGAGGCGTGTTTGTATCCCACTTGTCTGTAGTGACTTTGTTGTTAAGGCGTTTTTATGTAAACCTCTGTATGAACGGCCTCCTTCTTGTAACAAAGTGACATGCTTTCGGTGATTTTCAGGCTCATTTTAATTACACCGCCCAGCCCTTGCATCTTCTCTTCCGTCTACCAACACATAAGATGGCATGGCTACGGTGATGCTTTTTAAATTTCTTATTTTATTTTCATTAAAAAATAGTTGTGACCGCCTCAGCACCATCAGACGCATCTGTCTGGTTGCACATACTCCACCTCGAATGGCTGTTTAGAGAAATATTGCCTCCCAACGACCATGACATTAGCTTGCTCCCCGCGCGGCATCCCTGTGTACACGCCTCCTGCATTCAGAGGAGCCTGTACTACCAGAGCCCTTTTAGAAATGGTGATTATTTTTTTTTCAGGGAGTAAGGGAATTGCTAATAAAATGTGGTTGCCTGGGTATATTTTGATATAGGCCTTTCGGCAGGCATTTCTAATTATGTTTGCACAGTAAAACCTGCAAAATACATGCCATTACATATTTAATGGTAAATCCCCTGTAATTTCACATCATTGTTCCCAAACTTAAATCTAATGTGACTGCATTTATATTTTTGATTATGGTAGTTACAATTAAGCTGCGAAAGCTCGACCTCACTGAGTGTCTTAAACATAAATCTTGGTCTCCTGAAAATATCAGGGAACATAAAGACAGAGACAGTGCGTTTCTGCTTCGTTTTTATTTGAATGACAGCAAACCCACAGACGGACACGCGGCAGATGGGTGGCACAATGTTGCTCTCTCCGTCAGATATGTGAGACTGGCGCCCCCTGGTGGTCACTTCACATAATGTCGTTAGAAAAGAATCAAGCTTAGGCCTTCAAGGAATGATACTTTTATGCAAGACTAAGTTTACTGTAAGACTTGAGTGTTGGAAATTGACATTTCAGCTTCTTTTCTGCACAGGCACTTCCAGAGAGAGCATATATGGTGAGCATTACCCTGGAACAACAGAAACCAACAGTTTTCATCATTTATACTTTCAGTCACTCGGTCTAAGAAAACATCAATGTGATATTCAAATTCTTGTTATAAAATTTTGCATTATACTGACAATAAATTCCCAGCCAGAAATTGCACATGTACTTCAGTGCATTTTAGAAGTTCTCTGTTTATTTTGTTGTAAAATATTGTGACAAAAATCTCTCAGTGGTTACAGGTTAAATAAAGGCACCGTTTGTTTAAATTTGAACTACCTACTGACATTGTCGTGACATTCATGGACAGATAATACAAAGTGTTTCTGCAAATATGATCCATCAGTCAGCAGGAAATTATATGACACCGGTGTTTTTACGAATATGGCAGAAAGTGCTAGAGATACAACAAAACAGTTTTTTTCTAACAGTTGCCAGAAGAGGACAACCTTCAGCTCTGTAATGTAAATCCATAGAATTCCTCCAGGGACTGGGTCTGTTCTCTTTGTTGTGCAGAACCCCATCATCAGACCACTCACCCCATGCTAGGAGAGCTTTAATCTTCAGAGGCACCCTTGGAAGAGGACTTGGACACCTGGATGATCTCCACAGAGGTGAAGCCTTTCCCCACTGAGGCACGGTTCCTGGTTCTCAGCTTGTTCAGGGCCATCTCAGCCATGTCTGCTCTCTCCTCCGCGTCGTCGAGTTCATGCACCGTCTTCCTGTACTTGGACAGGCTAGTGTTTGCCTGCTCTTCCTGCAGAGGAGCAATAGCAATCAAAGACCATTTCAGGACTACTGGCCTGAGACTAGAAGCTTGATAGCTTTTTACTGACCGCATCTTCGATCTGCCTCTTGTAGGCCTTGAGTTTGCTTTGCAGCCTCTCCACCAGCTCCTGCAAGCGATGGTTAGTCTTATGGTCTTCCTCAGTCTGGAAGATCAGTTCCTTGAGGCGTCGCTCATTTTTCCGCAGGTCCTTCACCGTTTCTACGTGGCGCTTCTGCTCCGTGTCCAGCTCTGTCTCCAGCTCCTTGATCTGCACACGACAGCAAGAGGTGTCTCAAGAAAATCAACTTCATTTATATGTTTATTAAGGGGGGTCTTGTCAACTCATATGTAATGCTGCCCAGATGCCTCAAGAAGAAGCAGAGCTCACCTTAGTCTCTAGTTTTTGGATGGTTCGCTTGCCGGCCTTCAGAGCGAGCTCCTCAGCCTCCTCCACCTTGAGCTGCAGGTCTTTGATTGTGATCTCGTTGTTCTTCTTGATCTTCTCCAGGTGTACGCAGTGCTCCTGCTCCTGGCGTAGTTCCTCCGCCATGCGAGTGGCCTGGGAGTGACACACGGCAAGCAGTGAGTCAGCAGCGAGGACCTACCAGGTGCCCACAGAAAGAACCGGAAAGAGCCGTGAACGGGACACTTGCATCAGTGATGGCTTTCTTGGCTTTTTCGTCCGCTGTGCGGAACTCGCAGATGAGCTCCTCATTCTCATTGGTGAGGCGTGTCATGTCTGTCTCCATTTTGCGCTTGATAGTGATCAAACTCTGGTTCTGAGGAAGAAAAGTAATTGTTTATCCATCAAGAAGGCAAATAGGTCAAATTCAATTGGATGAGCCACACAGATTTTATGCTATGACTGAAAATTGCCCAATCAGCAGGCAGGTACAAGACATCACACATTTTGTTCTGATTTCAACTATTCTTTATCATATTGGTATGCCTTTTTCTGTGTTTGAGTACTTCTATGCAGAGATGTTACCTGAACTTTAAGCTCGTTGTGTCTCTCAGTGACCTCCACCAGCTCCTGCTCGATCAGCTTGCGGGAACGTTCTGAGGCCTCCAGGCCGCTGCGCACCTCCTCTATCTCCGTCTGCAGCAAGCTGAGGCGGCGCTCCTGCAGGTTGTACTGCTCCCTCAGCTCCTCGTGCTGCCGTGCATCCTCATCCATCTGCACCTGCATGTCCTGCGTGGAAGCAGCCGCATTGTATTCTATTAGCGCGACAGGGTGGGTCCTGCTGGGTTCTGGGTGTGAGCTGGATCAGTCTAACGCCACTAGTCTCACTTTGATCTGCTGCTGCAGTCTCTTCAGGGTCTTCACCAGCTCGCTGTTGTTCTTGTTGGCGTGGTCCAACTGGATCTCCATCTCGTTCAAGTCAGCCTCCATCTTCTTCTTCAGGCGAAGGGCTTCGGCTCGGCCTTTGGCCTCCGCCTCCAGGCTGGCTTGCAGGGACTCCACTGCACGTTGGTGATTTTTCCTGGTGAGAGTCGAGTCAAATAAAGCATGTGGTTTTATATCAGTAAAACAGGTCAAATTAATGAGACAAGTTATAAATACAGTGACATTTTGTCTAGGGATCTTTAAAATATTTCTTTCAAGTATAAACATCCTGTGTCTGTAATAAATGTATTGTTGAATAATATATGGTTTAGGATGTATTTTTTGCTGGTAAGTTTAACCCAATATAGACGTAGGAGCTGTCCTGACCTTGTAATCTCAAATTCCTCCTCCTTCTCATGAATTCTGCGATCAATGTCAGCCTTGACTTGAGCCAACTCCAGCTGGGCGCGAACCATTTTACTCTCCTCGACCTAACAGCATGGTCGAACGTTACAACAAAATTCTCATAAACAGGATGCAGAAGAAACAATCCTTTTTATCTCCAAGATATTAGTCTGTTAGTTAAAAATGTGGAGGATCATATGGTGTAAATTAAGAGAGAACTATGTGAACAGATAGGTGAAAAAGTAAACTCCCCTTTGCGGGCCATGATATCAAATCAGCTGAAGCCTTTTACCTCCAGGGAAGCCTCGGCCTCCTCCAGGGCCAACTGAAGTTCTTCCTTCTCTACCTCCAGCTTTTTTCTAATCTTCTGTAACTCATGGACATTCTTCCCACCTTCCCCAAGCTGCTCCACAAGATCTTTGATCTCATCTACAAGGAAACTTCAGAGTCACTTCCCTGTGCGTCTACAGATTTCAAAAGGCTGATATATTTCCCTTTAATGTCTGGTTATTCGTACCGGTGAGGGTTTTGTTATCCTTCTTCACAGTCTCTAAGTGGTCGAGGGACTCCTCATAAGAGGTCTTGAGTTTGTAGACCTCTGTCATGTAGGTGCGGCACTCTTTCTGAGAGTTCTCCAGTTCCAGCTGCAGCTCCTCGCACTTCTGGTTCCACTCTGCGATCATCTTGTCAAAGGTGCGCTGCTTCTTGTCTAGAGCTGCAGCCGCTGCGTTGGACTGCAGAGGGAAACAGTGGCATGTTCCTCATACTGGACAGATTTCCTTCAGTTGTGTGGACTAGACAAGTTGTGGTAGAATATTGAAACCACTCCTGAAACGTCAGATTGCGGTCAACTAATACGGTACCTTCTCCAGGTCGATAGTGAGGTCCTCCACCTCTCCTTGCAGCCTCTGCTTGACCTTCTCCAGACTGGCTGCTCGGGCCTGTGCAGCTTCTGCTGCCTGCTCAGCTTCCTGGAGCCTGGCCGCCAGTTTACGTCTGCAAAAAGAGTTTAGCCCTTTTCTCGGACGTCATTCGACAAGCCTGCAACCGAAGACAACCTCGGCGATGACAAAGGACTGCAATGCTGGGATCAACGGCCCAACTTACTTTGTCTCTTCCAGCTCCTCGGTTTTCTGGATGGCGTCCGTCTCATATTTGGTCCTCCAAGTGGTCACCTCAGAATTGAGTTTGGAGATGAGACGTTGCATCTCAGCCTTGCTCTCCTGCTCTTCCTCCAGTTGCTCCTTCATCAAGTCCAGGTCATGGCGTGCATTAGCTAGGCTCACCACTGCTGTGCTTCGAGCCTGGAATGAAGGAACAGTGTACTTGGTCAGCTCCTGATAACCCTGCGTAACTTTCAGATTTCTGCTCTGATGACTTTGAGTCATCAAGTTCTATGTCTAGGTGATGTTCATTACCTTGGATTCCTCATCCACCTGCCTCTTGAGCTCATCGGTTTGAGAGATCAGAGAGCTTCTTAGACGTGAGATCTGGGTCAGCTTGCTCTGGGTCTGGTCTAACTCACGGCTCAAATCACTGTTCTCAGCTAGAAGAAAGGAATTGATACAAGAATGTGTTCAAAAATGCCCATATTAAAATAACATTAAATTAATCATTCTGTGGGTAGCCAAATATCTAGCCAAAAGCAATGCTGACAGTGATGATTTGCAGCTTATATCTCATTTTGAGATTCTCTTACCCGAAAGGCGAACCTTAATGGCATTTAGCTCCGTCTGATTCTTCTCCATATCCGTCAGTCTGGCAATGACTTCAGCCAGGTTGTCCTCCAACTTGCGAACATGAGCTTCAGAATTCAGCTACAGGCAGGAGAGGGATAGCTTATGTCAGCGCTGCACTCAGACAAGCTGGCAGCGAAACAAGATGCATTTTGCTTTTCGTCTGTGCTGGTCAATAGTTGTGCTCTTCACCTTCGATTTCTGAACTGACTCAATCGTGGCGTTGAGGTCATCAATCTCAGCCTTCATGACTTGTTTGTCTTTCTCCAGCTTGAGCCTGACCCTCTGCAGGTTCTCCACATGCTCGGCCATCTCAGCCATGGAGTCTGAGTGCTTCTTCCTCAGTGCGGAGCTGGTGGCCTCCGCCTGCAGAGCTGCCTCCTCCAGCTCCCTTCGCAGCTTCAGCAGCTCGCCCTCACGCTTCTTGTTCTGCTCGATCTACAACATCGAGAAGTCTTTTGCGTGTGAGAGATTGAGATGTGCTTGTGAAGCTTCAGCTGACGGTATCAGGTTTTTTTTGGCCTCACCTGAGCCACAGTGGCCCCTCCCGCTTCTTCGAGTCGATCTGAAATGTCTTCCAGGTCACGAGATAGATCTGCCCTCTGTTTCTCTACCTGAATAGAACAACAAGAGTTATACCTTGTAGAGCCCATAACCCAGAGCAGGTCAACTTAGAATTCTGCAGACATCACCTTGGTTCTTATTGCCCTCTCAGCTTCCAGCTCCTCTTCGAGCTCCTCAATGCGGGCCTAAGAATCAGTGTAAGTTATTAAAGGATTCTTCCGCAGATTAAGCTGGACCATTGATGGTGGCACTTCCGTCATTTCATCTTACATTACCTGATGTTCCTTCAGCTTCCTCTGCAAAGTGGAGTTCACCGACTGCTCATCCTCCCATTTCGTGTTCATGTGATTGATCTCCAAATCTCTCCTTCAGTGACATTGAAAAATAATAAAACTTTCAATAAAAGTTTCTTTATTGTGGTTTGATTAGCAATTTGACTGCTTAGCTTAATTACAATGCAGTTGTTTACCAAAATGGTTACTGTGTGTCAGGATCAGTTCTTGCGTTGTCCCATTTGTCTGTTCCCTGTTTGGCCAGCAGGTGTCACTAGCTTCCCATTCCTTCCTCAGTGTCGCGGCACCTTTGTTAGTTCCTAGTGTGTTTCCCTGGCTTAGTTCTAGCCTTGGTTTCATTATTGTTACTTTTCTGCCTGTGTTTAGACCCCTTGTGGTCACTTTTGTTTCTGGTTTAGTTTATAATAAAAATCCCTTTGCTGTCAGTAAGCTGTGTTGGGTTTATGATTCATGCCGAATTATTACACAGTGATTTATGTACTGTATATAGATTACATATATATGAAGAAACATACTTTTTAACAACCTCCTCCAGATCGATCTTGGCTCTTTCCATTTCGTTGAGGTTTTCGATTGTCATTTTTAGGTCCCCTTCTGCCTTTCGACGAGCTTTTTCCACCTCAGCACGGATTTTCTTCTCTTGATCCCAGTTGTCTTCCACCTGACAGAACAAGAATTGATAATCCAACAGTGAGATGAAATCAACCTCCATTAGCACATACCAGTCTATGAATTTGCAATGCTAACCTCATGAAGCTGAGCTGTGAGCTTGCTATTGTTCTTAGTCAAGTGGTTGACCTTATCCTCTTCTGTCTGTAGATCATCCAAAGTTTTCTGTCCAAAGGAACAAGATCCATCAGCATGGAAAAATTAAGATGACTGAAGTATATAAGAAAAGAAGACGGGATCATGACATCGCAGCAATTTCACTGATCTGATGCTGGAATAAATTGATTCATTAGTGATGTTTATATCTCCTGGAGCTGGTGCTCACCTGCTGAAGCTCCTCCAGGGTTCTCTTCTCCTTCTGCAGCTTGGCGATGGTGTCGTCCCTCTGGCCCAGGTCTCCCGTAAGAGTGCGCGCTTTGTGGTCCAGGCTCTGGAATGATCATGAAACACTGGTGCTGCTGCTCAGTGGTAACATTGTTGATCTTCTCACTGTCAAGGTGGTATTTTCTAAAGGGAATCTCTAATTCAGATATGAGGAGTCCCTTGTGAAACTGCCTTTTCAAAGATTATGCAAATGTGTTCTTTTCTTAAAAGAATGCAGCTTATAAATAAGTACTTAGTTGTCACGAAGGACATGTAAGAACAGGCCACTTTGGATCCAGTCCTGTTCCCTGTATGAATGTTGTGGTGGCTCAGAGAGTGTAGCACTATTGCCTCACGCCTTAAAGGCTGGTATTCAGCATCCCAGCTCTGTGTGGAACTTGCATGCTCTCCCTGTGTTCCGAGGGTTTCTCCTGGGTATTATGGATTCCTCCCACAGCCCAAAAACATGCAGTTTCCCATTGCGTGTGCTATGATAGACTGGCACCCCATCCAAGATGTACCCCAGCATTGTGCATTTGGCTGCCTGGGATAGGCTACAGCTGGGGTGTGGGATTCAGGGGGGATAGGTCCCTCTTATATTTAATTTGGCTTCATTTCAGAAAAAATAGATCATTGCATTTTAATTATTAAGCCGTGTCCCCCCAATATCAAACTCCTATGTCCTTGGGCTATAGTAACCATGAACAATATTGACAATTTAATAATGGATGAATTATACAGGTTTATAGCAATTGCTCTTGCTATTGAGGCTATTCCCATATGTCAGGGTTTCCCAATCCAATCCTCAGGGACCGCAGACTGTCCACATTGTTGTTACCTACCAGCTCCCAGCCAATCTAGAACACCTACTGCCTGGTATGGGTGTGCTGGTAGTTGCGAGGAAGCAAAAATGTGGACTGTCTGGGGTCCCCGACGACTGGATTGGGAGATTGCCATATGTTCTCAATGAAAAATATCATTTTGATGCCTCACAGCCTCTATAGTTTACCTCCCTACCTGCTTTTCCTTTTCAGTCTTTGCCAAGGTGGACTCCAGCTCCTCCAGATCCCGCTTGAGATCATTGAGCTCTACCTCCAGTTTGCGCCTCTGTGCACCAAGGCTATTTGCTGCACTTTCCTCCTCCTCTAGACGCTCTTTCATGTCTTGGATTTCACCCTCCAGGTTGATCTTCTGCTTCATCAGCTGCGTGCAGCGCTCCTCTGCGTCTGCCGTCGTATCTTGTTCCTAAAAGCAAGAAAATAAAGAAGAGTAATGTACCTGATAACTGTTCCACGTGTAAAGGGTTTAAATGACTGGATGGAGAATCTTCAGTCTTCAGCAGAGCACTTACAGCTGCCAGTGCCAAAGAGAGGTCATTCTTCTCTTTGGAGAGAGTCACCAGTTTCTCTTCCAGGTCTTTAACTTTTTCAACCATCTCTTGCGCTTTCTCCATAGCAAGTCGCAGCTCCTCCTCCTTGGCCTTCAGCTCGTCTTCTTGACGAGCCACGTTGAGCAGTGGCTTAACCTGAGAGCACACAGATAACAAGTTCTCCACTGAAGCCCATTACAAGGACACAGTCCTGGGGAACCATGGGCATACCTTTGTGTAGAGCTTCCACCAGCCCCAGAAACGAAGCTGCAGGAATTTCCTCACATTTCGCTGGATAGCAATGAGAGCAATTCTGAAATGAAAGAGACCCGCCCCAAAGAGAGGGCCCATTGATTCATAGGTTAGAATTACAAAAATTGGAAAATGGAAGGTAAGAATTTAGGTTTGGAAATGGAATTAATGCCGTGCTTTTATTTACCTTCTTTCAACCATCTTCTTGAACTCGATTCTCATGAGGACACCTCTTATACGTGCCTGGAGCATCGTCATGATCTTTGCTAGACGTTCATCACGCATATCTTCCAGCTTGGCCAACACTCCGGCACGAAAAAACACCTAAACGTATCAAGGAGTTTTTATGAACATACGACATAAAGATAGACAGAAGTCAACCTGAAAACAAGTGCATGTCAGACCTTGGTGTGTCCTATTCTGTACTCCGAGGCGTCTAATCCAATGGAGCCCAGGATCAATTCAGAGGCTTTTTTGTTGTCTACAAATCCCTTTGGGATGATATTTGGGTTCAGGATGTAATATCTGTAACAAATGGATAGATACGTTGTCATGAGCTACATTGAAAAGGTAAGCGTTTATTATTTGACGATAATAAATAATAATAATGTGGAGGGAAGAAAAAGGGAGATCCAATGGAATCACAAATGACAGGAAGCACTTTGCACCATACATACATCACATTTCCATACATCAGTGTCAGACAGGAGCTTTATTACAGTAAGTGAGAGGGCATGACCTCTGCTTGAACTCTGGGTACTGAAGCCTGTTGGGGAATCCCTTCCTGCAGATGCGGATGCCCTCCAGGACACCGTTACAGGCCAGCTGGTGCAGGACTAGGAACGCGTCACACACACCTGTGAGAGCGCAGAAAGAGCCAGTGAGTGGACTATGATCATGCTACGCCTCACCAGAACGTCCCATCAATATCTGTGATAAAAGCACATCTAACACCTGTGGTAGGAAAAGCAGAATGCGTTTAGGGTTCGCACTGTACTAGAGCTTACCCGATTTTTTAAACTCGTTAGGCACAATGCAGCGGACGAAGTGTGGAGCAGTGCTGCGTAATGTGCTCATCAGTTTGTTCAGCTGTTCCTGTTGGGAGAAGGCATCAGGGGAAGGTGCAAAGCAAGACGGCGCAGAGGTGACAATCAGAAAAATGAGGACAGGTGACAATCAGAAAAATGAGGACAGGTGACAATCAGAAAAATGAGGAGTGAGTACCCTGTAGAAAGCAGAAACGGTCTGGAAGGAAGAGCCCTTCTTCTGCTTTTTAGTCCCAGCAGCGCTTTCCTCCTCTTTGAAGAGGTGGGCCAGCAGAGGCATGGAGGACTTCTGGAAGAGCCCCACCACCGTCTCGTTCAGAGGGTCTTTGTTTTTCTCCAGCCAGCCTGAGATATTATACCCAACCTGAGAGCAGAAACAGAGGTAGGCAGAGAAGGGCACTCTTTGTATGACAGTCAAAGGCTCTTCATATGACACAGCTGGCTGGCTTGTGAACTCACTGTGCCGGCATAGTGGATCAGCTCAAAATGAGCCTCGGCACCTTTCTTCCCTCCCTTGGGCTTCAGGAAGTTGCCAGACTTGCCCAGATGATTTTCATACAAGGCAGCCTTGAAGGTGGCATCAGTAGCCTTGGGGAACACGCACTGCTCTTCTAGGATGGAGTAGATTCCCATTGGCTGTAATATTGGAGGACAAATATTAAAAAAAATTCCCAGCTTATGGACCTATGACCACTGCTTGAACCAGCAAATGAACATTTCAACGACTAGAGTCTCCTCACCTTCTCCAGAAGATCAATGCAAGCTTGCAGATCCAAGCCAAAGTCAATGAAGACCCATTCTATCCCCTCCTTCTTGTACTCCTCTTGTTCCAGCACAAACATGTGGTGATTGAAAAACTGTTGCAGCTTCTCATTGGTAAAGTTGATGCACAACTGCTCAAAGCTGTTGAACTACAAGTAGGGGAACAGAATAATTTATTCTTATAATATATAATATATTTATTAAGACACGTATTGATTACTTTTAGGAATTAAATGTTCAAGCAAACATTTGCAGAATGACTGTGAGAGGAAGACCGTAAAAATGCATTTCTGCAAGATTGCACTTGCTAGACGTACCTCAAAGATCTCAAAGCCAGCAATATCCAGGACACCAATGAAATACTCGCGTTGCATCTTGGTGTCCAGAGTCCTGTTGATCCTGGTGACCATCCATTTAAACATTCTGTCATATATAGCTTTGCCCAGGGCGCCGATGGAGTAGACGCACTGGTCTTGATTCTGGCCTTTGGTCACGAATTCATTTCCCACCTTGACGCGAGGTCTGGTGATGCCCTTCTGCAGGTCACCGGAGTTGACTCCCATGAGGTGGGCAACTTTGTCGGCCACTGAACAAAACCAAAGACGCAACGTAAAGGAATTAGCATCTGAAAAGTGATTGTTAGATTAAACTGCTGATAAAATAAGTGGGGGGGGGGGGTCATTTTTAGAGGTACAAGACTATTTACTGCTAATTCTTGTAGTTTGCTTTTTTTGTATCCATATTACAGTAAGCGATGGGCTGCCCCCCTGTTCTGGGTTGTTCCCCGCCTCGTGCCCATAGCTTCTGGGATAGGCTCCGGACCCCCCGCGACCCAGAAGGATATGCGGTTTGGAAGATGGATGGATATTACAGTAAGCATATTCTATTAACCACCACTTCATAATGCATTCACTATGCATTCATAGGACATTCTAAAGCAAACCTTAACATCCCAAAATACTTTAACAGCTATAATATGCATTACAAGAAACACTATACAATTACACGATTATAATATCTGTTATTATCTGTTGTTAAATTTGTTAAGGTATGTTAGGATGCTGTATAGGAATTGTATACTTACATTTTGCTTATGAATGTTCTATGAATGCAATACAAAGGCATTATGAAGGTACAATTAATGTAAAGCATTACCCTTAAAATTCATAGTTTTATATAGGCAATTTATTAAGACTTTTCCATTTATTTTTTCATGCTGAGAATGACACCAACAATGAAAAGAGGATAAAAAGGGGGGATAAAATGCCTCAATAAGAGACAGGACAGGGAAAAGATGGATGGATGCAGGAAGCATGGAGTACAGCCAGAGCCTCAAGCCCACCTTCAGTGGTGTCAACCTCCGCTTGCTCCTCCCTCGGCTTCTGCTTGAACTTCATGTTGCCGAAGTGCATGATGCCACCTGTGAGCTTGTAGACACTCATCTTCTCCTCCGTGGTGAAACCCAGCACATCAAAAGCTTCCTTTGAAAAGCAAGAGTGTGCGTTAGATTTCCCTAACCCTAACCCTAACCCTAATCCTAACCCTAATCCTAACCTTCATAGCAGGTAAGACCAGGATAAAAGGGGATCATTGCCTTTAAAAATGTCCTTCAGGCATCGAAACATGTTCCAAATCTCATGGAATTTGTTCATTTATATTGTGTATTTAATATTGACACAAGTGGACTTCCTCATTGGAATTCCTTTCTATTATGTTATTAGGATTTTTAGTAGGATGACTCTTAGAAAGGGAGCTAGACAGATCTTTTTTATGTATATACAGACTTACATCTGTGAGCATTAGTTCTTCTCCGTCGTCCATATTGTCCACTGTGGTCACGCCCTGGCAAATCCACACATACTGTTTCGGGTCTGGATTTAACAGCAGCGCCTCTGGCAGAGGAAAGGACACCATCGTGGGACAGTGAGGCATCTGTATTTTGAACTGAATTTTTACAATTTATGGAAAACATCACAAGGGAGACGTAATTCTGTTTTTAAATTAAGATCCTGGGGGGCCCGGCAGATGAATGCCGTGTCTGTTGTTTTGCGGCCATCGTGCAAACAGACAGCAGAATATTTGATTTAATGAGCTCAAGTTGGCCAGCTGTGAGGAAACAAATCACCCTCCTTCTAACATTTCCAAACATTTGTTGAACGTGGAAAATTGGAAGGTGTACCGAGTAGCTCCGGCTTCTTCCCAGACAGCAGCTGGTAGAAGATGTGGTAGCCTCGCTCTGCGGCTTGCTGGGAGATGACCCGCGACTTCTCCAGCAGGTCTGTGAGGACGGAACGTGAAGTCACCTGACATCTTTGCCTATGCCAGATGCTTATATTGTAAACCTTCAATCAAGCGCAGGAGCTGATCTGAAGTCAGTTTAGATAACACGGTCACAGCTTAAGCCTTTCTTTAGCGTAATAAACTAATGCAATTTGAAAAGAGTAATAGGCTTTTAAAAACTTTCCCTCAATAATTAATCCTTAACAAATGGGCCATATACACGGGCAAATCAGTTACTTACAGGTCTCAATGTCAGCACCAGCCAGCTTAGCCGTTGGGCCAAAATGGATTCGGATGAATTTACCCTGGAATGGATGATAGGAAAACATTATACACAGTTCTGCCTTAATGAATAATATGTTAAGGATCATTAAGATATTACAGAAATAAAATTCAATGGTTTTTCCTGATTGCTCTGGTTTCAAAGTCAAAGTGTTGCCTAAATCTGTCTCACTAACTAAAACTGAGTTTCATGTCTGGAGGGTTTCTTTCTTGAGTGGCAGTTTACCATTGTACAGTCATAAGGTAAGGAGTATGTGGTGTTTTTGTTAGGCCTTACAAATCGAGAGGAGTTGTTGTTTCTGGTTGTTTTGGCATTGCCAAAGGCTTCCAGCACAGGGTTGGCCTGGATGATTTGATCTTCCAGGGAGCCCTATAGTATTTAAAGAGTAGGAGGAAAGAAATATCACAATTACAAAACACTTAGTATAAAGAAAATCTATTTATACGTCCTAGTTGGGAGGGCTACATGGTAATAAATGAGGGTCATTTATAAGCCAGAATCATCTTTGCTTACCTTGCAATCTGAACTCTGTTTACCCCCAGTGGCCCCCACGTTGGCAAAGTACTGGATGACCTTCTTGGTGTTCTCAGTCTTGCCGGCACCAGACTCTCCACTAGGATGGAATGGAAGGAGTTCAAAACAACAATGTTTAACGCTTTGAACTGCACAGCGTTCCAGGTCCTGTGACAGATACTCACGTAATCAGCATGGACTGGTTTTCATGCTCTGTGGTGAAAGAAATGATCAAAAGCATAATTAGAAATGACTTGAGTAAGAACATTTTAAAGGTGCCTGTTTACTAAACGACATGTACACATTTCCTTGCATTTTATCTATGGGCAGGCCATGTATACAAACATCTAACCATTGTGCAGTTAGTTATTAATGTAGTGATTATGGTCATAGTGGGGATTAATGACCTTCTGTTGACCTACCCATCATCATGTCGTGATAGGCGTTGTCAGAGATGGAGAAAAGATGGGGAGGGGCCTCGCTACGCTTCTTCCCCTTGTACATTTGGGCAACTTTCGACCCATAAATGGGTAGCCACTTGTAAGGGTTGATAGTGACACAGAACAAGCCGGAGTAGGTCTGGAGGAGAGGAGAGGTTAAGACGGTAATAGCACGATAACATAAGATGATTACGGATGATTATCCGTATTTCATAACGGCTTATTCAAGGCATTGTCATGATCTATCCATATCCACAGGGAATTCTCTATACCAGGTCCTTAGGCCATAGGAAAACACACACACACACAGACACACCCAAAGGGAGATCATGCGAGTCCCACACACAAACAGCAAGGTTGGGGAACTGAACCCACAAGACCATTAAAAAGTGACTGCCATGAAATGAAATCACAGGTAGTCTATTTTAATATTGAGTATATGTGATTTTATCATTTTAGAGCAGGTACTGAATTCTTATATATGCATTTAAATTAATTTGCACTAAACTGGGATACTACGACTTTTCTAATGTTGGCAGTATAGTTTTTAACAGCCCAAGACCCAAAAAGGCCAAAGAATCCATCAAGACTTACATAGATCCTCATGCAGACGTAGCGCTGGCGAAGGTTCTCCAGGACGCTAGCCTCATTAAGGAAGGTCAAGTTAGCCATGTCACTAGCCTGGTAGAACTTTGGCGGGTTCATCTGCTGAATGTCATCCTTCTTCAGTGTGAGGGTCTAGAGGAGAGAGTCAAAGAAATCCCATAACTTTTCCGGAGCTACCATCAAGAATTCAGTTGACCCTTGACTGGTGTCTTCTGAAATTTGCCTTGAAGAACCGTTTAGCTGTCTGCCATGATAGCTAGTGCATCCTATCTAAATGCATGTATAAACCTAAAGCATGTGGAGAACGAACAGGGGTCTTACTGCATTTTTCACTGTCTTGACAGTAACTTGGTCACCCTGGTCAGTCTGGATCTCAGCAGCAACAAAGCCCTCCTTTTCATCCTTCACCCAGCAGGACTTTTTGATGTCGTAGGACTTGCTCATGGCCTCCAGTTTCTCCTTTTCAGTAGGAGCCAGGAAGGGCATGGGGTCCACACCTTCCCCACATTCTCCTTTGTAGGCACCAGGCATGGTAGCTTAGTTCTCCAGAACCACAGGGTCCAGCTGACACGATAACAGGTTTTTGGAGCTGCATCGGGTAAAACGGCACCACACTGAAGGAGAACTTTGCATTGATCTAATTAATGACCTGATAACCTGGCTTGAGCTAACAAGCAGTGGTTGCTAATACACATTCCCATACATTCAATATGAGTCAGCATCAGGATCAGCTAAAGGCTAACGCTGATGGCCAGTGCATGTACTTACCAGGGTGGCAGAGAGGCCAGCGGGGTTGATGGGAATGCTGGGTGACTGGTCCTTTTATATGTGATGCGCGGTGCTCCTGATTTGGCCATAACTATTAAAAAAGCCATTACCCAATAGTTAGCATAGCAGCCCTGGTCCTTCTGGGGAAGATCAGGTGAAGGTTCAGTGTTTGGGGGATTCTGCAATCTCCTTGTGCCCTTTTTCGGGAATCTAAAGAAGGATTAGATGTCCACCAGCTCAGCTAAAGAAGCAAACGAAATACATTTACAATTAAAGGAGAAGCTTCTTACACAACATATA
>JAODJW010000045.1:7100835-7113080 GCA_026777045.1 Hyperopisus bebe
TTTAATATCTCCTAATAGATACAGAACACCCTAATGATGAGAACACATGTATTTACTTGACTTGTTTAAGTACAAGGTTTGTAAATGCTGCACTTCATTGCTATTATTTTTCTATTGCGGCCCTTAAATATGTATAACCTTTGTAAATGTTGTTCTATTTTAAGTGCAGTGTAAGACTCTGCCTGAAAGAATGCAGCATTTTCAGCTGTCGCTCACTGTCCCTGGAGGTGGACGCCAAGGGCTTCCCCAGGAGGTAATGACTCCCAATTATCTGTCCCTGTGCCGCTGATGGAGATTCACCAGGAGGTACCGTAAGACTTCGAGACCGACTGACTTATTTTCCCCAATGTTTTTCATTATGTTTTTAATAATAATTCTACTTTTGATTGTTCTCTAAAGAAAAAGCATTTTAATTATTGTGGTATTCCTATGTAGAGACTGATGTTGAGACTCTCTCTCTCTCTCTCTCTATCACACACACACACACACAGACACACACACACACGCATGCTGTGCACTCCATGTATGCTCTGATAAGGAGTGTCTTCACCCGAGGGGGGTGATGCTTGCTTTGGGTAATATTAGTGTCACCACTTGCCAGCTGGTGAGTGATCTTAAAGTGCAGACACACTGGAGACTCCAACAGGAACATCTCACAAACAGCTTCAGCAACCATAAGCCTCCAGGGCTCTATCACCCGCTACAGCCCCATTACTGCTTTGGGCTCAAGAGAATGGTGAAAAAAATCATCTATAAAGATGACTGGTAAATGGCTGCTTCACATTGAAAACGCATACCTTACAGACCCAGTAGATATACTGATATCTTGAGGAAAATGTGGGTATTATCCATGTTCTGTTTTTAATAATAGATACTCTATTGATCCCTGTGGGGAAATTGTCTTTATGCCTCCCTCAGCTTGCTCTTTTTTTGTAGAGCAAGTTGTCCATGAAGGGCAGCCATCCATAGCAGCTGGGGGTTAAGGGCCTTGCTCAAGGAACCACAGACATGCTAAGACTGGGTTTGAACCAGTAACTTTGTGCTTATAGGCACACAGGCTTAGCCCACTGAGCCACACGCTGCCCCTTAGCTTGTCTAAAAACATTCACCATAAACACAGACCTTGTTTTTTCTGTTCTCTGCTGTTGAATTGATGGAGACTGTTGCCTAAAGTTGTACCTCAGCACACTGATCCTGTTAGATCCTATCACACACAAACCGACATTTGCGCTCCTTCAGATTAACGCCGTCATAAACCTTAACACAGCTGCAAATTCAATGACTTCTGTCTCTTCTGTCCTCAATGTGTCACCAACCCAAACTAAAAAGTACAGATTGTCTGATGGATGTGATCAGCATACAAATACAGTTAGCTGCTTACATCACAGTGCCATCCAGGATAAGATGTTGTACAGGGGTTATAAAAATCCAGTACATTTAACTGTTATGGGAATATTTTTTACGCAGGGGAAAATCATTATCATGATCCATCCAGCACAATGAACTCATCAGTCCCACCATCTGAGGGAGAGTTCAGGGTCTTGCAAAACCAGATCCCCCTGGAGTTTATGTCTTTGCGCTCTCAACTATGAATCCAGCAGATGGCAGTATTGAGTAAGGAACGCACAAACACCTAGACACCCACGTGCACATCATCATATTGACGTGTGTTGGTCTCAGTCCCAAAATGTCAGGATAACAATCAACAGTTTCAACCCCCCTCACTTTATTCAGACCAAATTCAATAGTAGTGTTATAAAATTAATCCTCCTGGGATGGATAAGCTTTTAGATCAAAATGGGAGTCTATCTGTATATGTATATTCAGGTCATTTTTGACAACATTCTTTGTTTCTGAAATAAATGGTGTGTAAGAATACTAGTAGATAGGATAGATCTGACTCCAGTGGGGAGTCAGAATAGGTCTGGTCTACGTTGTCACAAGCTTAGCCCACCCTAAGGTTTATTCCATAGGCCGTGCAAAGAATCCTGTCACCCACCCTATCTCTCAGTAATATAAATCTGGAAGAAATATAGGTTTATGTTGAATTTTAAATGGGTACGTACAACCCTGTTTCAAATAAAGTTGGGAATGGGTATGTAAAATGTAAATAAAAACAGAATGCAATGATTTGAAGATGATATAAAGTTCATTATAGATCAAGATACTTTACTTATCCAGAAGGAAATTTTCAATTGAAAACAGAACAAAGGCAACATAGCAGATGTTGAAACTGAGAAATTTTTATTGTTTTATGATGAATATATCCTCAGTTTGAATTTCATGCCAGCAACACATTTCAAAAAAGTTAGGAAAGGGGTAACAAAAGACTGGAAAAGTTGTGCAATGCTAAAGCAAAACACCTGGCTGAATATCTCACAGTTAAATAGGTTAATTGACAACAGGTCAGTAAGATGATTGGGTATAAAAGGAGCCTCCCAGAGAAGCAGAATCTCTGTGCAGTGAAGATGGGAGAGTTTCAGCACTCTGTGAAAGACTGAGTGGGCAAATAGTGCAACAATTTAAGAATAATGTTCCTCAACGTAATATTGCAAAGAATTTGGGAATTTCAATCTATTGTACATAGTATCATAAAAAATTCAGAGAATCTGGAAAAATCTCTGTGCACAAAAGACAAGGCCAAAAACCAATATTGTATAGCTATGATCTTTAGGTCCTCAAGTGGCACCAGATTAAAAACAGACATGATTCTATAGTGGAAATCACCACATGAGCTCAGGAACACTTCCAAAAACTATTGTCTGTGAACACAGCTCATCGCTGCTTCCACAAATGCAGGATCAAACCCTGCCATGCAAAGAAGAGACCATATCTAAACATGATCCAGAACCTCTGCTGAAGTCTCCGGGCCTGAGCTCATTTAGATGGGCTGAGGCAAAATGGAACACTGTCCTGTGGTCTGATGAATCAAGATTTCAACGTCTTTTTGGAAATCATGGACGCTGCTTTCTCTGGGCTAAAGATGAGAGGGAAAATACAGGTTTTGGAGCAACATATGCTGCCATCCAGACAGTGTCTTTTTCAGAGAAGGCCTTATATATTTCAGCAAGACAATGTCAAACCGCATTCTGCACATATTACAACATTAGGGCTCCATATTACAAGAATCTGGGTGCAAGACTAGACTACCTGAAGTCCAGACCTGTCGCCCATCAAAACCTTTGGTGCATCATAAACAAAAAAGACTACAAAGGAGACCACGAACCATTGAGAAGTTCTTATCTTTATATCAGGCAAGAATAGGACACCATTACACTTTCAAAACTGCAACAGCTGGTCTCCTCATTCCCCAAACATTTACAGTGTTGAAATTTGTTGAAACGTGTTCCTGGCATCAAATTTGAATCGAGCATATATTTCTCTTAAAACAAAATAAAATTCTCAGTTTCAACATTTGATATTTTGTTATGTTTTCAATTAAATATGGGTTTATAGGATTTGTTAATCATTGCATTCTGTTTTTATTTACATTTACACAGCATCCTAACTTTTCTGGAAACAGGCCTGTATTTTTATACAAGTGATCACTCAGCAAGGGCACATACAGCTCTGGGAAAAATTAAAAGACCACAACACGATTTTATGATTCATTCATTTCTCAATTTATGCGTATCTGCCTGTATAAAATGTTCCTTTTTTTCCAGCCTGGCTCTTCACTGTTTCTCATTAATGAAGGGCTTCTTCCTTGCTTTATGGGACCTCCGTCCTGCTTCTGGGAGCCTGATACGAACTGTCCTATCAGTGCACCTCACACCACTTAATGTTTCCCCATTCCTTTTGAAGGTTACTTGAGGTCACCCTCCGATTTATGAGACATTGCTGGATAATGGTCATCTCTGGCATTAGAAAGTTGCTTCTGCCCTCTCCCTGACTGGCTTTTGGTCATTCCCAGTGTCTCCTGCTTCACCTTTTTCTTGTGTACTGCTGTCTTAGAAACTCCAAGCCTGGAAGCAGCCAGCCTCGCAGTGTAGTCTTTTGCCAGCAGAACCAGGGTTAAACCAGAATTTAAAAATGCAGAATTTTTAAAAATATAGAGTGGTCTCGTCATTTTTTCCTTGAGCTATATATGTATATTGACAGTAACCACCCCACTCTAAGAACGATGCTAGACCTATATTGTTACTAAAACGTACCTTACAACGAGTGTCCATTGAGCGTCCACTGTGTATTTTTTAATGAATAAGATGACTGAATGGGAGTGAGACAGTGTTCCCTGCTGTTCCAAGTGTGGGACTGCAGGAATAGATGTTGCCCTTCTGTTTAGATTAACCACTGAGAAAATTGAACGACGTGATTCGTTTGAGTTTAATATGCCCAAGAACAGTATGTGTTCTGGTATGTATCACAGGGCTAAGCAACAGCTACTTTCAAAATTCAGCATTTCACTTAGTCAAGGAGCATCGAGGCATAATACAGGCCTGGATCATGCAAAGAAGCCTGAATGTGAGACTTGAATGTGGTGCCTCTTGGAGAGTTTTAGGTCACATTACGTTCTGTCTCATCACCAGCCCCAAAGGTTCTCACAACGCCATTTGAGGTGTGGCCAGTCAATTAGCCCTAAGCCTGGATGGAGGCGCGAGCAGATCTCCTGATTCAAGGAGGACTCTCAGTCCACACCTTGTTTTCCAGAGTGCTGTAGTGGAGTAATTTCCCCACAGCTGGAACAATTATATACATTCTGGCCATGTCACTTACCAGCAGGTGAAACTTAAAGATGGCTAAATGTTAACCTGAAACCACCTTTTTTTTGAAAGGGGTGCTTCCTTATTTTGGTTCTCAATGCTAAGGGATCCACGTCTAGCGGCTGAGGTCTAGCCCTCAGGCCAGACTGCAGCCATGGTGGCTGGGAATGCACACAGATACCGATAAGGCTGTAATCTCCCACTGCAAGGGTGACCTCTGTGGTAGGAGCGGGTTTTAGATTAACAGAATGATTTGGGGTGACTACAGAGAACAATCCCATGTACTTCAGCATTCTTTAACCAGCAGGCGAGGCGAATGGTGAGCAATTTAAGGAGCTTAGACTAAGAAGGTTGTCGTCTTGAACCTGGCCACATACTTCAGATTAAATAGTTGGAACTGAAGTCATTTTGGCATGTATGATATTTAATCACCGCGGCGATCACTGTTTCGGCATACCTCCTGTGTGGGAGTCCCAAGGCAAACTTTCATTTGTTCTGATCCCATGCACTGTCCATGATTGGCTGACATGAAAGTGATGCCTCCGGATTGGTCAGCAGGACTAATTATGCAGTTACCAACATCCTTTGCACTGCACTTATTATGTACGTTTGTGTATTTCTGTTCATAGTAAATGTCGTAACCCTGTAATGTTTGCTGTGAAATGCCTGGGTTTTGTTAGCGTGTAACCGTGAGTGTCATGTAAACTGTTGGCTTCCCTGTCTGCGCCGCTGCTACTATTAAACCAACAGTGGCTGTTAATGGAGAGAGTAACTTCCATTCCAAAGAAGCTGTCATCTCCCTTATTAAAACGACTCACTCGCTCTCCACAATACATTTATTTGGGCTCTGATTGTGGGTCTGCTGCATCAAATACATTCTGCGCCTTCTAGGGTTGTGGCGTCACATAGAACAAACGAGGTAGGGGTGTCCTTTTAAGTATGTGACAGATTGTTCTTGCCAGTGTGTTCAATTTCTTTTTGTCTGGATGTTGTTTGAAGAATATGGGTACTCTTAGCCTTGGATTCGAATGTAGTCCTTGCACTGAGTAGGCGCTTATCCTCCATCCATTTTCCAAATTATTCAATGCAGGGTCATAGTGAGCCAGAAGCTGATCTCAGTCCATTGTAGAGAAGCACTCTCACGCACGGAAAATGGCATCAGACACAAGAAAAACTGCACGAGCACAGACCTCGACCTGACAATCCTGTGGAGGTTAGGGTACGTGCTAACCACTGAGCCAGCGCAATGCCCCTGAATTGTATTAAGGGATAATCTGTAAAGAAAAAAAATGGAATTTCTCTCTGTCTAGTACTTAACTAAAAAGATTAACAAGGTCTTCATATAAGAGGCACTGTGATTGTGGTTGTTCTACAACTTACAGATGACAAGCACATACTCCAGCAACACATAATAATCATCTTGGGCCCCCAATAAGGGATGGGGGCATCTGATCTTTCACTTTCAGGTGGGGGCTCCATCTTGCCTAGCTGAGCTGGTGGAGGAGGCTGTCCCACCACAGCAACTGGAAGCTAAACAGTAGTTGTGCATTTCTGCGGGTCTGTTAAAGCAACAGTTTTAGGTTTGTGGCTTAAATTATCCTCATCTGCTGGGGCTGGACCTCACTGGGAAACAACTGGCAGACCATGGCATGGTTAGTCAGGAGCTTTGGCACTTGGTGTTTCAGTCCTCTTTGCTGGTTCTCTAGTCCAGCTTCTGCCCCCCCTCCCCCCCCCCATGAACTCCCCAGTTCCACCTCTCAGCATCTCTTTGCCCTCCAGTTTCAACAAACTTGGACAGCCCGTGATCCCTTAGCAACAGCTGTTGCTATGCATCACCTACTGAAAGCTCATTGGCCCTTTGCTATTAAGGGGAATTGTTTGATGGAGTGTGTGTTGATGGGGGTTAATATATATAAATAATATATATTTATAAAAAACCAAACTCTCCTTGACGTGTACGCCTGCATTCATTTTTCTGCTTACCACTGCAAAAAAACACCAGTTTTCTGCCCTTGAGGTATATTTTAAGTAAATAAAAGCCTTTTTGCTGGTAGTTTTATTTAGACATATTTAATAATGTAGACTCCCAAAAAACAAGCAGAAATGTTGCTATTATGTACATAATTTGTAAGCCCTTTCATCGCATATGTACATTTCCACTATTATGTGTTAGTGCAAAACAATCTCTTTTTAGAAAGTGACAATTTTCTAAATTGTGCCATTGTTCTAGTCGCTATAAATGTTTGTGTGTTGCTCTTCAGAGTAATTTTAAAACACACCTTCCCTTCTTCCTGGAAGATGACCTATTTTAGAACAACCCCTTTTTCTTACATCAATGCCCAGTGTGGTCATCTGGAGGAATTATCTGGGGGGGGGGATTGCCAGCCAACAGCTAGGTGCAAACAGACAGAGAGAGGTGGGCAGTAACTGAAAATGTACAAATGAAAGATACTGTTGGTTACAACGAAATATTAAAATAAGTGAAGTAGAAAGTACATTACATATAAATGTGATGCTGCCTGAATATTCCCTCTCCCAAGTGCAGCAGATGCCATTTCATCAGCGTCTTTGGCTGGCCAGCTTTGGCTACCTAAGGACTGTGTGGCCTTCAAGAGAAACTTTCCTTTTCCCAGTAAACCTTCCTGCCAGCCTTTTGATCTGATCAGAGCTGCAAGATAACTCCAGACTCTCATTTATTTCATTAGATTAGTTTAGCCAATTATAGTATCTTGTTTCCCTGGTTATAAATGTGTTTCAAAAAATAGCTTTTTGTGATTTGTTACCTTCATGTGTATTTTTACCTGAATGAACCTGGTACCTACATGGGCTCACACTCCTGCACTCTTCCAGTATGCTACCTTTTGCTTGTGATAACAAAAAGAGGGATATATTCTGCTGCTGTTTGATCGCTCCAAGTTGTTGTTGTTCAAGAGTAATTAAGGATCCATTAAAACTTCCATTTCAGCTGGTGAATTTTATTTGTGTTTGTCTGTCTCCGATACCAGATCGCTACACGCACAATGTGTGGCACCTTACTGGTTTACACAAAATGTGTAAATAGCATCAACTCACCAAATTATTAGTGAGAAAACCTACAGCAGTTAGGTCATGGTTAAGGATAATTGCTTACTTATGTTACTGTACTTAACATGCCCCGCAATTCTCGTCCCAGGTTCTTGATTAAAGCATTTAAAACCATCTGGCTATAAAATAGTCAGCTGGTGGAACGAACGTCAGCTGGTCAAAATAGGGTATGCTGCATGGATTTAAAAAAGGGTGCTTGTATTGAAATATAAAAATCATGTTTCCAAGTGTAAGACACACACAATTTATTGTTCTATTGTATGTCACAATGTTGTAAATTCTGTGTATATTTTTTATTATCTGTTCTTCCCATTTCCACTTTCATTGTGTTTTATGTGGTTTGTGCCAGAGGAGTCTGCACTGAAAGGCCTGTGAGCCTTTGGCTGGGCAGACAGCAATGTGGCAGCCAGAATCCCTGGCTGCCGCTAATGTGGACCTTCTTTCCCCAGTAAACAAGTTCGTGAGAGGAAGCCTTTGTTTGACAGCTATTTCCATGCAGCCCAATCCTCCTAATACTGTCAGCTCACCAGCCACAAAATACTTGCAACATTGCCTCTTTTCATTATGTCTACAGCCTAAAGCTGAAGTAGTCCATTTTTATTTTCCTAATTTGCTTTGGCAAATACATGTCATATGTAACCCCTCGAATAACAGAGGCAAGTCCCAGTGTTTGACTTGAATTGCCTTTTTAAATGTTTATCCAAAAAAATCATTTCATAGAAATATTGCAAGATAAATTTTGTTACAAAATCATTTTCAAGGTGTCTTATACTTTACCAGTTCAAGTTACAACGCGTTAGTATTAGTTATTTGAACTTAACCTGATTCAAACTCTTAATTGAAATAAACTCTTAATTTACACTTACCATTGAGCGTTTTAACTGTAAACAAAATATCTAAATCACTTTAGTTAATGTTTTAAACTTCTGAATATTATGCAATGTAGCTTAATTACAGTTACAATTAATAAATGCTGGCACAGTTAAGTTTGTAAGTGTAATGTAGTGTAATGAAGTGTAATGAAAAAATGTGTCAACACACAAATTTACGTTCAATTAACAAAACTGTTTTATATGACGTCTGTTAGATTAACTGAGGGCATATTGTGCAAGTCATTTTGTATCAGATACAAACAGATTTCTGTCTTACTTGCTATGTAAAAAACCGTCTCTAATGATAACGATTCTAATGTTCATGTACCGAGAATAATTTATATTTATTTATATATTTATAATTTATACATTCTGTACGTGACAATTAACTTTAAAAGGTGTTAAGACTAATACGTATATCAGGTCAGTCTACTTGCATTAATCAACAGAAAAAATAAACCTAGCCTGTTACAGACGATACTGTATCCACATATCTGTGGTTTGTTTTATCTCAAACTCGATGCGAAATGCATACACGTCTCGTTTACTCTGGAACATTCTGAAGAGTGGAAATCCTAATGTATTAAGTTTATTTTAATTTCCTTGATATGTATTACTATTCAGGCATATGGCTGTTCTTTTATTTGATTACAGGAGTGAAAGCCGAAATAAGCGATCAAATGATAATTAGCGTCGTACCCGCGCATTCCGACGTCGCTCGGGTGCGCGCACGCACTGCCGTTGGGTGTGACGTCAGAACGCCTTCGAGCTCGAAAATGTTTGGGAGTGCTGGGATCTTCGCAGGAATTTCCGACGTGGAAATAATACGAGTTTATCCCTGGTAAACCCGGGCGAAACCCAGCGGCTCGGCGCGCCGTGGCTTCCTGCGCTCCGGCTTGGTTCTTGGGGAAACCCGAAGACGAAGTTCGTCGCTTTTTCGGTTTGTTTGCGGAGTGATGTCGAATCCTGGCACCCGAAGAAACGGGTCTAGCATCAAAATCAGACTGACAGGTAAGCGTGCTAGCTAAAGCCTGATCCGGGTTAGCCGCGGCTACCTGCCCTTCCCCACTTCGTGAGCTTCCAGTTCGGCCGTGCCGCCCCTTTCAGCTTAAAGACCTGAAAAGCGAGCCTTCGTAAACGGCATACATGCTGGGAGTGGACGTTGTGTTCCGTTGAGGGTGGTGATGATAGTGCCGGGGGAAGTTTAAAAAAAACGGCCGACGCGCCCGGTGTGTTTAGCTCCGCTGGGGTCCCCCGTCACGTTGCTCCTTCTCGGCGCTGCTAACATCCAGGCGCCCCGTCTTCGGTATGTGTGAGGAAACCCTGTGAAATGGGATCATATCCAATCTAGCCAGCTGGCTGTCGCCCCTCACGCCGGATTTAGCGGTGCCTTACGTCTGCTGCCGCTACAGCTACCAGGAACACTAGTCTGCTAACGAGCGTGGATTCCCGTGTTTACGCAATAATTAAGCCTGCAGCTTGGAGATTGAAAGTTTCCCCTATGATCTGCCATCGAATGCTGTATATATGATTATGTAGCATTAAAAAACAAACTTCCCTCGCTGGTGACCGGTGTTACTTCTTAGCCAGAACCTGCAGTGCTGGTAGATGCAAAAGAAAATTTGCTTTTTACCGACCGATTGCACCTGACAGATTTAAAGCCCCGGAGTCATTGTTTCTTATTAATCAAAGTGCCCATGCTAGCAGACGTAATTTAGGTTTGCAAAAGGACCTTACAAGAGTAAAATGTAGCTCTCTGGGAGCAGATGTCTTTTTCAGGAGCACAGTGGTGGTGATAATGCACGTTTCAGATACAATAGTAGCTTTACCGTAAAACAATGTGTGGTATTTTTTTTTATCTTTAAGTGAGGTGAATACCTTGCCTCATTTGCTTTCAGAAAGCCTGGAGTTAATTTTGTTTTGTTTTTATTTTTTTTAAAGACTGGAAGTTTACACGCTGGTGTGTCATATCCATTCAATCCTGAGATCCGGAGTTCTGAGCTGTTCTTTCACAGGAGACGAGAATGCACATTAGTTCCTCCCAGGTGCTTGGTTACTTTGTCTAGCTTTAATTAAGCTTTCCTGTACTGACATTTCTGATCCATTTTAAAATTTCTAAGTAGAAGGAAACTTGGCATCACTTTTCCTGTGTATGTAACAATCCAGTAGCCTGCAGGTGAGGTGAAGCACTGTGTTTTGTTTTATCTTGCTCCAGATTGACAGATGGCACATATGATCGAGCAAGTTGGTCACAGACATGTGGTTCACCTGGACATTAGTGACCATGATCCATTTGTTTGTTGCAATTCTGTCCACCGTTTCGTAGGGTTGTGCTGTCTGGGGCTTTAACTGGCTTTTTGCCTTGGGCCGTATCGATTGCATTTACAGTCTCTGCCTGCCAGAACCTAGTGGGGGTGAAATAGGCATTTGGCTTAACCCGTGTGACCTGGTGCCACTGTCAGTTTATGTGAAAGATAATGAAATGGTGCAGTATGGATGAATCCAAGTGAACTCTGGGAGTTTTTTGATGTCTCAGAGGGTAGCCTGTCGCTCCATACTTCCGTGGTTGGGGGTTTGGAGTTGCTGTGTTCTCCGCATGTCAAGTGGGTTTCCTTTAGGTTCTCCGGTTTCCAGTGAGATGGATTAGTGTCTCTGAATTGCCAATAGTGTGTGATTGGACTGGTATCCCATCCAGAGTGTTCCCAGCCTTGTGCTGTATACTTCTTGGGATTGGCCCCACGCCCCCCGCAACTCTACACCAGATAAGCGGTAAGCGGTTGAAAGACGAAACTCCAGCCACCCCCCCCCACCCCCCCACCCCCGACAGCTGGTGAATTTTTAAATGCATATCTTACGAAAATTATGTTCCTGGAAACGGATGAGTGTCTGAGGGAGGTAGGGAAGGAATCATCCTTCCAGCCAAGTGCCAACCCCCTTCCCCTCAAATGCGCATAGTTGGCTTAGGAATGTCTGTGTCATGTAATGAGGAGCGTGGAGAAGTTTTGTTGGCCAGCCGGCCATGTCTCTCAACCCGTCTGCCTCCTTTTCTTGGAGGAAGCATGTCTGGCTAATCTTTGGATTGTCTGTTTAGTCTGCATAGCATCAGGGTGTGATTGTTAGCTTGAAAGATCCCTGTAAAGTTGTCCAGCTATCTGATCCATCTCTGGAAAAAGTCTGAGGTCTATTCAGCTACTGTTTTTTTTTTTTAGTTTCCGTTAAAGTCACAATATGTCTGTTCTTGAGATTACTATCAGTATTTACGTAGTGGTAAGGTCTGGTATGCCCCTTCTGTTGCCTGCTTGTAGAGATGGAAATGTGCTGGAAATGATTATTTGTTTGTATATGAAAAAGCTTGTCCCATCAACTTGTATCATTAATATGATGTGTCACTTGTAATGCAAGCTGAAAAATGCCTCAATTTGACACACAAAATCAGAATAAACTGTAATATTCCTTATAGGGTGCAGTGGTTAGCACTGTTGCCTCTCACCTCTGGGACCTGGGTTCACGTCTCCGCCTGGGTTACATGTGTGTGGAATTTGCATGTTCTCCCCGTGTCGTCGTGGGGTTTCCTCCGGGTACTCCG